>CM033471.1:260802705-260886882 GCA_019447015.1 Hymenochirus boettgeri | reverse complement strand
ACCAATTATAAAGCTGGGTACACACAGTACCAATCTGTAAAGCTGGGTACACACAGTACCAATCTGTAAAGCTGGGTACACACAGTACCAATCTGTAAAGCTGGGTACACCACAGTACAACTGTAAGAGTGGGTACACACAGTACCAATCTGTAAGCGGGTAACCACAGTACCAATGTAAAGCTGGGTACACACAGTACCAATCTGTAAGGCTGGGTACACACAGTACCAATCTGTAAGCTGGGTACACACCAGTACCAATCTGTAAGGGCTGGGTACACACAGTACCAATCGTTAAAGCGGGTACACACAGTAACCAATCTGTAAGCTGGGTACACACAGTACCAATCTGTAAGCTGGGTACACACAGTACCAATGTGTAAAGCTGGGTACACACAGTACCAATCTGTAAGGCTGGGTACACACAGTACCAATCTGTAAAGCTGGGTACACACAGTACCAATCTGCAAGATTCTGTCTGTCATCTATGGAAAATGTGACTAGACACAGTCACAAGCATTCTCACAATATGACGTATATATAAGGGAGATGGTTTAGGACTGCCACAAACCTTACAGGCGAGCGGACCGCGGAAGAGGAAAATTTTATATTTGTAGCGATTTTTCAGGGCCAATGAGGGACATTCGTTGGCATTGGAAATGGCTGTTCGGCACATAAACAACGTGTGTACCCATGTTCAGGGCAGCTGTGCATTCAGCATTAAAGGGCATGTCCACCCCCAAAACTATAATCCCCCCACTACTGGCCCCATTGTGTAGTGTAGTTTAATCCTTACCTCACATCCCAGCTCCATAGGGTTCTCCTGTAAACCCCCCACCCCCAAAGTCCCAAAACTAACCACCAGGAGGATAGCAGGGCTCTGCCTGCTACCTGGCCTCCGGTAGATATTTGCCATGCGCACTGCAGCCCTTCCCCCCCTCCCTCCCCCTCTCCCTCCCTCTCCCTCCCGTTCTACTATCCCTCCCCCTAGCACAAATCCCCCTTAATATGCTGTCCCCCATGTCCCCCAGCCAACCCATATTTTTTTTTCAAAAAGCTCCCCAAATCTTACTTACCTCTCCGCTTTCCCCGCTGCACTGAATGACCGGCAGCCGCGTCCGTGATTGGCTGCCGCTCAGCCAATCACAGACGCGACTGCCGGTCCGCCCATATGATTGCATTTCTCGCAAGCAGAGGGCCGGCAGTGCGGCGGAGGAACGAGGGGAGGTAATTAAGAGTTTGGGGGGCTTTCTGAAAAAAATATTTATGCGGTTGGGGCTGGGGGACATGGGGGAGCAGCATGTTAAAAATCAGTTTTAGGGGTGGACATACCCTTTAAATGAAAGGGAACCAATCTGTATTATAAGCATTCCAAAATAGCTACTGTTGCTAATGGCAATGTAGTGAGGTAATTATGTAAAAAGTTGCTAAAACTGGCCAATGATACATGATTCCTTTTTAATGGCAAAACAAAGGTCACCAATCCAACCAGTTCACCTGTGGAAAACAAGCCATACACTGGCTACAAGTTAATCAATGTTCGATCCAACATAAATTGATTGGGAAGTACCAATCGAACTGCTCCATATTGCGTCATCCATTTTGAGGAGAATTTAGCTTGAAATCTGCTCAATATAACCAAATAAAGAAATCAGTATCACCAGGCAGCCTATTGCATGGCCTTACAGTGGTCATTCAAACATGTTTTTGATTTTTCAGATTTTCTTTCTGATTCCTAGATAATCCAATCAGATAAGTTTCTAAAACTAAAAAATATTGAGAATTGCTGGAAATAATACATATACTGTAGTTCTGGTTGGTACAGGGATATTATATAATATTGAGAATTACTAACTGGTATTAATACATATACTGTAATTCTGGTTGGTACTGGGATACTATATTATTAGAATTACTGGTATTAATACAATACTGTAGTTCTGGTTGGTACGGGGATACTATATAATATTGAGAATTACTGGTTTAATAGATATCTGTAGTTTCTGGTTGGTTGGGGATACTATATAATATTGGAATTACTGGTATTAATCATATACTTAGTTCTGGTTAGTACAGGGATACTATATAATATTGAGAATTACTGGTATTAATACATATACTGTAGTTCTGGTTGTACAGGGATACTATATAATATTGAGAATCGTATTAATACATATACTGTAGTTCTGGTTGGTACAGGATACTATATAATATTGAGAATTACTGGTATTAACATATACTGTAGTTCTGCTTGGTAAGGGATACTATATAATTTGAGAATTACTGGTATAAATACATAACTGTAGTTCTGGTTGGTACGGGGATACTATATTATTGGGAATTACTGGTATTAATACATATATACTGTAGTTCTGGTTGGTACGGAGTTACTATATAATATTGAGAATTACTGGTATTAAAAATATACTGTAGTTCTGGTTGGTATGGGATACTATATAATAGAGAATTACTGGTATTAATACATATACTGTAGTTCTGGTTGGTACAGGGATACTATATAATATGAGAATTACAGTATTAATACATATACTGTAATTTTGGTTGGTACAGGGATACTATATAATATTGAGAATTACTGGTATTAATATATACTGTAGTTCTGGTTGGTACGGATTACTATAATATTAAGAATACTGGTATAAATACTATACTGTAGTTCGTGTGGTACGGATACATATAATATTGAGAATTACTGGTATTAATACATATACTGTAGTTCTGGTTGGTACGGAGTTACTAATAATATTGAGAATTACTGGTATTAATACATATACTGTAGTCTGGTTGGTATGGGGGATACTATATAATATTGAGTATTACTGGTATTGGTCCTGGTTGGTACAGGGGATACTTCCCGATTGCCGTTTGGAGTCAGGAAGGATTTTTTTCCCCTTTTTAGCTGGGGTTTTTTTGCCTTCCTCTGGATTACTGTTAGGTAGGGTTAAAGAGGAAGGTGAAAAGGTTGGACTTTATGGACGTATTGTCTTTATTCAACCTCAATTACTATGGTTCTATGTCAATTACATGGTCAGGCTGGGAACACACAAGAAAATAATTCCGAATATCAATCAGTCGGACAAAATATCTGTGGTCATTTTTACATTGACTATATGGGTCGCGCTAATTTGGAATTTTCTTACCGCATGTACCAGCCCTTTAGATAGTAAATTCACCATATCTGTCCTGCTTTATTTTTCGACCAATTGATAAAGCTGGGTACACACAGTACCAATCTGTTAAAGCTGGGTACACACAGTACCAATCGTGTAAGGGTGGGTACACACAGTACCAATCTGTAAAGCTGGGTACACCACAGTACCAACTCTGTAAGGTGGGTACACACAGTACCAATCTTGTAAGGCGGGTACACACAGTACCAAGTGTAAAGCTGGGTACACACAGTACCAATCTGTAAGGCTGGGTACACACAGTACCAATGTGTAAAGCTGGGTACACACAGATAACCAATCTGTAAGGGCTGGGTACACACAGTACCAATCGGTTAAGTGCGGGTACACACGTAACCAAATCTGTAAACGCTGGGTACACACAGTACCAATCTGTAAAGCTGGGTACACACAGTACAATGTGTAAAGCTGGGTCACACACAGTACCAAGTCTGTTAAGGCTGGGTACACACAGTACCAATCTGTAAAGCTGGGACACACAGTACCAATCGCAAGATTCTGTCTGTCATCTATGGAAAATGGACTAGACACAGTCACAAGCATTCTCACATATGACGTATAATAAGGGAGATGTTTAGGACTGCCACAAACCTTACAGGCGAGCGGACCGCGGGAAGAGGAAAATTTATATTTGTATGCGATTTTCAGGGCCAATGAGGGACATTCGTTGGCATTGGAAATGGCTGTTCGGCACATAAACAACGTTTGACCCATGTTCAGGCAGCTGTGCATTCAGCATTAAAAGGCATGTCCACCCCAAAAACTATAATCCCCCACTACTGGCCCCATTGGTAGTGTAGTTTAATCCTTCCTCAATCCAGCTCCATAGGGTTCTCCTGTAAACCCCCCACCCCCAAAGTCCCAAAACAACCACCAGGAGGATAGCAGGGCTCTGCCTGCTACCTGGCCTCGGTAGATATTTGCCATGCGCACTGCAGCCCTTCCCCCCCTCCCTCCCCCTCTCCCTCCCTCTCCCTCCCGTTCTACTATCCCTCCCCCTAGCACAAATCCCCCTTAATATGCTGTCCCCCATGTCCCCCAGCCAACCGCATATTTTTTTTTCAAAAAGCTCCCCAAATCTTACTTACCTCTCCGCTTTCCCCGCTGCACTGAATGACCGGCAGCCGCGTCCGTGATTGGCTGCCGCTCAGCCAATCACAGACGCGACTGCCGGTCCCGCCCTTGTTGCATTCTCGCAAGCAGAGGGCCGGCAGTGCGGCGGAGGAGGAACGAGGGGAGGTTTAAGAGTTTGGGGGCTTTCTGAAAAAAAATATTTGGGTGGGGTGGGGGGACATGGGGGAGCAGCATGTTAAAAATCAGTTTTAGGGGTGGACATACCCTTTAAATGAAAGGGAACCAATCTGTATTATAGCATTCCAAAATAGCTACTGTTGCATGGCAATGTAGTGAGGTAATTATGTAAAAAGTTGCTAAAAACTGGCCAATGATACATGATTCCTTTTTAATGGCAAAACAAAGGTCACCAATCCAACCAGTTCACCTTTGGAAAACAAGCCATACACTGGCTACAAGTTAATCAATGTTCGATCCAACATAAATTGATTGGAGTACCAATCGAACTGCTCCATATTGCGTCATCCATTTTGAGGAGAATTTAGCTTGAATCTGCTCAATATAACCAAATAAAGAAATCAGTATCACCAGGCAGCCTATTGCATGGCCTTACAGTGGTCATTCAAACATGTTTTTGATTTTTTTTTCAGATTTTCTTTCTGCATTCCTAGATAATCCAATCAGATAAGTAAGTTTCTAAAACTAAAAATATTGAGAATCTGTGGAAATAATCATATACTGTAGTTCTGGTTGGTACAGGGATATATATAATATTGAGAATTACTGGTATAATCATATACTGTATCTGGTTGGTACTGGGATACTATATATGAGAATTACTGGATAATACATATACTGTAGTTCTGGTTGGTACGGGGATACTATATAATATTGAGAATTACTGGTATTATAGATATACTGTAGTTCTGGTTGGTATGGGGATACATATAATATTGAGAATTACTGGTATAATACATATACTATGTTCTGGTAGTACAGGGATACTATATAATATTGAGAATTACTGGTATTAATACATATACTGTAGTTCTGGTTGGTACAGGGATACTATATAATATTGAGAATTACAGTATATTACATATAACTGTAGTTCTGGTTGGTACAGGGATACTATAATATTGAGAATTACTGGTATTAATACATATACGCTGTAAAATAACAAATAACATTAAAATAAAATACAATTTCAAAAAAAATAGTTTTTTTTTCTTTTCTGCTTGGTACAGGGATACTATATAATATTGAGAATTACTGGTATAAATACATATACTGTAGTTCTGGTTGGTACGGGGATACTATATAATATTGGGAATTACTGGTATTAATACATATACTGTAGTTCTGGTTGGTACGGAGTTACTATATAATATTGAGAATTACTGGTATTAATACATATACTGTAGTTCTGGTTGGTATGGGGATACTATATAATATTGAGAATTACTGGTATTAATACATATACTGTAGTTCTGGTTGGTACAGGGATACTATATAATATTGAGAATTACAGTATTAATACATATACTGTAATTTTGGTTGGTACAGGGATACTATATAATATTGAGAATTACTGGTATTAATACATATACTGTAGTTCTGGTTGGTACAGGGATACTATATAATATTAAGAATTACTGGTATAAATACATATACTGTAGTTCTGGTTGGTACGGGGATACTATATAATATTGAGAATTACTGGTATTAATACATATACTGTAGTTCTGGTTGGTACGGAGTTACTATATAATATTGAGAATTACTGGTATTAATACATATACTGTAGTTCTGGTTGGTATGGGGGTACTATATAATATTGAGTATTACTGGTATTGGTCTGGTTGGTACAGGGATACTTCCCGATTGCCGTTTGGAGTCAGGAAGGATTTTTTTCCCCTTTTTAGCTGGGTTTTTTTTGCCTTCCTCTGGATTAACTGTTAGGTAGGGTTAAAGAGGAAGGTGAAAAGGTTGGACTTTATGGACGTATATGTCTTTATTCAACCTCAATTACTATGGTTCTATGTCAATTACATGGTCAGGCTGGGAACACACAAGAAAATAATTCCGAATATCAATCAGTCAGGACAAAATATCTGTGGTCATTTTTACATTGACTAATGTTGGTCGCGGCTAATTTGGAATTTTCTTACCGCATGTACCAGCCCTTTAGATAGTAATGATTCCATATGTCCTGCTTTATTTTTCGGGTTCCAAATGGAATCCATATATCCTTTATATCTCAGATCCTCTCACTCTAGTTGTAGTAGCTGTTATTCTGCATAATACATTGTTTTCTTCTCCCGGTGCCTGTAAGGTAATTATTCTTTCTGCCATTTTTGGAGAAATCCGATTTCATTTTCAAAAATGACTTTTTAATTTTCTTCTACTGGGAGATGAAACAATTCAATTAAGAATCTCAGTATGTTCATACAATCATTTTATTTTACGTACCTGTGTACTGAAAACTCAATTTAGTCCTCAGCACTTTTATGTAGCATCGTACTGCGTGTAAAGTTGCTCACATGCCTGGCTACTAAATTGCATGGTAATGTTTAGTTTTTTGTTAACGTGGTCTAACAGAGACCATTGCTAGGAGGGTTTGTCTAATTATCGACTGTGCCCTGAAAAGATATTCTCTCTCACCAATCTGCATTTAAGTGATCAGGCAGGATGGAAATACAGTACAGTGGTGGAAATACAAGTTTGCTGAACAATATGTATTATTAAGCTGGGTACACACATTACCAATAAAGGGCCAATCTCGACTGAAGCCAACGAACGTTCAGTGTTGGCATTAAGAACAGTCGTTATGAGTGAAAGTTATAACAATACAACAAAAAGTACCTCCTCTGCCAATCTTTAGCTTCCTCCTGCTGCAATGGAGCCCACCTCCACAGACTCCACAGTACAAGCACATATCCAAGAAAGATCAGAGACTGACAGGACTTTATACAACCCAATAAATTACAAGTGTTGTATTTGATTAGCTCTGTGCCACACAACATGTTTCAGACCACGTGGGTCCTTTATCAAGTACAATTTATTGGATGTATGAAGTCCTTCTGTCTGTGAACTTTCATGAATATGGGTGAAAATATTCCCTTGGCTGCAGTTGGCTCCCTGCACTAAAGTAGAGTGAGTCGGTAGTGAATGTAGGTCGTATGGCAGTCTCTAACAATCTCCCTATACTAGTACCCAACTTTACAGATTTGTACCATGTGTACCCAGCTTTACACATTGTTACTGTGTGTACCCAGCTTTACCAATTGGTACTGTGTGTACCTAGCTTTACAGATTGGTACTTTGTGTACCCAGCTTTACTGATTGGTACTGTGTGTACCCAGCTTTACAGATTGATACTGTATGTACCCAGCTTTATAGATTGGTACTGTGTGTACCCAGATTTACAGATTGATAATGTGTGTACCCAGCTTTACAGGTTGGTACTGTGTGTACCCAGCTTTACAGATTGATACTGTTTGTACCCAGCTTTATACTGTAGATTGATACTGTATGTATCCAGATTTACAGATTGATACTCTATGTACCCATCTTTGGTACTGTGTGTATTCAGCTTGCTTTACAGATTGGTACTGTGTGTACCCAGATTTACAGATGGGTACTGTGTGTAAATAGCTTTACAGATTGGTACTGTGTGTACCCAACTTAATAGATTGGTACTGTGTGTACCCAACTTTACAGATTGATAGTTGTGTACCCAGCTTTACAGATTGGTACTGTGTGTAAATAGCTTTACAGATTGGTACTGTGTGTACCCAACTTAATAGATTGGTACTGTGTATACCCAGCTTTACAGACTGGTATTGTGTGTAAATAGCTTTACAGATTGGTACTGTGTGTACCCAACTTAATAGATTGGTTACTGTGTATACCCAGCTTTACAGATTGGTACGTGTGTTGTACCCAGCCTTACAGATTGGTACTGTCGTCGTTATAGCTTTACAGATTGGTACTGGGTACCCAGCCTTACAGATGGTACTGTGTGTAAATAGCTTTACAGATTGGTACTGTGTGTACCCAGCTTTACAGATTGGTACTGTGTGTACCCAGCTTTACAGATTGGTACTGTGTGTACCCACTTTACAATTGGTACTGTGTGTACCCAGTTTAACATTGGTACTGTGTTGTACCCAGCTTTACAGATTGGTACTGTGTGTACCAAGCTTTACACATTGGTACTGTGTGTACCCGCCTTACAGATTGGTACTGTGTGTACCCAGCTTTACACATTGTACTGTGTGTACCCAGCCTTACAGATTGGTACTGGTGTATCCCAGCTTTACAGATTGGTACTTTGTGTACCCAGCTTTACATATTGGTACTGTGTGTATCCAGCTTTACAATTGGTACTTGTGTACCCAGCTCTTTACATATTGGTACTGTGTTTGTTTGTATTACCGAGCTTACAGATTGGTACTGTGTGTACCCAGCTTTACAGATTGGTACTGTGTGTACCCAGCCTTACAGATTGGTACTTTGTGTACCCAGCTTTACAGATTGGTACTGTGTGTACCCAGCTTTACAGATTGGTACTGTGTGTACCCAGATTTACAGATGGGTACTGTGTGTAAATAGCTTTACAGATTGGTACTGTGTGTACCCAACTTTACAGATTGATAGTTGTGTACCCAGCTTTACAGATTGGTACTGTGTGTACCCAGCCTTACAGATTGGTACTGTGTGTACCCAGCCTTACAGATTGGTACTGCTTGTAATCCATCAGCTTTACAGATTGGTACGTTGTGTACCCAGCTTTTACATATTGGTACTGTGTGTATCCAGCTTTACATATTGGTACTTGTGTACCGCTTTACATATTGGTACTGTGTATACCAGCTTTACAGATTGGTACTGTGTTACCCACTTTACAGATTGGTACTGTGTGTACCCAGCTTTACAGATTGGTACTGTGTTTGTAAATAGCTTTACAGATTGGTACTGTGTGTACCCACTTTACAGATTGTAGTTGTGTACCCAGCTTTACAGATGGTTACTGTGTGTACCCACTTACAGATTGGTACTTGTGTTACCCAGCTTAACAAATTGGCACTCTGGTACCAGCTTTACAGATTGGTACTGTGTGTACCCAGTATTTACAGATGGGTCTGTGTGTAAATAGCTTACAGATTGGTACTGTGTTGTACCCAACTTTACAGTTGATGTTGTGTACCCAGCTTTACAGATTGGTACTGTGTGTACCACAGCTTTACAGATTGGTACTGTGTGTACCCAGCTTTACAGTTGGTATGTGTGTCCCAGCTTACAGATTGGTACTGTGTGTACCCCTTTACAGATTGGTATTGTGTGTACCCAGCTTTACAGATTGGTACTGTGTGTACCCAGCTTTACAGATTGGTACTTGTGTGTACCCAGCCTTACAGATTGGTACTGTGTGTAAATAGCTTTACAGATTGGTACTGTGTGTACCCAGCCTTACAGATTGGTACTTTGTGTAAATAGCTTTACAAATTGGCACTTTGTGTACCCAGCTTTAAAAACTAAAAAGATCCTAATTTGAATTTATATGTTAGTGGCCTAATGGTCAGAAATCATATCATTAATTGAACAATGATAAAAATTGATTTGTGTATGGCTGCTGGTCCAATCATGAAGCCTAAAGCCATGTAGATACATTGGATAAAATTCCCTTGGTGCAATCATTGGACTATCATTCCGAACGAATCTTAAGCTAACTACACATTAGTTATTTCGACCCAGTTGACCATTCGTCACAAACCTACTGTTCGTCAAGAACAAAATATCGGCAGTTGCAGCGGAAATCACAGAGGCCGACATAGAAGATTTCACAATAAGCTGAAATTAACAGAGATGTCTGATTGAACTTTTATCTGATTTGGACAAAAGAATGACTGCCATCGGTTAGCGGTGGGTGTGAGTACCAAGCCTAACAATCTCCATCCAGACAGGCTGTTTTACCACCTGACCTCTCTGTTCTGTCCCATTTATTTTATAAGAATGGGTGGCAGGGCAACATTACTTATATTATTGCCTCTGGTGTTTTCTTTAATGGTATAAATGGGGGTATGATTGACAAACACAACTGGACAACAGGATTGCTGTGGCAAAAAAGCAGCTCACATAATTCATTAGACATCCAGGACTGATCTTATAAGTAAGTCAGGATGGATTCAGGAGAAATAGATTGTGTCAGACAAATTTACTTGGTTTTTATGAAGAGGTGAATAAGAATTTAGATTCCAGCAGTGGTGATGGACCTGAACCCAAACTCAAACTATCCAAACTTTCCCGAACTCGCAGGCTTATTCTCGATAATTATCGAATGTAACCTTCCATTGCGGTAACCCTCGAATATATCGTTCAGTAACCCTCGAATGTAATGTTCGATTTTCAGTAACCCTCAAATGTAGCGTGCGGAAACCCGACAATTGCCCAATTGTGGGGGAAAGAAGTGTTTAAACATCGACATGTTTCCCAGACCATTTCCCAGGTACCATTAGTTACCATTGCTAGTTTATCTGTAGTTTATCTGAACTTTTCAAACTATTATCTCTTGTTTGCTTTAAAGGGTTTGTTTACGAACTTACGAACTTTTAGTGAAGAAAACACATGCACATGTCAGCATCCCTTCCGGAGGAAAGACAGGAGGCAGAGACCTCTGGACAGGAAGACAGCTCCTACTCTTCAGTGTCCTGGACTTTGGACATGGACTGCAGGAGAACCATAATTAGCAGGGATGTAAGGTAAGGATTTTTTAAAACTTTACAGAGGGGCCAGCACTGGAGCAAATTTTAGATTTGGGGGTGGACATGCCCTTTAATCTGCAGTGATCTTTCTATGTATGAATGTTTCTAAAATACTGACTTCTGACCTTAGTGTTGGTTACCATCTTGCCCCTAGGCTGGGAGTAAAGGTGGCCATACACTACAAAAGGTTACACAGATTGTAACACAGATGGATACTTTGATAGAAAGATGTACAATGTTAATTGTACGTAGATGTGCCATACAAATTCGACATTCAATTCGTTGGGTGAATAACATCTAATGTCTATTGTTACATTCCATATACTGAAAGTACTACAATCATTTAATCGATCAACTTAAAAAAACGACTTTCCCGATCATGCTACAATCGATATTACGATCTAATGTCGACATAATAAGCATTACCAGTGCGCTCTTGCGTGTTGCCGTGCGCTGAGATTGTGCAATGTTGCTAGTCGGAGCGCAGAAAAAAATGTGCAACGCATGTGCTCTGATTAGGGGGTTGTACATGCAACGCACCTCAGCACACTGGTGTGACCATGTCAATTGGCCACACTAGTGTCCACTTATAAAGTGTGATAGGATCACGCTTAAAAGCACATTAGTGTGGCCTAGCCTCTACTCAGTAGAGATCTGAGGATGTTTAATCCATCCAACAGCCAATGAGGGAAACAGTGGCGTAACTAGGAATCACTGGGCCCCCCAGCAAAACTAATATGGGGCCCCTATCATTAAAAAGTGGTTTTCTGGGAGAAGGCTATTGCTGTCATAGGGAAAATAAGAAGATGGGGCCCCCTTGGCTCCTTGGGCCCCCTGGGGTTGCCCCCCCTGCTCCCCTCTAGTTACGCCCCTGGAGGGAAACATTAACATTAGGAACATTCTAAGGAAATGAGCATCCGGGGAATGAAAATGGCAGCTGATTTAGCAATACTATGTAGAATGCCCAGGTATCAATGTTCCCTCTAATACTGATTGTGTGTACAGAAATATATCTTCTGTGCAAATACAAAATAGATTTTGTGCTCCACATTCCGCTGTACCTATATTTCTCCAGATTCTTGTGTGTGCACCAATTGAACCTGTTCACAGGCCTGCTGAGTTGTATGCGAGCTCACAACCGCACAGCTTAGAGGGCACAATGCACAATTTAAATAATTCATTTTAAAAAGTTTTTTTCCCCCCACTGAACTTTCCCTTTAATCAACCAGTTGCAACCTTAAAGGTCTATCTCTCCTCACAACTTCCAAGATTAAATTTCATAATCAATCAGACTACAAAGAAAATGAAAGCCTGTCTATAGACTACAAAGAAAATGAAAGCACAGCATTTCCTTTAAGGTTCCCATACACTGCGTCTTAGTCCGATAACTTAACCACCGTTGTTACAGACATAACATCCTAACTATCCTAACATGTTATCCAATGAGCGAACATTGCGGGAACGTCACAAGAATGAAAGAATTCTAATCTTAAAGGATGTCCACGTGTCCTCTGATATGACCTTTTATTGAACATTGCACCAGGGAGTTTATTGTATGGCCCATTGATACATTTATATAAAGTGATCATGGAACATGTGTAACAATGGGGGATTTGCAGGCAGGTAATTTCTCAGACCCTAATGTATTTCAATAAGTGAATAGGATATTTAAACTCACTTCATATGACCTTCATCACGCTGTTTACTACATTACTAGTAGTACTACGCTGTGTACTTATAGTGTATTCTTTACCTTTGTATGTAACATGTATGATTATGTTATTGTACAGCGCCACAGAAGATGTTGCCGCTATATAAATCCATAATAATAATAATAATAATAATAATAATAATAAAAAGAATATGGTCACAGAAGTCATTCTAACTTCTAATATCTTTATAATTTCCATTAGGGGGTACATTATCTATTATAGATGGGGCTACATATATATATATAGTGTACACTCTATAAGCGTACTGTGTACTGTAACATTCAGCCCTCCGCTCTTTGTCTCTCCTGCAGGGGAAAACTCCTTGGTTCTTTTGCACTTTGGCTCTCAGTGGCAGATGTCCAGGGTCAGAGGCCAAAGACCATCTCTATGCTCTTCACACATCTGTCTGTTTGTTTGGGGCTATGGCTCTATACATTTGTACACAGATATGCAAGGGGGGTTATAATGAGCAGACTGTGTAATAAAGGGAGCTAGGGAGGGAGGGGGTGTTTAGATGTACAGTGGGGGAGGAGATAATGAATGGGATTTCAGGGGTATGACAAGGCAAATGGGATATAATGGCAATAAGTTTCTGTTAAGGAAAAGCCCTGCTGTCTATCCACCCAGTCCATTATCTGTCCTGATCCCACACTGTACAATAATTACCCCTCTGATCCCATATACACAATGCTAAGCGTTTAAACTACCAATGTGATACCGTGATCGTTATTGCAGTCCGCCATTAATCTGTGGTTAATGTCCAAGACAGGAATTCCCTTTACCATGATCATTTTTATTTGGAGTAAAGGTTTGATCAGAATTATTGCCCAATATTATACCCAATACCAATGCCCAATTTACCGGAATTTCGCTTGGTCGGAATATTGCCTCGCGTGTTCCAGTAAATCATGGAAGATCAGGCATTTTTAAATGGGCCCCTTAGTCAGTCAGGGGTTTAATATTGGTACTATAACTTTAAATTCCTGATGATCAGTTTATCGATTGGACAGTCTTTTGCAGGAATATGAGATGAGAAGTTATAATATGAGAAGTTATATCGCATTCGATTGGTTCCTCCAGAATATTGATACTCTTATTTAAAGGGCATGTCAACCCCCAAAGTACAAATGATACATATTGTATATAGTAGGACCCCCAAAGCCCAGGACCATAATACTTACCTTTTCCTCAGACGTGAATTAAGATATTCCTCCTGATCTCCCCCGGCCCCTGTATGGCAAGTTCACGCCATCTTTTAAAGCTGCACATGCTCATAGGGAGCTCTCGCAGCCGCACAGGAATAACCGTGACATCACTATGACTTATGACTGCTACCAGGAAGAAGATTGGGAGGTGGAGATTGGGAGGAATGTCTATCTTTAAGACACAGGGGGAAAGGAAACACTCTATGGCAACTGAAAACATTGACTATTTTCTACCCTGGCAAAAATCAAACTTTTTATTGCTCGAAACTCTCTGTACCTTGCCAGGCTCATTTTATTGGCTTCAAAAAGCAAGCAAGGCTGGCATTCCCGCCCACCGCCCGAGAATAACTGGGGAGAATAACCTTTTCTATATGTTCTATAGAGCTTTTATAGGAAAATCAAGTTAAAAGGGAGATATTTTTAGTTTGGGCCACAAGTGTGACATTTGTCTTAAAGGGAAGAGTATAAAGAGAATTGATAATAAGGCACCAAGATGAATGGGACTCTTAAAGGTGCGGGCAATAAAAGATTATGGCAGATAATTACCCGCCAGTGAAAATAAAGGCACCCATGCTAAAAACAAAGTATTGATTACAGATGACATATCACATTACAAGTTAAACTGATTTCATCAACGTCCCCCAATCTTTTTAACATAAGACAGCTGGTTTTCTATTTACATCGCCGCACACATTGAGCCATTTTTTAACAGAGACGGACAAGGAAGATTTTATTATGAAAGGGGAAACGAATGGCTTCTCGGTGGAGCAGAGCACTTTGCCTTGGCGAAAGGATCCTGATTGCATTTGCGGACTGACCATTACACAGAGGAAAGCGGTTTTTTCAGGTTGGTTAAGGGTTAAAACGCCTTAAGCCTTTTCAATCGATGGACAGATTGATCAGTCTGAGTGCGCAGCAGATCAACCCCAAGTAAACATCAGACCAGCAGGAGAATTAATTATTGATCAGAGCTAATGGTTGGTAATTGAGAGGGGAGAAGGGAAGAGGACAGGAGAAAGGTTGAGAGATTAAATATTCATGAGGGATAGAGAGGGGAACTGATTTTCTTACCAACGTCAACGTTGCAAAAAGACAATAAAAACCGAGTGATCGTGTACGGTACCCTTGTCAATCCAAAACTGCACATAGCAGGGCCCCTAGGCCTGTGGGCAGAATAAAAGGTCATATTTCACTGATAAACTGATAAATTTAGCAATTTATTAAATGCTTTATTCAAGGATTATAATTATTGCCTCCACTCTGTCTCCTCCTTCCATGCAGTAAAAAAGTCTCTGACTGCTGACATCACAACCAATAGCTGACTCCTGCCTCATCTGCACATGCTCAAGCTTATAAAAGCTCTTTGAGCAAAAGGAGGAAGCAGAAACTTTTTCCAGAAAGGAAGAAAAGTTGTCAATAAATATCTGGTTACAAATGCATATAATAAACTGGTAAAAATAACACCTGGCATTGCGGGTAGATAACTGACAAGTCACCAGTTTTTTGTATTAAGGGTGGACATTTAATTAAAGGAAACCTATAGATTAACAATTCCAGTTAAGCAGATTATAAGTGAGTCATCCAGCTATTTTACAATATATGCGTATGATGAACTGATATCACCAGGCCCATAAACAGTGATTCTCTGAAAGAGCCTGCAGACAGGAGGAATTGGTCTTCAATTGTATGAAGTCACCGGTATTGTGTAGGGATGGGATCCAGATCCGATTCGGACCTGGCTCTGATTGGGAACTTTTGGTTATCAAAGCTACTTTACAGGGTTACCTACTTTCGAGGGTTACCGAATCTACTTTTAAGGATTATCAAGGCTACTTTCAAAGGTAACCAAACCTACTTTTGAGGGTTATCAGGGCTACTTTCGAGGGTAACCTACTTTAGAGGGTTATCGGTGGCTACTTTCAAGGGTAACCAAATTTACAAGGCTACTTTTGAGGGTTATCGAAGCTACTTTCAAGCGTTACCTACTTTCAAGGGTTATCAAGGCTACTTTCAAGGGTAACCAAATTTACTTTTCATGGTTATCAAGGCTACATTCGTGGGTTACCGAATATAGAAGGCTTTTTTCAAGGGTTATCAAAGTAACCTTGAATATACTTTCAGAAACTCGTAAATAGCTTATGTTCATTTTATTTACATTTTGGTGATTTTTACTTATTCCCCTGACCATTTCCCAGGTTCCTGAGCCATCTACATGAGATACTTTTACTACCCTCACTTTACTCTGAACTTTCGGATTATTTTGCTACCATTGACTTCACATTATATCGGAATTCTGAAAATTCAAAAACAGAGCGGAACTCGCCGGTCCAGAACATCTCTAGTATTGGGAGGCCTAGTTAACAAAGAGTAGGATTGGGCACCTGGCCTGAATGTAGTATTGCATGCCAGCAATGCAAGTCCAACCAGCATGGTCAGTAAAACCAATAAGTTGATGCCACCAATAAACAAACCCTGTGTCTTGGGTTTTTCCCATTTGAATAGAATCTGTAATATCCTGGGGCTCTTCTTTTGTTTCTTTATTTGTTTTTTGGTGTTAAATTCGATCTAAAATGAAGGTTCCAGTGTATGAGAGGTCCCAGTATAGATTTCAAGCTGTAGTTGCCAAGGAAACCATTGCACCCCCCCCCATCTCAGTGTATTAATGCATATTCCTCACTGCCTTTGATTGATAGGGTTCTGAACCTATCATTGTGTGATTTCATACAGCGACTGGCTGCAACGTTATTGCTCCTCTGCTTGCTTTAAATCTGCACTCTAGGAAATAACGTGTTTGGTATCTTGTGAGCAGGTTTCAATTAATACACTGAATATTTTAGCTCTGCATGGTACTAAATGGTCCCATTGTTCAGCTTAACCATAAAGATTTGCTTTGTGCCACATTTTTTGCTATTATGGTCAAGCTGAGAAAAATGTAACAATCCCCTATAAGTTATTATATAGTATAATAATCTACCATTTATAATATGATCCATGTCCTATACAAGAAAATGCACTAGTGGATACTACTGGAAAATATATAATAAATAATAATAAATATAGATGCACAGGTCCAGTATTGTGGGAAGAGTTCAAGCTGAATTCGGCCCAGGCTAGATGGTGGTTACATTTGATTAAATTGAACAAATGAGGTTTGATTGGAACGTACCGATTGGCTGCTTGGCTGCTCCTTCTTGCACTTGCACCACCTTGCAGCCCTTGAAACTGTGAAAAATGCCCCCAGCTCTGTTAAAACTCTAGCACCCCCTAGTTGTCAGTTAAAAGAGAGGAACTGGCACATGTACAGTATAATCATTCGTTGCTGTTTGTGAGGGAAGTCACACATCTGTACCAACATTAACGGTTGTCTTCCTCTCTCATGTAAGGCTGTTTGCTGTAGGAATTAGACAACATTGTGCCAAGTTTTGCACTGAATAAACTGAATGTCACACAATAAATGTGTATAACATTTTCTTCATGTCAGAACAAAATGGAGTCAGCTGCACAAAATGGAAACTGAAATCATTCTAAGGAAAGCAAATAATGTGGCATGGAATTAAGGCCTGGGTTCTACAAAATAGCCATAAAAGCACTTGAGCCCAGCCGCTATTTATTGGAATTCTATTAAGGTCCATTTACAGAGCAAACTTAGATCTATACTAAACGTTCCGTCAGATATTACTGAGGATAATGTTACTGCGCAGGCTGCTGACACTAGCAGCAAGGTAATGATCTGTACAGTGCAGTCTGATAAAAAATATGCCGGTTGAGCTATACAAAGCAATCTGTCATTGAACTACATGTACTGCCTTGTCCAGTTGAATGGAAGGAAGTAACTCTAATTATCTAAAACACCACTATGATTTTAGAAATGGGGAATCCTTTTAAGATTAAGGAGATCACCTGGAACGTTATACCTTAATGAATGCCACTAGGCAATGCACATTTTAAGATGGGGGTGGGGCAGGGGTGCCCTGTCCATGAGGTAAGTTGAAAAAATTGCTCAGCGCACTGGCTACAATGGAAGTCTAAAGCTGGGTACACACGATTAAATATTTCGGTCCGATCGGACCGAAATTATCGCATCCGAATACAGCCATGTCCGAATCGGATGAAAAGGACGATCGGACATGAAGGAAAGCCTCTGTGGACCGCACGATCGGTCGCGGTAACTGACGGACGCGGCTGCTTTTGCCGCGACCGACAGTCCTTCCTCCTGGCCGACCGATCAAAAATATCGAATGGTCGGACAGGAGGAAAAATCGCTCGGTGTGTACCTAGCTTAATACCGCCCATGATCAGCATGGATGTCTAGGAGACAGGAAGCTGCTTGTTAGAAGAAGTCATATGACAAACATCAGGATCTTTGTGCTGAAACAGGAAGTTTCTTTTCCCAGGAGGCAGGAAGCTGCAGGTTATATGGTACACTTCTGGTTGAGGAAGTCACAGGACAAACACCAGGATCTAAAGCTGGGTACACACCATGTGATCTGTTTGTGGACGGCTGGAACGAAGCACTGTTAGTCGCAGCAAAAGTAGCCGTGGGCTCACAGTTCCCATGACTGAGCGTGCTGTCCAGAGAGGGCTGCATGGTCACTCATGGTTTTTCAGCATCTCGCCCGTACATCTGTGTCGGACTGTTTCGGAGGCCCCCCAAAAAACATCCAATATTCCAGGGCAGTTGACAGATACACTGAAATGACGATCAGATGCCCTGAGATATTTGACGGTGTGTACCCAGCCATAGTGCTAGAAGAGGAAGCTTCCTGTCCCAAGGGACTGGAAACCACAGTTTAGGGGAAGTCACACTTTAAGCTAATTAGAAACAGTCATATGAACACCATGAAGTTTCTGGTTAAGGGAAGTCATAAAAGATCTTTATGCTAGAAAAGGAAGTTTCCTTTCCCAGGAAGATAGTGAAGTTACTCTACTCTAGTTAGAGGAAGTCACATGACAAGCACCAGGAAATGTTGTTTTATTCGATTGTTCTTGTTGGAGTCCAAGAAGCTCTCAAAACGTTCTTAAGCACCACAGATCAGAAACATCAACCTCACCGCCATATTCAGCTATGGTAAGTAGCGGGTCTAAATTTACCATTTACTTATAGGGTAATAGCTCTACTCTTTATTTTAAGGTCCCGGTTGGATCAGTTTACTCCATAATTAAAGGGACTGCCGTTCTTTTTCTTTTTCATGGAACGTACGATACCAAGGTCCCATTAGCCCTTTAATTTTGTGAACATGTTGGTCTTAAAAAAGAACTGAAAAGGCTGTTCCTGAAGAATTGATTGAATTACCCGGGATCGTCTGGAGGTGGTACACTGTTGAGCACTTTAAATGGGTAACACACCAATAAATCACAAAGCCCATAGGAAGGATAGCTTATTACTAGCCCTGTGTATGTTGTGAAAATGACCTTTTGCACATAAAACCCACTAGCTGCATTTAGGTCAGACAAATTATAAAATGCCCTTACCATGACTGGATACAGGGGCAAGCGCAGGCTTTTCAAGGGAGGGATTCCTGAAAGGCTTATCAGGAGAGTGGTGAGCTCAGTGCACCACCACCATTTTTGCCACACCCAATTAAAAAAAAAAACATTTGTAAGTATTTTCTGGCAAAACCACCTTTCTCCACATCCATGCCGCTCAGTCCACGTCATCAGTTTTCCATGGCTCTTCCTGGTAGTTCTGGTGTGTTCATTCATTTTCGAAAATCTTGTACCATTCTGGAAAATTTGGTTTGTTTGTCTCCCTCTTCTCTATTGGCGACTCTAGATGGCAAATCCAAATCTTTAAATGCCTCTTGCTTCTTTTTGATTGGTTCCTGGTGGTTTTTAAAACTTCCTGTCTTCAGTCCATAGTTTGTGACTTGGCCTTACTCATGTTGTGTTTTTATCTTGTATTCTTCTAGTTTTGACTCTTGCTGATCACACTTCTCTTCTGATAATTTGCCGCCTCGCTGTCCCCGGACCGTGTCCTCACTATGTTATCTCCTGACCCTCTTGTACCTTGCTCCACTGACAGATTCTCCGTATACAGAACTTGGCTCTGTCCCTGACTTCAATTTCACATTTCCCTACTGTACCACTCTTAGCTAGTATTCCAGCTAGTTGTGCCCAGTCTGCCAGTTGAACTTCCCTCAAAAAAGATCCCTTGCACTTTAAGTCCAGCCCAGGGGACAACTGTATCTGGTATCTACTTCTAGTCTGCCTGGCAAACAGGATTGGCTATTGGTGTGAGTGATGATTGGAGTATCTGTGCTGAGGGATACTCGGAGTGTTACACATTCTTATATTAATTATAACTTTAATATTTTTCTTTGCCCTATACTTTTTGATGCCTGTTGTATGTATAGTTTACAGTGACATCAGGCCCCCTTCTCCCACCCTGCCCGGAAGCCAGATCCGGCAGGGTGGGGTGTCTGTAAGCCCATAAATTTTACTGCATGGAAATTCACTATAAAAAACAGCGCAAATATTGCCTAAAACTTTAATACTTTGCTTGATGGTCAAAAAAACTGAAAACTTGCAATCCACACCTCGCTGTAAATAAGTTTGCTAAACATTCCGAAAGACACATACCAGAGAAAGGAGGAATCTGGGCACCTGTAACTAACCCCCCAGTGCTATTCTTGATCTATGCTGGCAAATACAATTTCCTGCGCTGTCATGTACAGATTGAATAAGAACATGGCTGGGAGCAGCTTAATACCACCTCTGCAAACTCTCTCTGATGGGGTCCACACCAGGTGCATGTAGGACCTATCTGAGAGACAGAGCACAACACAGACAGCTGCTGGCTTGCAGACAGCCGAGGGAACAAAGGAGTGTAAGTACATTCTGCTGCTTTTTTTACAAATCTAACTTGTCGGTTGGGGTTGGGCTGCGGTGCCCTACACTATAAAAATTGCATTTAAAGATAGAGGGTGAGTTAGCTATGTAGGGATCCAGAGAGTGGCAGGGCTCCTCTGCACATGCCAGAGTCCTCAGGGAGACAAGGAAGCAGCAGGGACTGGATGAACACACGTCCGCTCCTGTGACTTTGGACAGACCCTGCAGGAGAACCATAAGGAGCTGAAGAGTAGTGGGGCCAGCAACTGGGACATACCCTTTAATAATACATTATGTCACAAAGATATGTTGTGAAGTTCTCTTCATCCAGGTCATGGTATATCTGTTTCTAACTGTATTCAATTGAATTAACTGGACTTAAAGTTAACTTTAACTCAAACTCACAGCCATTTAGTATAAACCTTGGCAACAAACGTTTTTACACCCCAAAGTGAGAAATGTCCAAATTGTGTCCAAAGTGTCAATATTTGTGTGGTCTCCATTATTTTCCCGCACGCCTTAACTCTTGGAATCACACTGGAATCTCCTTCCACACCTCCATGACAATAGATGGTGGATGTTACCATGCGCTCCTTCACCTTTTATTAGAGGATGCCGCACAGGTGCACAATAGGTTTGTGTCTGGAGATATGCAGTCAACTTCATGGTCGTCCATGGCAAGGCCTGCTCTATGTGGAACCTGTCCTGTTAAACAACTCAGGGTGTTGGCACTTCTTATAGCCAGGTCATCTTTATGTAGAGCAACAATCCTTTTTTCAGAATCTCAGAGATTTCCTTACAATGAGGTCTAGGACCAGTATATGACCAGTATATGAACACCAAATTTAACACTTCACACCTGAGACCTTAGAACCCTAATGAGTACATGACACCGAGGAGGAATAATGGCTGTACTGTATGACGTATGTCGATCATTAAGTAAATCTAAATAATGGCATGCTCCGTTCTAGTTACAATTTTGATGATTTCCATGTTGGGTTGTTATTGTATCTGCATCCATTCACCACGTGCTATAATGGAAATCAAAAAAAAATTTCTGTATTTGACTTTCTATTATAGTCTCTGGGGAAGGGGATTTTAAGCTGAGACAAAATTATAAAAATTTCAGCTGTGTGTAGCTAACTAGAATGCCTTGAAACTCCCTCTGTCCCAGTACCAGCACATTAATGTAATGTATATTTTGTGCAGCCTATAATCCCATACCTGTTAGCCCACCATGGTACCAATTAACCTAATATGTGCTTTTCTCCATCATTCACCTGTATAACTAATTTATCTATGACTTTGAACAGTAATATTAAGCCAGTAGAACAAGTAATCCTCTTTACTCACAGCCATGTGACTTCCCCAGACCTGCAGCTTCCAGCCTCCTGGGAAAGAGAACTTCCTGTACCGGTACAACATTTCCTGGTGCTTGTCATGTGACTTCCTCTAACCAGCCTGGAGTTGCTTGACTTAACATGCACCTTCTATCTTCTGGGAAAGAGAACTTCCTGTACCGTTAGCACCAGGAAATGTTGTACCGGTACAGGAAGTTCTCTTTCCCAGGAAGATAGAAGGTGCATGTTAAGTTCAAGCAACTCCAGGCTGGTTAGAGGAAGTCACATGACAAGCACCAGGAAATGTTGTACCGGTACAGGAAGTTCTCTTTCCCAGGAGGCTGGAAGCTGCAGGTCTGGGGAAGTCACATGGCTGTGAGTAAAGAGGATTACTTGTTCTACTGGAGTATATACTGTTCAAAGTCATAGATAATTAGTTATACAGGTGAATGATGGAGAAAAGCCCATATTAGGTTAATGTGTACCATGGTGGGGCTAACAGGTATGGGATTATAGCGCACAAAAATATACATTATACATTACATATGTGCTGGTACTGGGACAGAGGGAGTTTCAAGGCATTCTAAGGTTAGCTACACACAGCTTGAAATTTTATAATTTTGTCTCAGCTTAAAATCCCCTTCCCAGAGACTATAATAGAAAGTCAATACAGAATAATTTTTTTTGATTTCCCATTATAGCACAAGTGGATGAATGGATGCAGATACATAACAAACCAACATGGAAATCATCAAAATTGTAACTAGAACGGAGCATGCCATTATTTAGATTATCTTAATGATCGACATACAGTCATACCGTACAGCCATTATCCTCCTCCGGTGTCATGTGACTCATTAGGGTTCTAAGGTCTCAGGTGTGAATGTGGAAATTTGGTGTGTCTTATATATGGTCTATACTGGTCACTAGACCTCATTGTAAGGAAATCTCTGAGATTCTGAAAAAAGGATTGTTGCTCTACATAAAGATGACCTGGCTATAAGAAGTGCCAACACCCTGAGGTTTTAACAGGACAGGTTCACATAGAGCAGGCCTTGCCAGGGACGACCAATGAAGTTGACTGCATATCTCCAGACACAAACCTATGTGGCACCTGTGCGGCATCCTCTAATAAAAGTGAAGGAGCGCATGGTAACATCCACCATCTATTGTCATGGAGGTGTGGAAGGAGATTCAGTGTGATTCCAAGAGTTAGGCAGTGCGGGAAAATAATGGAGACCAACAAAATATTGACACTTTGGAACAATTTGGACATTTCTCACTTTGGGGTGTAAAAACGTTTGTTGCCAGAGGTTTATACATTAATGGCTGTGAGTTGAGTTAAAGTTAACTTTAAGTCCAGTTAATTCAATTGAATACAGTTAGAAACAGATTATCCATGACCTGGATGAATGAGAACCTCACAAGCATATCTTTTGTGACATAATGTATTATTAAAGGGTATGTCCCAGTGCTGGCCCCACTTACTCTTCAGCTCCTTATGGTTCTCCTGCAGGGTCTGTCCAAAGTCACAGGAGCTGACTGTGTGTCATCCAGTCCCTGCTGCTTCCTTGCTTCCCTGAGGACTCTGGCATGTGCAGAGGAGCTGCCACTCTCTGGATCCCTACATAGCTAACTCACCCTCTATCTTTAATGCAATTTTTATAGTGTAGGGCACCGCAGCCCAACCCCAACCGACAAGTTAGATTTGTAAAAAAAGAGAGAAATGTACTTACACTCCTTTGTTCCCTCGGCTGTCTGCATAGCCAGCAGCTGTGTCTGTGATTGGCTGCTTCTCAGATAAAGGTCCTACATGCACCTGGTGTGGACCCCATCAGAGAGAGGTTTGCAGAGGTGGATTAAGCTGCTCCCAGCCATGTTCTTATTCAATCTGTAACATGACAGCGCAGGAAATTGTTTTTGCCAGCATAGATCAAGAATAGCACTGGGGGGTTAGTTACAGGTGCCCAGATTCCTCCTTTCTGCTGGTATGTGTCTTTCGGAATGTTAGCAAACTTATTTACAGCGAGGTGTGATTGCAAAGTTTCAGTTTTTGTGACCATCAAGCAAAGTATTAAAGTTTTAGGCAATATTTGCGCTGTTTTTTATAGTGAATTTCCAGCAGTAAAATTTATGGGCTACAGACATCCCACCCTGCCGGATCTGGCTTCCGGGCAGGGTGGGAGAAGGGGGCCTGATGTCACTGTAAACTATACATACATACAAGGCATCAAAAAGTATAGGGCAAAGAAAATATACTAAAGGTATAATTTAATATAAGAAGTGTAACACTCCGAGTATCCCTTCAGCACAGATACTCCAATCTATCACTTCACCAAAGCCATCCTGTTTGCCAGGCAGACTAGAAGTAGATACCAGATACAGGTCCCCTGGGCTGGACTTAAAGTGCAAGGGATCTTTGTTGAGGGAAGTTCAACTGCAGGACTGGGCACAACTAGCTGGAATACTAGCTAAGAGTGGTACAGTAGGGAAATGTGAAATTGAAGTCAGGGACAGAGCCAAGTTCTGTATACGGAGAATCTGTCAGTGGAGCAAGGTACAAGAGGGTCAGGAGATAACATAGTGAGGACACGGCCGGGGACAGCGAAGGCGGCAATTATCAGAAGAGAAGTGTGATCAAGCAAGAGTCAAAACTAGAAGAATACAAGATAAGAACACAACATGAGTAAGGCCAAGTCACAAACTATGGACTGAAGACAGGAGTTTAAAAACGGCACCAGAAACAATCAAAAAGAAGCAGAGAGGCAGTTAAAGATTTGGATTTGCCATCTAGAGTCGCCAATAGAGAAGAGGGAGACGAAACAAACCAAATGTTTCCAGAAATGGTACAAGATTTTCGAAAAATGAATGAACACACCAGAACTACAGGAAGAGCCATGAAAAGCTGATGACGTGGACTGAGCGGCATGGATGTGGAAAAAAAGGTAGGTTTTGCCAGAAAAACTTACAAAATGTTTTTTTTAATTGGGTGTGGCAAAAATGGTGGTGGTGCACTGAGCTCACCACTCTCCATGATAAGCCTTTCAGGAATCCCTCCCTTGAAAAGCTGCGCTTGCCCCTGTTTACAGTGCATGGTAGAGGGCATTTATAATGTTGCTGACCTAAATGCAGCTAGTGGGTTTTATGTGCAAAAGGTCATTTTCACAACATACACAGGGCTAGTAATAAGCTAATCCTATCCTATGGGCTTTGTGATTTATTGGTGTGTGTACCCAGCTTTAAAGGTGCTCATACATGTGTACCTACCTCCAGACTGATCCCGGGTAATTCAATCAATTCTTCAGGAACAGCCTTTCAGGTCTTTTTTAAGACCAACATATGTTCACAAAATTAAAGGGCTAGATGGGACCTTGGTATCGTACGTCGTCCATGAAAAAGAAAAAGAACGGCAGTCCCTTTAATTATGGGAGTAAACTGATCCAAACCGGGACCTTAAAATAAAGAGTAGAGCTATTACCCTATAAGTAAATGGTAAAGTTAGAGCCCGCTACTACCTAGCTGAATATGGCGGTGAGAGTTGATGTTTCTGATCTGTGGTGCTTAAGAACGTTTGAGAGCTTCTTGGACTCCAACAAGAACAAATCGATAAATATCAGACACTGCAAGAGGTTTGTTGCCAGAACTGATTCTCCCAGCAGTTACGTGGGATCCAGGTCAAAATAACAAATACTTTGTTTGCAGTTTTTATTCAGGTGTGTAATTTGATTATTATAGTGAGGCTATGCGATTAGGCTTGGGCTTCCTTATGAGTAATGTATTGTTATTAAAGATTGCCATCACTAACACAATCTTATGGCAAAACCTCGATTTCCCTTTATCCATCTCAATAATAAATGCACAGACTTTAACTTTACATGCCTGTCTGGCTGTGACAAAGGGACGATGAACCACAACAATCCGATTAACCAATAATGTCACCATGCCTACACATGCTACTATTCCAGGGTCTATACCTGTATGCCTGTTCAAATGACTGCAACTTAGCTGCTCCTATACCTGTTTCAGACTTCCAGCTCCTGTAACTCCTCTGGTGGTGCTTCATTGCTCTACCAGATCTTCCAGCATTCCAGGTCTCCTCCTGCTCCAGCGTTCTGGTCCTCTACCTGCTCCAGTGTTCCAGGTCCTCTCCTGCTCCAGTGTTCCAGGTCCTCTCCCTGCCTCAGTGTTCCAGGTCCTCTACCTGCTCCAGTGTTCCAGGTCCTTACCTGCTCAAGCTTTCCACCTCTTCTACCGCTTCAGCGTTCCAGCACTCTAGTTTCTGTACCAACTCCACCACACTGGCTCCTGTGTCATCTGGTCCTCCAGTTCCAGAACCTATTCAGCTCTCCTGTATCATCATAATTTTGAGGCAGGAAGGCATTCTGATGCTGAGTTAAAACTTTCAACATATTAGTAAGTCCACGGTCAACCCTTTTCTCTATTAATATTTTGTGATGGGTCTCATTGTGGTAGACCTGTATTATAGGAGAAATATGTCTAATGATGTTTTAATTTCTTGATACATTTTCACCATTAATAAGAATCTAGACAACTCCATCCTCATAAGAATATCTTTAGAAAAAATGGCCTAAATGTGAATATAATAGTTTGTCCTGTGAATTCATTACTGTATGTTACTATGCTTCTGGATGCCTCATGTAAATGAGGCAATTTAGAAACCTGTACTGAGCTGTACTGAGCCGGCATGCTCAGAAGAGGCAGACAGGGGATTAACATTCAGTCATTGCTGTGATGTCAACTGTCATTGCCATAGCTGACAGTTACTAACTGGAAGAACACAACAGGACATTGTGCAGGATTTCAGGTTAGAATTATATATTTCAGGTTTCAAACTATTACCGTTAGGGTTTGGTGATTTACCTGTATGTAAGTTTTCATTTGGGGATGGACTTGCCCTTTAAATTTGAAAATGTTCATGTTTACCTTATAATCAGTACAGCTATGGGTGCTGTCTTTGTTCGTTTCCAGTGTATTAAATAGTCTGTAATTATAGCGATACACACAATCCATAGAACGCTTACATTTCTAGATTTGGAAGTGGCCATAAAAGACTTCAGGGAGATTCAATAAAAGTTCTATCGTTTAAAATGGTGCTAATTTTGCCCCAACCAATCAGATTTATTGAACATTGAAAGTTAACATTTGATTGGTTGGGGCAAAATTAGCATCATTTTAAACGATAAGAACTTTATTGAATACCCTGATTGTGGTCAATATTTTGGGTTTTTTTGCAGATACATCCTCTATCTCACTTGATTGTTAAAATGGTCTTAACAATGTTTAACTCATTACATAGAGTGATTTGCAAAGTGTCCTCTTACCAAACCTCCTCCCTCCACTGTTGGGGTTCCATTCACTTCTATGTCTATTTCCCTAATTTGCTGTGACACCAATTCCTGACAGTAAACCATCTGCTTTGTTGGTCGCTGTCTTTATGCATGTGTGTCCACATGGGACGATATTCCATGGTTGTCTGGGTCAAAATATTTTTGGTTGCACTGAAAATAGCAACCTCTGATATTTTTGGCAGGGCCAATAGAAGACTGGACAATAGAGCTTAAAATTAACAGACGCCCCCAGATCGAACTTTCGCCCGGTTTGGATGAAGGTTCGACCAAGGTTGGTTGATCAGCGGAAAACAGATATTTTGACCCAAATGAATGAAATGTGTGTGTGTAGGGGGGTTGGGCTAACCTCCAGTGTTGGTAATTTCCAACTACCATCATCCTAGACAGAATTTAGCAAAATGGGATGCTGGGATAGATTTACAGTCTGTTGCAGGCTGCAGATTTTCTGTGGAACAGTTGAAAGAAATTAATTATTGCAGATTTTTCTTCCTTGGATCCCCGTATGTGCGGTATAGCACTTGTGCCTGTGTGTGCCAGAACGTGTGAGCGGGAGGGAGGAGGAGGAGGGAGAGAAGGACATTGATGGATGGAAAGTCTCGGGAGGAAGGCCGAGGCGGTCCTAGGAAGATACCCAGAGGAAAGGAGGTTCTTGATGTCAAGGATAGGAAGGTGGAGGCAGAGACAAGCATGAGATGTAAAACAATCGATGTTATAGGCAGGGCAGAGGGTGGGTATAAGGTAGACCAGGGAGTTAGAGAATCCAAGGGATGAGGATGAAATACAGAATAGGAACAGAAATAGAGATACAGGAGGTGTGTGTGTGGGGAGTAATCCAACTGAATGTGACTATGGGGAGAGATGGACTCAATGTAAAATGTATAGGAACAGAAGCAGAAAGCCCTGGCAGGTGTGACAGTCTCCTCCTCTGTGTCCCTCTTTCAGGGGGTCTGAAGCACATAAAGGAATGGAAAAAAAAAATCACAAGGAGAGAGGAGGGAGAAATTTACATCTCTGTCTCCCCCCCCCCTCCTCTTTTCTTCTCTCATCCCCCTCGCCTCCCAGCCAATAGAAAAGAGAGCTGCACCATGCAGAGACCTGTATATAAGACAGGAGAGGGGGACTGGATGTTCATATACAGCAAGAGGACAGGTGTCGCCACTTTGGATAAAGAACACCAGGAGGACCATTTCTACCCCTCCCTCTTCCCTCTCTTCAAAATCTTGCAACCCCTCCTTATCTTTCCAGACAAAGACCCCCCCATATAACCAGCACTATCACACTACTACAGTGATTTTTATACCACTCAATATATATCTAAGGACATTTATATTCGGGGATTTCTTCCCACCTTCTGTATTTTGAACCATTTTTAAAGGAACCGTTTCCCCTATTTTTCCAGCTGAGGGCGTATTTAGACATCACTGTTTTTCTTTTTTTTTTTTACCATTCCGGTTTTTGTCTCGAACCCGTGACGGCCGCCGGGAGGGAGCAGGGGAGCGTCGGGGTGGGCACGGCGCACCTCGGACGCCAGAACATTGAAGAAGGGCACAAGAAGGCAAGAGAGACGCAACAGAAAATCTGCAGGATCCAACCTACGTTCCCTAAGCATGGTGACTGTAAGTGCCGCCCATCTCTTTTACCAACTGATTCTTTGAGCGACTGGGCTGAATGAGGCAAAGGGGTTAAGAAGGGGCGAGGTGGGATGAGTTCTCTGGCATTAGAGGAGGAGGATGAAGTGGAAGGGTGAGAGAAGGAAACAATTCCCAAAGGGAGCTTCTTCTGGGACTTGAATGTGTCTTACGATGCGCATAGGAAAGGATGGAGGGGTGGTAAGGAGGAGGAGAGGATAAACGTGACTGGGGAGGCATACTGCGGGGCTCGAGAGTGTAATAGAGAGAGATGGAAGTAATTGGTAGATAGATCCACTGAAATAATGCCAAAACAACATAGATAGTAAATAGATCTGAATTGATAAATATATAGACTGTAGGATAGATATTAAGCTAGATCCATATAATGAACATGCAGGGCTAGGGATAGATAGAAAGACAGGTAAGCACACATTGAGATGGCTATGGAATTAGATATACTATGAATGGGTAAATGGAGGATAAATGATGGAGACAGACAGAATGGGGTACAGTGCACATGCAGTCTCACTCACTCTCAAAGCACAAAGGATGGAGTGATGCTTTTGTGATGGATAGTCTGATACCATACATACCCAACCCACATTCAGCTGGTACCTACAGACCTACAAGCGCAGGAGGGAGGGAGCAGAGAAGGAGGAGAGAAGGTTCTGAGAACAATAGAGTAGATATGTCAGGCATTGGGCTGTGCACGTGAACACACATTTGTGTATAAGAATGCTTCTTCCGGACATCTCTGCCTTATCTCTGTTATCTTCCCTGTTAATATATATTAAGATTACAAAAAATGGTGACAAAAGGAAAACCAGGCAGTAAGAAGAAAGGCCACCTTTCTGTATCCACAATAGATGGTTTATTTGCCTTTCCTTGGCACATCTGTTTCCTTGGCCGTATGGATGTTCCCCCTTGTGAAACACTATACATTTCTCTGCTTATTAGGCCTGGTTACTGCTTAGCCTGTGTTACGACCTGGCTGGCACAGCTTGGCCAGTGATAAAACTTGTCTGGGACAGCTTGGCCTGTGCCCCATCCTGCTCTAGACAGCTTGGTCTGTGCCACACCTGCTCTAGACTGTTTGGCCTGTGCCACACCCTGCTCTAGACAGCTTGGCCTGTTTCACACCCTGGACTAGACCACTTTGCCTGTGCCACACCCTGCACTAGACAGCTTGGCCTGTGTCGCACATCACTCGGTCTTTGTACACATGGGTAGAAATCCACCTAATATCCTGCCAACAGAACCTACCAATCCCAAATTATTGTTTGTGTCAATTGAGACGAAATATTGACCTGTGTGTTTTACAGCCTGAGACAATTTAATCTGTGTTACACATTGTCTGAGACAGCTTGGCCTGTGTTACAAACAGTTAGACACGGCTTGGCCTATGTCACACAATGCTTGACTGTGTAAAACACTGTCTGAACATCTGGCCTTTGTTCCAACCTGTCTAAGACAGCCTGACCAGCATTACAATTTGTATAAGACAGCTTGGCCTGAGACACATCACCTGAGACAGCTTGTTACATGTGGCAACCTGCCTAAGACAATTTAACCAGCATATGAGACAGCCTAGTCTGTGCAACAAACTGTTGGAGACTGTGTGGCTGAGGTACAACTTTTCTGAGACAGCTTGACCTGTGCCACACCCTGCTTAAGACAGCCTGGCCTGTGTTAGAACCTGTCCGAGACCTATTTGCCTGTAGTAGAGAGCTGGAGAAATCCTGTGTCACAAATATGGAGATATGGACATGGTAAAGACAGACAAAGGGAAGGAGATCAAGAAAATAAATAATGTGGAGGATTGTGTGAGATAAAACTAGGAAAGTACACACACACACACACACAAATATGTGATGATGATATGATGATAGAGGGATGATAGATGGATGGATGGATAGATAGATGGATGGAGGATGGATGGATGGATGATAGATAGATAGACAGATAGAGATAGGCAGATAGATAGATAGATAGAGATAGATAGATAGATAGATAGATAGTAGATAGATAGATAGGATAGATTGATAGATAGACAGATAGATAGATAATGCACAGATAAAGATCAGACAGATACAATGATGACAGGTAGATGGATAGTGGGTGCTGTCTAATTCAAAAATTTAAAGTGCTTTCCCAGATGTCCAAACACAGACACTGCACATGTAAAATGTCTGCTCGCTAACATGGCAGAGACACATTCAGCGTGATAGGGTGGGAAGTAGCGCTGATAGTAGATCTATCGGCTCCCATAATGCATTTGGATGGTTTTATGTGAATTCTATTGATGCAAGAAAGGGTGAAATGGAATCCACCTGCTTTTAAAAATAATGGGAGAAGGCTTCTGGGTATGTCCCAGTCTCGATAATAAAATAGTCAGCCTGCTTGTGACTTGGCCTGTTTTACCTTTACTGATTCTTTTATCCACGTATCATAATCCGGTGTCTAGGTGGTGGTTGATCTTTATTAATGTTAATGCCGACTGGTAGTTTTAGGTAGTACTAGGTAGAGATAACTCCTGTTACTGCGTTTCAGCAAATCATGTCATGTGTGCCCAAAAAAAGTTCATTCAACTAGGAAGTTATCACAATAGGGAGTAGCTTTGCATGCAGTGTAATACGAACTATCATGTTAAAATATGGGTTCGTTAGCTAATTGAGGCTGTTGGGGATTGTAGTTTCCAACAAACTAAAGGGACAATGACAAATGCATAACATCCAAATTTTAGGATTCAAATGGAACTCCTCCTGCCTGGCTTCCGAGAGGTTACCAATAGACAAGGGCCAAATGAGCTAATTGAGCTGCACAGTTTTGTTTGGGATAATTACCGTTATCCTCTCTGTAACAAGGAAGCAGCACAATGAATCGGGGATGCAAAGAGACTCTTAATGACACAAGCAGAGCAATGTGACCTCTGTGGGTTCGTTCATAGAGAGAATCTCAATCCACCAGTACTGGATACTGTGTACAGTAGACCTATTAGTCTATGTGCGGTCATTATATGGGGTTATGTTATCTTTATCACAGATTCGTTTTTACATGGTTGTGTGATATCACTTGGTCTTTGTAAAAGTGTTGGTTGGTAATGCAGAATGTCTTAGTTTTATTAAAGCAATAATTTATCTTGAATTTGACCCAGTTTATGTGTTTGATTTATTTTGGAAATATGAACTATAGGGATTAATCTGCAATAACCAATCGGACGTTAGCAAATGTTTTCCGACTAATAGACCAGTAAAAAAGTATAGCTCCATTGGTTGAGGCAATTAAAACACATTTGTGTCCCTCTTTTTAAATATCCAGAATAAATGCATTCTCTAATATATCTGTTGTGCCTTAAAGGATAACTAAAGTCCATTAATAATATACAATCAGTGTTTTCCGGTGTAAAAGAAGAACGAACTGCTATATTTTAACTTTAAAATTACTAATGTATCCTAATTATCTACCTGTAATCCCATCTTCTATTTTTCCCAGTTTATTACATGCATTTGTAACTAGATATTTAGTGATCATTCCTATCCCTTTCTGGCAAGGGTATCTGCTCCCTCCCTTGCTCTAAGAGCTTTTATAGACTTGAGCATGTGCGAGGGTATAACAGCTGTCAATCAGTGGTTGTGATGTCAGCAATCACAGCCTTGATTGGCTCTTTATAAAGTGGAGACAATTAATAATCCTTAAATATCTGGTTAATAATGCAGGTAATAAATTGCGAAATATATCCATTGGTGTTCTGGGGTTGGCACCACTTACAAAGGCTTCTAGGGCTATAGACTGAGAGCTGCTATTGCTCTCTATTGCCCCCTTAAGGCAAACACAAAGCCGATATCGGCCTTGCGAAGGTTAACCCATCTCGAATCTTTACCGCCGCTCTTTGCTCTCAGCTCAGTACATGACTGCAGTGGTTGCACACTGCTGCAACTGCCCATTTGTGTCTTAAAGGGAAACTAAAGTGAAAAAAAATGACTGCCTTTATCCTTTTCTATATTTTTAGTGCTGTCAGGAACTTGATCCCTTTTACTCTCAGTGCTCCGTAGATCTCATCATGTCCTGTTCAGCTCACTCCTAGTTAGTCTGCATGTCTCCTCTCTATGTATCCACCTTCTCCCAAACTGAAGGTTCATAAGAACGTCCGTTTCGGCCGATAATCGCTTGGAGATCCGCCTGGCCGCTCGTTCAGGGAGATCCGCCTGGTGGATCGGGCTGTTTCGGACGATAAAGTGCCCATACATGGGGCGATTAGCGGGCAAAACGGACGTTCGTACACATTGTGCGTTGCAGGTCCGCGATCAAACATGGTATGACCCTTAAGGCACAGCTAGAGTGTGGAGGATGGGCAGTGAAGAAATCTGTGCCCCACTAAAGCCAATAGCATTCACCCAGTGATTTTGCATTATAATGAAAGTGAAACTGCTGCTATGGGAAGGTAAGCAGCACTGGGAGCTGTAATCACTGCTTGAATCAAGTGAGATTTTCTTTTAGCTTAGCTGTAGCAGTTTGAAGGTGGTGTGAGTGTGAGTGTGTGTGGGGGGGGCTATGGAATTGATTTCTACATTAGAAATTCAGTATAACACAGACAGCACCTAACTGCAGGATGGGTTGTTAGAGCACAGAAAGAGCACAGAGTAACAAATGTTTATTCCTTTTCTGATTTAATGCTGAATCAATTAGCCATGCAGTGAGAGAGCTTTAAGCCAGGTACACTTAGTTCGATAAATCCCCAATAACGTCAGATCCAACGATATCGGGGCTTTATCGCACGTGGTGTGGCGCTTCCCCGCCAGCATGCAGCCAGCAAATGTTCCGGAAAGACCGTAATTTCCCTCGGCCGCAGTAGTCTTCCCTATTGGAGAGTCTTCCGCGGTTGAGGGAAACATACCGTCCAAGCGTTCTCCCTATGCTGAGCTTTACTTTGATACATGTAGTGTGCCAGGGGAAGGGGCTGGGTGATTGACAGTTCTTTATTGACTAGCTGTGCCCCGCCCCCTTTAAAAAGTAAAAACTCCCAAGAAACATCATTTGGGGTTGTTTATTGTTAAAATATTGCTTGGATCCTATATTAAGTGGGTACCACACATGCAATAATTCTACCCATGACTGACATTTCAGTGTTTCGGTCGTTCGGGCCAAATTATTGTATGGCGGCTCCGTCCGATTGCCGACCGTACCTTCGTCCGTATCGGACAAAAGCATGATCGGACGGGTCGGAAAATGACCGATCATGCAGTCCTCTATGGACCACACGATCAGTTGCGGTAACTTTAGTTCTCCTTGTCTAAATATAAAATGCTTTGCAACAGCCAGAGTTATTTGATTTCTCAAAGTACCACTCTCAGTACCATGTCATGGCTGGCGGTTTTGGGGGGATTCTGGGAGTTGTAGCTCATTGATGTGCACCAACTTTAATATTTCTTATTTTAACATCACGGGCTGTTGGTGAATTTTTTTTATGTCGTTAACAAGTAATTTTAGTGACTGACAACAGGGAGATAGAGGGACATGTTCAAGGTCACAAGATGTCGTAATAAGAATTAAAACACCAGGATGTATGTGGTTGGCTACATGTGTTATGAACAAACCTTTGGATAAAGATTATGGTGTGCTTTATTCAGGGAAATTAATAAGTAAATAAGCGAGTACAGCGTGGATGGAAAGCAGGAATCCCGTTCCAATGAGTGGACGTTGTGCTAGCAAGAACTTGCTAACTGGCAATTCACTTAATCCTGTTCTGCAGCCGCCCTACATTTAAATAGCTTGAGAAGCAGAAATTCGCCATGTCTAATTACAATGGAACTGTGTGAGTGGCTCTGGTGTATTGTGATCAGATGCAAACTGATCATAAGGTTGGTGGTTTGAGGTCCCACCTGCTGCTTTCTTCCATTTCTCTTATCAGTTTTTCTGTCACTTTCTTCTCTTCGCCTTCCTATTGTTCTTTATCACGCCTCCTGTTCCAACCTTCTATTCTTAGATCTCCCTGCTGATGTACAAGGAGGGGGCGTCTATTTTGCTAACGGGTTTACACACCTTAGTTATTTTTAAGCTATTCCACATTAACGTGTCTGTGTGGGTTGAGGTGGTACAGGAAGTTCTCTTTCCCAGGAAGATAGAAGGTGCATGTCTGGGGAAAGTCACATGGCTGTGAGTAAAGAGGATTACTTGTTCTACTGGCTTAATATTACTGTTCAAAGTCATAGATAAATTAGTTATACAGGTGAATGATGGAGAAAAGCACATATTAGGTTAATGTGTACCATGGTGGGGCTAACAGGTATGGGATTATAGGCTGCACAAAAATATACATTATACATTACATATGTGCTGGTACTGGGACAGAGGGAGTTTCAAGGCATTCTAAGGTTAGCTACACACAGCTTGAAATTTTTATAATTTTGTCTCAGCTTAAAATCCCCCTTCCCCAGAGACTATAATAGAAAGTCAAATACAGAAATATTTTTTTTGATTTCCATTATAGCACAAGTGGATGAATGGATGCAGATACATAACAACCCAACATGGAAATCATCAAAATTGTAACTAGAACGGAGCATGCCATTATTTAGATTTATCTTAATGATCGACATACAGTCATACAGTACAGCCATTATTCCTCCTCGGTGTCATGTGACTCATTAGGGTTCTAAGGTCTCAGGTGTGAATGTGTTAAATTTGGTGTTCATATACTGGTCATATACTGGTCACTAGACCTCATTGTAAGGAAATCTCTGAGATTCTGAAAAAAGGATTGTTGCTCTACATAAAGATGACCTGGGCTATAAGAAGTGCCAACACCCTGAGTTGTTTAACAGGACAGGTTCCACATAGAGCAGGCCTTGCCATGGACGACCAATGAAGTTGACTGCATATCTCCAGACACAAACCTATTGTGCACCTGTGCGGCATCCTCTAATAAAAGGTGAAGGAGCGCATGGTAACATCCACCATCTATTGTCATGGAGGTGTGGAAGGAGATTCCAGTGTGATTCCAAGAGTTAAGGCAGTGCTGGAAAATAATGGAGACCACACAAAATATTGACACTTTGGACACAATTTGGACATTTCTCACTTTGGGGTGTAAAAACGTTTGTTGCCAGAGGTTTATACATTAATGGCTGTGAGTTGAGTTAAAGTTAACTTTAAGTCCAGTTAATCCAATTGAATACAGTTAGAAACAGATATACCATGACCTGGATGACTGAGAACCTTCACAAGCATATCTTTTGTGACATAATGTATTATTAAAGGGTATGTCCACTCCCAAAACTAAAATATATCCCAGTGCTGGCCCCACTTACTCTTCAGCTCCTTATGGTTCTCCTGCAGGGTCTGTCCAAAGTCACAGGAGGTGTCTGTGTGTCATCCAGTCCCTGCTGCTTCCTTGCTTCCCTGAGGACTCTGGCATGTGCAGAGGAGCCCTGCCACTCTCTGGATCCCTACATAGCTAACTCACCCTCTACCTTTAAATGCAATTTTTATAGTGTAGGGCACCGCAGCCCAACCCCAACCGACAAGTTAGATTTGTAAAAAAAGCAGCAGAAATGTACTTACACTCCTTTGTTCCCTCGGCTGTCTGCATAGCCAGCAGCTGTGTCTGTGATTGGCTGCTTCTCAGATAAAGGTCCTACATGCACCTGGTGTGGACCCCATCAGAGAGAGGTTTGCAGAGGTGGATTAAGCTGCTCCCAGCCATGTTCTTATTCAATCTGTAACATGACAGCGCAGGAAATTGCATTTGCCAGCATAGATCAAGAATAGCACTGGGGGGTTAGTTACAGGTGCCCAGATTCCTCCTTTCTGCTGGTATGTGTCTTTCGGAATGTTTAGCAAACTTATTTACAGCGAGGTGTGGTTGCAAAGTTTTCCGTTTTTGTGACCATCAAGCAAAGTATTAAAGTTTTAGGCAATATTTGCGCTGTTTTTTATAGTGAATTTCCATGCAGTAAAATTTATGGGCTTACAGACATCCCACCCTGCCGGATCTGGCTTCCGGGCAGGGTGGGGAGAAGGGGGCCTGATGTCACTGTAAACTATACATACATACAAGGCATCAAAAAGTATAGGGCAAAGAAAATATACTAAAGGTATAATTTAATATAAGAATGTGTAACACTCCGAGTATCCCTTCAGCACAGATACTCCAATCTATCACTTCACCAATAGCCAATCCTGTTTGCCAGGCAGACTAGAAGTACCTCACCAGATACAGTTGTCCCCTGGGCTGGACTTAAAGTGCAAGGTATCTTTGTTGAGGGAAGTTCAACTGGCAGACTGGGCACAACTAGCTGGAATACTAGCTAAGAGTGGTACAGTAGGGAAATGTGAAATTGAAGTCAGGGACAGAGCCAAGTTCTGTATACGGAGAATCTGTCAGTGGAGCAAGGTACAAGAGGGTCAGGAGATAACGTAGTGAGGACACGGTTCGGGGACAGCGCAGGCGGCAAATTATCAGAAGAGAAGTGTGATCAAGCAAGAGTCAAAACTAGAAGAATACAAGATAAGAACCCTCCATGAGTAAGGCCAAGTCACAAACTATGGACTGAAGACAGGAAGTTTAAAAACGGCACCAGGAACCAATCAAAAAGAAGCAGAGAGGCAGTTAAAGATTTGGATTTGCCATCTAGAGTCGCCAATAGGAGAAGAGGGAGACGAAACAAACCAAATGTTTCCAGAAATGGTACAAGATTTTCGAAAAATGAATGAACACACCAGAACTACCAGGAAGAGCCATGAAAAGCTGATGACGTGGACTGAGCGGCATGGATGTGGAAGAAAGGTAGGTTTTGCCAGAAAATACTTACAAAATGTTTTTTTTTAATTGGGTGTGGCAAAAATGGTGGTGGTGCACTGAGCTCACCACTCTCCATGATAAGCCTTTCAGGAATCCCTCCCTTGAAAAGCCTGCGCTTGCCCCTGTATACAGTGCATGGTAGAGGGCATTTTATAATGTTGCTGACCTAAATGCAGCTAGTGGGTTTTATGTGCAAAAGGTCATTTTCACAACATACACAGGGCTAGTAATAAGCTAATCCTATCCTATGGGCTTTGTGATTTATTGGTGTGTGTACCCAGCTTTAAAGGTGCTCATACATGTGTACCTACCTCCAGACTGATCCCGGGTAATTCAATCAATTCTTCAGGAACAGCCTTTTCAGTTCTTTTTTAAGACCAACATATGTTCACAAAATTAAAGGGCTAGATGGGACCTTGGTATCGTACGTCGTCCATGAAAAAGAAAAAGAACGGCAGTCCCTTTAATTATGGGAGTAAACTGATCCAAACCGGGACCTTAAAATAAAGAGTAGAGCTATTACCCTATAAGTAAATGGTAAAGTTAGAGCCCGCTACTTACCATAGCTGAATATGGCGGTGAGAGTTGATGTTTCTGATCTGTGGTGCTTAAGAACGTTTTGAGAGCTTCTTGGACTCCAACAAGAACAAATCGATAAATATCAGACACTGCAAGAGGTTTGTTGCCAGAACTGAATTCTCCCAGCAGTTACGTGGGATCCAGGTCAAAATAACAAAATACTTTGTTTGCAGTTTTTATTCAGGTGTGTAATTTGATTATTATAGCTGAGGCTATGCGATTAGGCTTGGGCTTCCTTATGAGTAATGTATTGTTTATTAAAGATTGCCATCACTAACACAATCTTATGGCAAAACCTCGATTTCCCTTTATCCATCTCAATAATAAATGCACAGACTTTAACTTTACATGCCTGTCTGGCTGTGACAAGAGAGACGATGAACCACAACAATCCGATTAACCAATAATGTCACCATGCCTACACATGCTACTATTCCCAGAGGTCTATACCTGTATGCCTGTTCAAATGACTGCAACTGTAGCTGCTCCTATACCTGTTTCAGACTTCCAGCTCCTGTAACTCCTCTGGTGTCTGCTTCATTGCTCTACCAGACTTCCAGCATTCCAGGTCTTCCTCCTGCTCCAGCGTTCCTGGTCCTCTACCTGCTCCAGTGTTCCAGGTCCTCTCCCTGCTCCAGTGTTCCAGGTCCTCTCCCTGCTCCAGTGTTCCAGGTCCTCTACCTGCTCCAGTGTTCCAGGTCCTCTACCTGCTCAAGCTTTCCACCTCTTCTACCTGCTTCAGCGTTCCAGCACTCTAGTTTCTGTACCAACTCCACCACACTGGCTCCTGTGTCAGCTCTGGTCCTCCAGTTCCAGAACCTATTCTAGCTCTCCTGTATCATCATAATTTTGAGGCAGGAAGGCATTCTGATGCTGAGTTAAAACTTTCAACATATTAGTAAGTCCACGGTCCAACCCTTTTCTCTATTAATTATTTTGTGATGGGTCTTCATTGTGGTAGACCTGTATTATAGGAGAACTAATGTCTAATGATGTTTTAATTTCTTGATACATTTTCACCATTAATAAGAATCTAGACAACTCCATCCTCATAAGAATATCTTTTAGAAAAAATGGCCTAAATGTTGATATATCATAGTTTGTCCTATGAATTCATTACTGTATGCCTGCTATGCTTCTGGATGCCTTATGTAAATTGAGCAATTTAGAAACCTGTACTGAGCCTGTACTGAGCCTGGGCATGCTCAGAAGAGGCAGACAGGGGATTAACATTCAGTCATTGGCTGTGATGTCAACTGTCAATTGCCATAGCTGACAGTTACTAACTGGAAGAACAACAACAGGACATTGTGCAGGATTTCAGGTTAGAATTATATATTTCAGGTTTCAAACTATTACCGTTTAGGGTTTGGTGATTTACCTGTATGTAAGTTTTCATTTTGGGGATGGACTTGCCCTTTAAATTTGAAAATGTTCATGTTTACCTTATTATCAGTACAGCTATGGGTGCTGTCTTTGTTCCTGTTTCCAGTGTATTAAATAGTCTGTAATATAGCGATACACACAATCCATAGAACGCTATTACATTTCTAGATTTTGGAAGTGGCCATAAAAGACATTCAGGGAGATTCAATAAAAGTTCTTATCGTTTAAAATGGTGCTAATTTTGCCCCAACCAATCAGATTTTATTGAACATTTGAAAGTTAACATCTGATTGGTTGGGGCAAAATTAGCATCATTTTAAACGATAAGAACTTTTATTGAATATCCCTGATTGTGGTCAATATTTTGGGTTTTTTTGCAGATACATCCTCTATCTCACTTGATTGTTAACATGGTCTTAACAATGTTTAACTCATCTACAATAGAGTGATTTGCAAAGTGTCCTCTTACCAAACCTCCTCCCTCCACTGCTTGGGGTTCCATTCACTTTCTATGTCTATTTCCCTAATTTGCTGTGACACCAATTCCTGACAGTAAACCATCTGCTTTGTTGGTCGCTGTCTTTATTGCATGTGTGTCCACATGGGACGATATTTCCACTGGTTGTCTGGGTCAAAATATTTTTGGTTGCACTGAAAATAGCAACCTCTGATATTTTTGGCAGGGCCAATAGAAGACTGGACAATAGAGCTTAAAATTAACAGACGCCCCCAGATCGAACTTTCGCCCGGTTTGGATGAAGGTTCGACCAAGGTTGGTTGATCACAGCGGAAAACAGATATTTTGACCCAAATGACTGAAATGTGTGTGTGTAGGGGGTTTGGGCTAACCTCCAGCTGTTGGTAATTTCCAACTACCATCATCCTTAGACAGAATTTAGCAAAATGGGATGCTGGGATAGATTTACAGTCTGTTGCAGGCTGCAGATTTTCTGTGGAACAGTTGAAAGAAATTAATTATTGCAGAATTTTTCTTCCTTGGATCCCCGTATGTGCGGTCGATAGCACTTGTGCCTGTGTGTGCCAGAACGTGTGAGCGGGAGGGAGGAGGAGGAGGGAGAGAAGGACATTGATGGATGGAAAGTCTCTGGGAGGAAGGCGAGAGCGGTCCTAGGAAAGATACCCAGAGGAAAGGAAGGTTCTTGATGTCAATGGATAGGAAGGTGGAGGCAGAGACAAGCATGAGATGTAAAACAATCGATGTTATAGGCAGGGCAGAGGCTGGGTATAAGGTAGACCAGGGAGTTAGAGAAATCCAAGGGATGAGGATGAAATACAGAATAGGAACAGAAATAGAGATACAGGAGGTGTGTGTGTGTGGGGAGTAATCCAACTGAATGTGACTATGGGGGAGAGATGGACTCAATGTAAAATGTATAGGAACAGAAGCAGAAAGCCCTGGCAGGTGTGACAGTCTCCTCCTCTGTGTCCCTCTTCTCAGGGGGTCTGAAGCACATAAAGGAATGGAAAAAAAAAAATCACAAGGAGAGAGGAGGGAGAAATTTACATCTCCTGTCTCCCCCCCCCCCCTCCTCTTTTCTTCTCTCATCCCCCTCGCCTCCCAGCCAATAGAAAAGAGAGCTGCACCATGCAGAGACCTGTATATAAGACAGGAGAGGGGGGACTGGATTGTTCATATACAGCAAGAGGACGAGGTGTCGCCACTTTGGGATAAAGACACCAGGAGGACCATTTCTACCCCTCCCTCTTCCCTCTCTTCAAAATCTTGCAACCCCCTCCTTATCTTTCCAGACAAAGACCCCCCCATATACAACCAGCACTATCACACTACTACAGTGATTTTTATACCACTCAAATATAATTCTAAGGACATTTCTATTTTCGGGGATTTCTTCCCACCTTTCTGTATTTTGAACCATTTTTAAAGGAACCGTTTCCCCTATTTTTCCAGCTGAGGGCGTATTTTAGACATCACTGTTTTTCTTTTTTTTTTTTACCATTCCGGTTTTTGTCTCGAACCCGTGACGGCCGCCGGGAGGGAGCAGGGGAGCGTCGGGGTGGGCAGGCGCACCTCGGACGCCAGAACATTGAAGAAGGGCACAAGAAGGCAAGAGAGACGCAACAGAAAATCTGCAGGATCCAACCTACGTTCCCTAAGCATGGTGACTGTAAGTGCCGCCATCTTTCTTTTTACCAACTGATTCTTTGAGCGACTGGGCTGAATGAGGCAAAGGGGTTAAGAAGGGGCGAGGTGGGATGAGTTCTCTGGCATTAGAGGAGGAGGATGAAGATGGAAGGGTTGAGAGAAAGGAAACAATTCCCAAAGGGAGCTTCTTCTGGGACTTGAATGTGTCTTACGATGCAGCATAGGAAAGGATGGAGGGGTGGGGGAGGGTGAAGGAGAAAGAGCAGAGAGGATAAACTGTGTCCTTGGGGCTCTGTAGTACTAGTGTAATAGAGAGAGATGGAAAGATAATTGGTAGATAGATCCACTGAAATAAAGCCAAACAACATAGATAGATAAATAGATCTGAATTGATAAATATATAGACTGTAGGATAGATATTAAGCTAGATTCATATATATGAACATGCAGGGCTAGGGATAGATAGAAAGACAGGTAAGCACACATTGAGATGGCTATGGAATTGTAGATATACTATGAATGGGTAAATGGAGGATAAATGATGGAGAACAGACAGAATTGGAGGTACAGTGCACATGCAGTCTCACTCACTCTCAAGCACACAAAGGATGGAGTGATGCTTTGCTGATTGGATAGTCTGATACCATACATACCCAACCCACATTCAGCTGGTACCTACAGACCTACAAGCGCAGGAGGGAGGGAGCAGAGAAGGAGGAGAGAAGGTTCTTGAGAACAATAGAGTAGATATGTCAGGCATTGGGCGTGTGCACGTGAACACACATTTGTGTATAAGAATGCTTCTTCCGGACATCTCTGCCTTATCTCTGTTATCTTCCCTGTTAATATATATTAAGATTACAAAAAATGGTGACAAAAGGAAAACCAGGCAGTAAGAAATGGCCACTTTCTGTATCCACAATAGATGGTTTATTTGCCTTTCCTTGGCACATCTGTTTCCTTGGCCGTATGGATGTTCCCCCTTGTGGAACCCTATACCTTTCCTTTCCTGTTAAGCCCTGGTTACTGCTTAGCCTGTGTTACGACCTGGCTGGCACAGCTTGGCCAGTGATAAAACTTGTCTGGGGCAGCTTGGCCTGTGCCCCATCCTGCTCTAGACAGCTTGGTCTGTGCCACACCCTGCTCTAGACTGTTTGGCCTGTGCCACACCCTGCTCTAGACAGCTTGGCCTGTTTCACACCCTGGACTAGACCACTTTGCCTGTGCCACACCCTGCACTAGACAGCTTGGCCTGTGTCGCACATCACTCGGTCTTTGTACACATGGGTAGACATCCACCTAATATTCCTGCCAACAGACCTACCAATCCCAAATTATTGTTTGTGTCAATTGAGACGAAATATTGACCTGTGTGTTTTACAGCCTGAGACAATTTAATCTGTGTTACACATTGTCTGAGACAGCTTGGCCTGTGTTACAAACAGTTAGACACGGCTTGGCCTATGTCACACATTGCTTGACTTGTGTAACACACTGTCTGACACACCTTGGCCTTTGTTCCAACCTGTCTAAGACAGCCTGACCAGCATTACAATTTGTATAAGACAGCTTGGCCTGAGACACATCACCTGAGACAGCTTGTTACATGTGGCAACCTGCCTAAGACAATTTAACCAGCATATGAGACAGCTTAGTCTGTGCAACAAACTGTTGGAGACTGTGTGGCTTGAGGTACAACTTTTCTGAGACAGCTTGACCTGTGCCACACCCTGCTTAAGACAGCCTGGCCTGTGTTAGAACCTGTCCGAGACCTATTTGCCTGTAGTAGAGAGCTGGAGAAATCCTGTGTCACACATATGGAGATATGGACATGGTAAAGACAGACAAAGGGAAGGAGATCAAGAAAAATAAATAATGATGGAGGATTGTGTGAGATAAAACTAGGAAAGTAACACACACACACACACACAAATATGTGATGATGATATGATGATAGAGAGATGATAGATGGATGGATGGATAGATAGATGGATGGATGGATGGATGGATGATAGATAGATAGACAGATAGAGATAGGCAGATAGATAGATAGATAGAGATAGATAGATAGATAGATAGATAGATAGATAGATAGATAGATAGATAGATAGATAGACAGATAGATAGATAATGCACAGATAAAGATCAGACAGATACAATGATGACAGGTAGATGGATAGTGGGTGCTGTCTAATTCAAACATTTAACGTGCTTTCCCAGATGTCAAAACACAGACACTGCACATGTAAAATGTCTGCTCGCTAACATGGCAGAGACACATTCAGCGTGATAGGCTGTGGGAAGTAGCGCATTGATAGGTAGATCTATCGGCTCCCATAATGCATTTGGATGGTTTTATGTGAATTCTATTGATGCAAGAAAGGGTGAAATGGAATCCACCTGCTTTTAAAAATAATGGGAGAAGGCTTCTGGGTATGTCCCAGTCTCCGAATAAAATAGTCAGCCTGCTTGTGACTTGGCCTGTTTTACCTTTACTGATTCTTTTATACCACGTATCATAATCCGGTGTCTAGGTGGTGGTTGATCTTTATTAATGTTAATGCCGACTGGTAGTTTTTAGGTATGTTACTAGGTAGAGATAACTCCTGTTACTGCGTTTCAGCAAATCAATGTCCATGTGTGCCCAAAAAATGTCATTCAACTAGGAAGTTATCACAATAGGGAGTAGCTTTGCATGCAGTGCAATACGAACTATCATGTTAAAATATGGGTTCTGTTAGCTAATTGAGGCTGTTGGGGATTGTAGTTTCCAACAAACATAAAGGGACAATGACAAATGCATAACATCCAAATTTTAGGATTCAAATGGAACTCCTCCTGCCTGGCTTCCGAGAGGTTACCAATTAGACAAGGGCCAAATGAGCTAATTGAGCTGCACAGTTTTGTTTGGGATAATTACCGTTATCCTCTCTGTAACAAGGAAGCAGCACAATGAATCGGGGATGCAAAGAGACTCTTAATGACACAAGCAGAGCAATGTGACCTCTGTGGGTTCGTTCATAGAGAGAATCTCAATCCACCAGTACTGGATACCTGTGTACATGTTATGACCTATTAGTCTATGTGCGGTCATTATATGGGGTTATGTTATCTTTATCACAGATTCGTTTTTACATGGTTGTGTGATATCACTTGGTCTTTGTAAAAGTGTTGGTTGGTAATGCAGAATGTCTTAGTATTTATTAAAGCAATAATTTATCTTGAATTTGACCCAGTTTATGTGTTTGATTTATTTTGGAAAATATGAACTATAGGGATTAATCTGCAATAACCAATCGGATGTTAGCAAATGTTTTCCGACTAATAGACCAGTAAAAAGGTATCAGCTCATTGGTTGAGGCAAATTAAAACACATTTGTGCTCCTCTTTTTAAATATCCAGAATAAATGCATTTCTCTAATATATCTGTTGTGCCTTAAAGGATAACTAAAGTCCATTAATAATATACAATCAGGTGTTTTCCGGTGTAAAAGAAGAACGAACTGCTATATTTTTAACTTTAAAATTACTAATGTATCCTAATTATCTACCTGTAATCCCATCTTCTATTTTTCCCAGTTTATTACATGCATTTGTAACTAGATATTTAGTGATCATTCCTATCCCTTTCTGGCAAGGGTATCTGCCTCCTCCCTCTGCTCTAAGAGCTTTTTATAGACTTGAGCATGTGCAGAGGGTATAACAGCTGTCAATCAGTGGTTGTGATGTCAGCAATCACAGCCTTGATTGACTCTTTATAAAGTGGAGACAATTAATAATCCTTAAATATCTGGTTAATAATGCAGGTAATAAATTGCGAAATATATCCATTGGTGTCTGGGGTTGGCACCACTTACAAAGGCTTCTAGGGCTATAGACTGAGAGCTGCTATTGCTCTCTATTGCCCCCTTAAGGCAATACACAAAGCCGATATCGGCCTTGTGAAATAGGTTAACCCATCTCGAATCTTTACCGCCAGCTCTTTGCTCTCAGCTCAGTACATTGACTGCAGTGGTTGCACACTGCTGCAACTGCCCATATTTGTGTCTTAAAGGGACACTAAAGTGAAAAAAAATGACTTGCCTTTATCCTTTTCTATATTTTTAGTGCTGTCAGGAACTTGATCCCTTTTTACTCTCAGTGCTCCGTAGATCTCATCATGTCCTGTTCAGCTCACTCCTAGTTAGTCTGCATGTCTCCTCTCTATGTATCCACCTTCTCCCAAACTGAAGGTTCATAAGAACGTCCGTTTCGGCCGATAATCGCTTGGAGATCCGCCTGGCCGCTCGTTCAGGGAGATCCGCCTGGTGGATCGGGCTGTTTCGGACGATAAAGTGCCCATACATGGGGCGATTAGCGGGCAAAACGGACGTTCGTACACATTGTGCGTTGCAGGTCCGCGATCAAACATGTGTATGACCCTTAAGGCACAGCTAGAGTGTGGAGGATGTGCAGTGAAGATAATCTGTGCCCCACTAAAGCCAATAGCATTCACCCAGTGATTTTGCATTATAATGAAAGTGAAACTGCTTTGCTATGGGAAGGTAAGCAGCACTGGGAGCTGTAATCACTGCTTGAATCAAGTGAGATTTTCTTTTAGCTGTAGCAGTTTGAAGGTGTGTGAGTGTGAGTGTGTGTGGGGGGGCTATGTAATTGATTTCTACATTAGAAATTCAGTAACACAGACAGCACCTAACTGCAGGATTGGGTGTTAGAGCACAGAAAGAGCACAGAGTAACAAATGTTTATTCCTTTTCCTGATCTTAATGCTGAATCAATTAGCCATGCAGTGAGAGAGCTTTAAGCCAGGTACACTTAGTTCCGATAAATCCCCAATAGCGTCAGATCCAACGATATCGGGGCTTTATCCGCACTGTGTGTGGCTGCTTCCCCGAACCAGCATGCAGCCAGCAAATGTTCCGGAAAGACCGTAAATTTCCCTCGGCCGCAGTAGTCTTCCCTATTGGAGAGTCTTCCGCGGTTGAGGGAAACATACAGTCCCAAGCGTTCTCCCTATGCTGAGCTTTACTTTGATACATGTAGTGTGCCAGGGGAAGGGGCTGGGTGATTGACAGTTCTTTATTGACTAGCTGTGCCCCGCCCCCTTTAAAAAGTAAAACTCCCAAGAAACATCATTTGGGGGTTTATTGTTAAAATATTTGCTTGGATCCCTATATTAAGCTGGGTACACACCATGCAATAATTCTGCCCAACTGACTGACATTTCAGTGTTTCGGTCGTTTGGGCCAAATTATTGTATGGCGGGTCGGAAAATGAACGATCATGCAGTCCTCTATGGACCACACGATCAGTTGCGGTAACTTTCGTTCTCCTTGTCTAAATATAAAATGCTTTGCAACAGTCCAGAGTTATTTGATTTCTCAAAGTACCACTCTCAGTACCACTGTCATGGCTGGCGGTTTTGGGGGGATTCTGGGAGTTGTAGCTCATTGATGTGCACCAACTTTAATATTTCTTTATTTTTAACATCACGGGGCTGTTGGTGAATTTTTTTTTATGTCGTTAACAAGTAATTTTAGTGACTGACATACAGGGAGATAGAGGGACATGTTCAAGGTCACAAGATGTCGTAATAAGAATTAAACACCCAGGATGTATGTGGTTTGGCTACATGTGTTTATGAACAAACCCTTTGGATAAAGATTATGGGTTGGCTTTATTCAGGGAAATTAATAAGTAAATAAGTGAGTACAGCGTGGATGGAAAGCAGGAATCCCGTTCCACTGAGTGGAGCGTTGTGCTAGCAAGAACTTGCTAACTGGCAATTCACTTAATCCTGTTCATGCAGCCGCCCTACATTTAAATAGCTTGAGAAGCAGAAATTCGCCATGTCTAATTACAATGGAACTGTGTGAGTGGCTCTGGTGTATTGTGATCAGATGCAAACTGATCATAAGGTTGGTGGTTTGAGGTCCCACCTGCTGCTTTCTTCCATTTCTCTTATCAGTTTTTCTGTCACTTTCTTCTCTTCGCCTTCCTATTGTTCTTTATCACCGCCTCCTGTTCCAACCTTCTATTCTTAGATCTCCCTGCTGATGTACAAGGAGGGGGCGTCTATTTCTGCTAACTGGGTTTACACACCTTAGTTATTTTTAAGCTATTCCACATTAACGTGTCTGTGTGGGTTGAGGTATCACCAGTTTTCCCCTTACACATTCACACACACAGAAGGCTCAGGTTCAATGCAGGCAGACACATTGCAGGCCTCTCCCACGCAGAATATATAAATAGTGCCCTGCGGTTGATAGGTGTGAGGTGCCCTCCAGTTCTATAGGTAAGACCCTGCCTTTCCATGCAGAACAGAAACAGAAAGCCCAAGTATTGTTAATGAGCAGAAGATATTCAATATTCTATGGAGCACTGGTGTCAGGCAGAGAGCTCTCACCAGACCTGAAAGGCCCATTGTGATGTGAAATCCCTATGTTCATCTACATTTTATATTTCTCTAACTCCTTCCAGCTGCTGTTAATTGTCCATTTGTTTTATCTTTGTCCTTTACATCCTGACTCTCTCCTCTATGATGGAGGGGAAGATCAGCTGGATTGGTATATGAGGGTCTTTGCTCTTTCTATACATAGGATGCTTGGTATCTATGGCAACGCACCCGGAAGGCCTCAGGCCCGTATCCCCAGTCCTACAAAAGGCAGCTATCTGGCAAGGAGATAAAATGCAAAAGTGTGGGGAGGGGGGGATGGGAGCAAAAAGTCCTTCTAGTAATGAATGAACAGATTACTAATCTCTGTACTGCACTGAAACACAATCAGACAAGATGTGTTAAGCTGGGTACACACGATGAGATATTTCGATCCAATCGACCGATAGTTCAGTGTATCGGTCGATCGGACCGAAATTATCGCATCCGAATGCAGCCATGTCCGACCGATCGTTCATCCGAATCGGACGAAAGGACGATCGGACATGGTGGAAAACCTCGTCCGATCGTGCGGTCCTTCCTCCTAGCTGACCTCGTCGTGACTGACAGTCCTTCCTCCTGGCCGACCAGTCGAAAGTATCGAACGGTCGGTCAGGAGGAAAAATCGCTAGATGTGTACTTAGCTTTAGGCTGGGTACACACCAGCCAATATTTTCGGCTATTTTATTGGCTAGTGTGGGGCGGGTGGCCGCGACCGACATCGATCGTTCGTTTGTCCAGATCAGACGAATGAACGATCGGGCATGTCGGAAAATTCCGATCGATCGTGTGGCTCCCTATGGGAATTATTATTATTTTGTGCACATGGACTAGTCCATACAGGGGGCAAGAAGACTGGAGCCATTTTATATGTTTTCAGGAAGTGCACCCAGTGTGTGGATTTAATATCACTCTTACATCCCGGGGTGAAAGTCTTAACCCCACATGCCCTTAAGGTCAGCAAATTGCTGGGTAATCGGGGAGTTAAGATGGAATATCTGCAGTTCTCTCTTTGTGAATTCTCTTTATTAAGTAGCAGGGCTAGGCCACTCTGCTTTGTTTTATCACATGCTAGTCTTTCGTGTTTGAGCATCGCAGAGCTGTGCATGTAAATATGGGGGGCCATGTTGTTATCCATTGCGGGTTGGCTCAGCGCTCGCAGGTGTATACCAACCTTAATTGGCTGTGCACACAGCCGATAAAGAATTCAATGGAATATTGATTGTAGCAGTGATTAACGTCAGTCTTCAGCCAGCCAATCAGCATTTCCTTTTATTTCCTATTGGAGATTCCTTTGGCCATTTTATTTCTGTATTTTTATATATTCTGCTTGCCCTTTCCTAGCCTTAAAGATCCCTGTATTAAAGCTCAAGCCAAAAAGCCATTTTAACGGTCTTAAGGTTTTAGCACTTGGCTGTCATACTTTAATCCCATCTGAGCTGATGAGAAGGGCCTTTAACAGGGTAATGCAGATGAAATCTTGTTAAAAGCGCCCTGCTTATCTCTCCTTGTCTTGCTAATTACAGGACGCATCTCTAAACCACACAGATGCTCTCCCCTCCTCTGCGGTCAGTATTTTTACCCCCCAAGGCCGTTCCTTTATCCAGGGATCTTGCATGAATGAGATGCTCTTGGTGTTTAATACTGGAGGGGTAAAAAATTCAAATTGGGTCCTTGAGTCTGCGTATCTGGGTCACTGTCATTGCCTTTCATTTACAGGCATTTAAATGAGACTTTACAGGATAACACACATTAAACAGTAGGCACATTTTAATTAGATATTGAACTACAGCTCCCAAGATTCCCAGCAGGTGTAGACCCAGGAATAGACCATTTAGCATTGAAGTGTTATAATGATTAGTAATGCATTCTGAAAAGCAGAATAAGCTTTGCTGGGTACCGCAATGCTACAATCATTTGTTATGTTGAATGTAAAGCTATGCATGCATTCTACCATATCTTAAGAAATTCAGAGGTGGGGGTGGGGGCGGGGGTTGTAACAGACCCAGAGAGACCAGAAAAATATTTTGCATTAGGGTTATCCAATATACAAACATCCACTGACTGGTGAGATTCTTTGTAAAAAATAAATAAATGAATCACTGACATTAGGTTTAATGGTGTAAGACTTAACTGTGAACTCTGTTAGAAATTAGTATGGCAGCTCGTCTTTTTGACCCCATGGGAGGAAAAAGTGTATTAGTTACAATAATTTGTTTTCGGAATGACAAATTCGAACATTTGCATTGCATCTGCATAATCGTGTGACATTGCAGGTTTGATGGTAGAAATGAATAATATCATACAAAATGTCAGTTAATATATGACATCACAGTAGATTTATTTGAAAACAATATTCTAGCATCTAAATACGCTCTTCATTGTATAAATATTTATACAGCTTCATTATGCACATAAGTCACAAATATCAGTAATAATACTGGATTAGCTATGTCATCAGTTATAATCAGTGCTTAGCTATGTCATCAGTTATAATCAGTGCTTAGTTATGTCATAAGTTATAATCAGTGCTTAGCTATGTCATCAGTTTTAATCAGTGCTTAGCTATGTCATCAGTTTTAATCAGTGCTTAGCTATGTCATCAGTTAGAATCAGTGCTTAGTTATGTCATAAGTTAGAATCAGTGCTTAGCTATGTCATCAGTTATAATCAGTGCTTAGCTATGTCATCAGTTTTAATCAGCGCTTAGCTAAGTCATCAGTTATAATCATTACTAACTGTCATCAGTTATAATCAGTGTTTAGCTATATCATCAGTTATAATCAGTGCTTAGCTATGTGATCAGTTATAATCAGTACTTAATATGTCATCAGTTATAATCAGTACTAACTGTCATCAGTTGTAATCAGTGCCTATCTATGCCATCAGTTATGATCAGTGCTTAGCTATGCTATCAGTTATAATCAGTGTTAGCTATGTCATCAGTTATAATCAGTGCTTAGCTATATCATCAGTTATAATCAGTACTGTTATCAGTTATAATCAGTGTTTAGCTATGTCATCAGTTATAATCCGTACTAACTGTCATAAGTTATAATCAGTGCCTAGCTATGTCATCAGTTATAATCAGTGCCTAGCTATGCCATCAGTTATAATCAGAGCTTAGCTATGTCATCTGTTATAATCAGTGCCTAGCTATGACATCAGTTATAATCAGTGCTTAGCTATGTCATCTTTTATAATCAGTGCCTAGCTATGCCATTCAGTTGTAATCAGTGCTTAGCTATGTCATCTGTTATAATCAGTGTTAGCTATGTCATCAGTTATAATCAGTGCTTAGCTGTGTCATCAGTTATAATCAGTGCTTAGCTATGTCATCAGTTATAATCAGTGTTTAGCTGTGTCATCAGTTTTAATCAGTGCTTACCTGTGTCATCTGTGTCTCATGACTCATAATACTTGTGTATTCTAAAAGATATTATACAGCCTTTTGTTAAATACCAGGATATTTAAAGTCACCTTTGCATTCCTTGACTTGTATTATATCCAGCAGTATTTTTTATATGACTGTGAATTTTTGTTATCCTTATTATTACAATGGGGTGTGTGTGTATGTTATTTTCTATATTATTTTACAGTTTACACACAGACAAATCATGGATGTGTCCTGACTTCCCACTCTCCCCCCCTCTCCTCTTCTCTCCAGCAGATAATCAGCACCATGGAGACCCAGGCCAGTAATGGGCCAGGAAGCGTCAGTATCCTGAATGGCAGCAATGGAGCTGCTGATGACAGCAAAACAAACTTGATTGTTAACTACCTCCCACAGAACATGACCCAAGAGGAGTTTAAGAGCCTGTTTGGCAGTATAGGAGACATTGAATCCTGCAAGCTGGTCAGGGATAAAATCACAGGTACTGACACCTCCACCACAGGTACTGTCTGAGGAACCCTGGGGATTCAAATTTCTGGGAAAGGGGAACCGTAGTGGGTGGGGCAGTAGATTAAATGTTTTTTTTTGGAATTAGCGCTGGTCTTGTAGCCCATAGTAACAGGACTGTACTAATCTTCACCTTCTGTAGAACTAGAATATAATCTATGTCAGGGTTAAAAAGGGGGTGAATAGGTTGGACTTGATGGACTTGATGTCTTTATTCAACCTCAATTACTATGTTACTATGTCCTTGCATGTTTGTGAATACAAATATATATATATGAATTGCAAAGCCAGTGGAAGGAGATTGTCCTCTTTGTAGCTTGCCTACCCCTAAATCTTTTTGTTAGGGAGAATACAATAGCAAGCAAGCTGATATGTTCCTATTTATGGTTAAGTAAATTGATTAGAGAAACCTCTCCTCTTTAATCTATAAACCCATTAAACAGAAGGTACCTAGCAGTCTATGATATGGCATTGACCAATCATTTTAATGAATAAGGAAATAATAATTCCTCACACCCATTATACTTCCAGAATAGTGGGCCAAGACATGCAAACTACTCCTGTATGTCCCTGCGGCCAGTACATGTTTCCAGAACCACTGGCATGATAACCTGCAGTACAGTCCAAATGTCTTTTGTTATTAGCCATAGATAGGTAAAGGGCTACTAAACTAAAGTGTGTATATTGCTGCATGCCTTCTATCCAGTACTAACTTTGCTCAGACTCAGTGTCCCCCCTCCCACTCTTAACCTACTCCTCCTTCCATTTGGCATGACTTTCTGTGATGTCAAGCATGCTCAGTCATCACTATGAGCCATCACGGGAGAGGAATTTCCCACTGACAGCTTAAATGCAAGCTGCTTCAAAGTGGATATACAAAGATATAGGGGACAGAGCAACAAAAAGTGGTACAGTGATAGAAGAATTATATTTTCCAGTTACGAGCAATTTAAAAATTAAATATTGTATTGATGCCCTTTAACTACCTTTTGCTGCATTTCATGTTCTATGGGGGCTTTAAGGTTTCTTTAAGCTTACTTCATCTTTATGGCTACTTGGTATTGTTTTTTTTTTATACAGACAGGCAAGTATGTAAGGCCAGACAATATTCCTATCTATACAAAGAGGGCCAATGTCAAACACAAATTCAGGTATTCCTGACTTTAAAGAAAGTGTAATCTTTGGAATCCGAGGTCATACCCCCTGCACCCCTCAGAGAGAGCTCCCATGCCACTCCCTAAATCCCACATGCTTCTAACCTGAGTCAGGCACCTTGACTAGGATCATGCTAGACAACATATAATCTAATTGGTTTGTGCAGGCATTACACTTGTGGGGGGCCCTTGCACCTTAAGCTCCAATTTATTCTTTGCAAGGAAACCAGTTAATATACACAGGGAGTGAGTTACTGTCTGTCTATCTAATACTGACTGAGGTTAATCTGACTAAGCCAACTCCTGTAGATCCGATGCGAGGGAATATTGTAACTGCTGGAATGCATAAGAGACAAATTAGTTTATTCCCCTTTCTTATTAAATATGTAAAGTGTCTCTTAATTATACCTTCCCTGTTATCTGCATCCTGCTTTAAGGAGATGTGTGGAGTGCCCTTGAAAAGTCCTTGCTATGAAGAATGCTGAGCTATGCTGTTAGCCTTAAGGCTGCTGCACTAAAACAAACTGTTCATCCCAAGAAACCATTTGCCACTAGCGGCAAAAAAAAAAAAGGCTCAGTTTGCCACAACGGATCGGGCGGTCTTTAGGAAACCACACGATCGCCCGTGCTTTATCGACGTGACGAACAGGCAACCAACCTTAGGATCAGATTCATTTTTCTATGAACTTGGTTTATATTTTCCAGTCTATACTGTGCCCCAAGGATGTGATTCATTTTAACCAATTAAATGTGTTGTGCATTAGTTAAATCCGATTGCTAATACAATATAAGCATGATTGTACCTAAATTGTGTAGTGTTTATTGCTACGGTTATTCATTTATCTATAACATGTCATGATTTATGCTATATTACTGTAAATTATAATCTAAATGTTACTAACCATATCACTCCAACATCACATGTTTTAAAATATTAATCTAGGAACCTCCTGTAACCCTTTCAAGGCCCTTTATGATCTACTGTTGCAATATTGCACAATGACTGGTTGTTACTTTATTCTCTCCCATCAGGCTGTTCATGTTCTTTATGTGTTTTCAGGTCAGAGCTTGGGATATGGATTTGTAAATTACGTCGACCCAAATGATGCAGATAAAGCAATAAATACCCTTAACGGCCTGAAACTTCAAACTAAAACTATTAAGGTAAAAAATGAAACTCTAATAGACCCCCATTTACAGCCCATAACATATGCTGATATGAACAAATGAATGTTATATGTACTGGTTATGTATATGGGGTGTGTATGTATATGGGAGTATATTGTAGGTTAGCGATTTGAACGCTTTCTTAGCCTGGACACTGATCTGTATAATTAGATCCTGTTCCTAGGATGTGATGTGCCTATAAACAGATCATGAGCGCTAAGATCCGTACTGTGGTAATGCTGAATTCCTCTCCGCCGCAGTGAATCAGCTGTGCACTCTATCTGCATTGAACACCCACACTGAATAATAATGATTTTGATTATCCGAACGCTAATTACATCCTGCAGTGAAAACAAGCCTGGGGCCAGATGGGCAACTTCCTCTCTTCTGTAACACCACAAGGAAGTGGTCAACAATTTTTGCCAGGGCCTCTGACTGACAAATTCTCTTTATTGTGGCAATGTTGTCCTACGGTTCTAACCCTAGAATGTGTATATTAAATTTAAAATCCTGAATACTGTGCAACTGCTGATTAAAACAATAAATTACTTGCCATTCTAAAAGATTCCTAGCTAAAGAAGTAATTTATTTGAGCAGCTCCCCTCTCATTTACATACTGAGCATGCCTGGGCCAGTGGCATGGGTTAGGGGAGGAGGGGTTAGAAGAGACTGGAGGGCTCAATTGTACACAGAAATGCCACTGTTATGGTTAAAAATGCAAGTGATATGTTATTTTAATCAGAAGTTTCTGAGCTATAATTTGGGGGGAGGTTTAGGATCAACTTAATCTTAATGAATTATTCCATTGGGTGAATCTTCTTATGACAAGAGTTGATATGACGTGTCTGTAAAGGGGACTGATTAATGAGGAATGTATTGCTATACACCTCAATAATAACGACAAGGTGCTTGTTACAGCCTTTTAGCTTCCATCTGACTGTATGTACTGTATGTATATGTAAGCAATCGTGTATGTAAGCTGTCTGCACGTTTCCTTAATGAGCTACATTAACCCTTCCTGGTTGATTTGCCTACCTAGGATAGAGCAGAATATGTATTGATTGCTATGTATACCTTAGCGATCAGGTCAGCAGATGACATGGTGCTTTGAAGTGTCACAGAAGGAAAAGTGGGTTTTGACAGGCTCAGATTTATTTGTTTTCTTGTCGATCTGAAGGTGGTTTTAGCCCTGGTGTGAAGATGCTTCTAACAAATTGCATCCCTTTCTGACCAGAAATCATATAGGATCCTCCCCGCCCTGCCAGAAGGCACGTTTGACAGATGCCCTCTAGCTACCCCACAAACTCCTCTTAAGGTCACACAATCTAGAGAGAAGCAGCAGGTCAGGGAAGATAGAAAGCAGCAGAGTTCTTATTCTGCTTCTTTGTCATTCAAATGCGACATGCAGTTCGGGAAAGGGGGGGCTATGAATAGCGGAGGCAGGGGGAGACAAAGGCACTCAGCCATCTGCCTTCTCTCTGGCTAATTATGGGGGTATTTTCCCTGGAGTGGAAGCAGGAGGCAAAGTTGAGTATGCAAAAGCAGCTGGTCCTATTAAATGTGAAATGAGTATTGGAGGGGGGGGGGGAAAGGGAAAGTTAAACTAACGGAGCGACCACACTGAATAGAAGAAAAGGGCAAGTCCCACTGGGGAACCAGATTGCTAATGGTGAAAGGAGCTTATTAAAGCAAAGCCAATACCAAGCAATTAAAATGGGGTCATAAACTCTTGTACTTCTAGACGGAATGTGTAACAAGCTGGAAATATGAATATCTTAATGTATCTCACAGTAATGGACAGTACAGTGGCTCTGCTACATCTGCAAAAAGTGTGTATGTCCTTACTGTGCCAGCATGGCGTTCTTCTGGGTCATAAAGACATACTTATGTGTGTGTGTGTAATAGGGCACTTGGGTTATAAACTCTTTAGGACAGGGTTTGGTGTGAAGGGACACTTTCCTACATGTCATAAAATGGGCCTAATTTACCCAGACTCACTGGGAAAATATATGGAGTGAAAGTCGCGCTAGCCGGTTCGCTATTGGTTAGCGCGAGTTTAGCTCCGTATTAGCAGAAGTCCTAATTGTCTTCCAGAATTATATTCCGTTTCTCGTGTGAGCCCCTGATTGAAAAGATGTTCATGGAATGTAATATTGTGTTCCATTCCATTAGGGAGTTAAAGGTGCAGGTATTGGGCAGCGTTGGAGAGATCTGGCACAGTAACCTAATGCCATAATTGTTTTCAGGTTAAAAAACCCATTTACTGCCCCCCATCCCCCCAATACTCCCACACTTGTAAAAGAATCGAATTTAGCATTTCATACCAAGGCTAGTAAAGAATCTACAGTACAATAGGCCAAATCAGAGTCCGTAGCTACTCCAGCAGAGAACAAACAATGGTATGGAATTACAATCACAAATAACAAAGGAGATCCACAAAGATGGCCAATTATAAAGGACAAAAGAGACAGAGAGATTGAGGCACAAGGGGGCGCTATAGATCTGGCCAATTGGGTCATTCAGCCTGACAGTATCCTTGCTCATGTCTCCAGCTGTCCTGTATGTATGTATTTTATTTCTTATATAGCGCTACATTTTCCGCAGCGCTTTACAATTCTTTACTCAATTCACATCAGGTCCTGCCCTAAAGAGCTTACAATCTAAGCACATTTATTTGACACAACCAGTATGTCTATATGATTGTGGGGGAAACCGGAGTGCCCGGAGGAAACCCACGCAAGCATGGGGAGAACATACAAACTCCTTGCAGATGTGTCCAAGGGTGGGATCGAACTCAGGACCTCAGCACTGTATTATTATTATCAAACTCTTTTTTGATGTCTTTGACAAATTCCCTATTAAGGGAGCAATTGGTTGCAAACAGACAGACTGTTGTTGGTGATCCATGTTGCTGTTTGGAATGTTGGAAAAATTAGCACAATCTTCATTGTGATCGGAATGGTAGGGTTGTTTGGTAACAAAAAGGGCCTGAATTAACGCCCTGTGTGTCTCAATAAGCTCAGGTCCTTTACTATCCAGTGATACCCTAAAGGTCTAGAGTGACACTGCCACAGGTAACTCAGGAGCACAGATCTGTTAACTATGCCCAGTAGGCCTGGTATTTGTTGTCTTATATTGGAATATTGTATAGTACACTGACATCCCTCCAAACAGAGTCACGACCAGTGGTAATTGTCACAAGTTCCTACTCCTGATTGGCCGGCATTTAGATTGGTCAAGGACTACACAAGACCAATAGTAGGCAAATTCTGTCTTATGTGAGGGAATCTCTACCTTAAAGTGTGTGGCTATGTTTGTGGAATTATTTAATACCATTGATGTTTAACTTTTCCTCATCAGCAAACTTCCCTAATGCTTCCCCGAGCTTTCAAGATCCGTCTTTGTTGCATGTCTTAACAGAATCCATTGCAATCTGTCATAAGGCTGTGTACACATGGGCAGCCTTGAACCTGATCTTCCTGCCAAGAGACAGAAAAAAACAGTAGTCAGACAGTCAGGAATTAAAGAGACAGCAACACAATTTCAGGTGAATTTCAGGCCCATTGAAGAGTGCAGGATCGACCATAATTTACCAATACGACCGATAAATGGGGGCCAAATGATTTTGCCTAAAAATCAGTAGGGAGCGAATTACAGAGCTCCAGTTTTTTAATTAATTAATTCCCCTGGAAAGTCCCCTTCTATATCACCTGATGGTAAATTACAAATATGAAAAAATGGATAAAAACGCTAAAATCTTTGCATATTTTGAATTTACTTTACAGAGAACAACACAAAGATCATGTAATGTCCATATTTCAGCATTTCACATTCAATTCTATTGCATCAGGCCCCATCTGTTCTGCTCTGAACAACACATGTTAATGGCACAAAGGCTCCTGGGAAAATCTCTTGTGAGAATGCACGTTTCCACAGCAACGGCCTGTACCATTATAATCAACAGTCTCGACTCCCCCAGGGAAAGGATGGTTGGTTAATCCTTTAGTTTCCTGCATGGTAATGTGCTCTGAAGCCTGCTGAGTTGTGACATGGAAGGATAGGCCATATCCAACTGAAATAATAACTTGGCTTATCACGTGACAATAATAATAATATAATATGAATATTATATAATGGGGGGGTTGCAGTTTTATAAGTTTTGCATTATGTGAAAAGAGCTGCTCTTTGCAGGCAGTGGAGAACAAGAAATCTGCAATGCAAATAATTCAGAATTCAGTGCAGATAAATATATCATTCATTTTACATTTAAATATCTGTGTGCTTATCTATGAGGTAAAGGTTTATGTTCTGTCATCGATTTGCATTGTGATATTAGAGTGCCACCTGTTGGTGCCTATGGGAATTACAAAAAGTACATAATTCTAGTTACAGAAAATTATTGTAGTGCCAAATTAGTCCAATATAGTACTGGGATACTTTTTCTATGGACTAACAGTTTATTTAGTTGACAAGCTTTCGAGGGCTGAATAGGTCTTTGGTTAAAGCCAGTCAGCTGTTGTGTTAAAATGATAATGTGTTAGCCTACATGGAACTGGTATTATAGTATTTGGTAAATACAGTGGTACCTGCACTTTAAAACATTGACAGATGGGAGATGTATGAGAGTCCCATTTGTCATACCCCAGAGGGGTACAAAACAAGAAATAAAAGAGTCTTTAAAAAGTCTCAAAGACTTGCTATTATGTTGTATGTTGTAATGTGTGATTTATCCATATAGAACCACTATACTGCACTGAAGATTTTTAAATTTCCCCCTATATATAGAATAGCAGGCAGATAGGAACACCCACTCCTACCTCCTGTTTTGCTTTCAAATGTAGGAATCAGCCCTCAGAAATGGTGGAAAGACTCCTGATTCAACTTGTTTCCTTGCAACGAACAAGCACTGTTTCTAATTTAAGTAGAAATAAGAGGAGGAAAAAGTAACAGCTCCTACCTCCCCAGTAATTATCCTATATGTATAGAATTAGATTGGTTTATTGTAATATGTCTGTGCATGAGTTATATTTTTATTATAGCATCTGAGGGTTTTTTTTATTACATTTGGGTATTACATGGTCCTGTTTGGTATTTTATTTATGATATAGGCTTATTCAGGGCTGTGTATAAAATGGCTGAAGGACTAGTTTGCTCAGTGGTCAGTACGATCATGGATTTTTGCATTGCAATCTGTACAGTAAGTAAATGTGCAGACTAGGAAATTCCCTGATATCGGGCCTCTGGGAATATCCATAGGAATTTTGCTGCACTGTTTGTTTCTGTGTATTATGGTTCCTCCAAAGACAGAGCAGGTGGTAAGTAGATTCTGCAAGTGTGAACATCGCAGAAACTGGAGATTTACTGCAGTAAACACAGGGACCTTTGCCAAACGGATCAGTCTGTGCGCTGCAGGTATCCATGGATGTGCTGAAACAACATTTCAGTCTCTATGGTAGATGTTACCCAATCAGAGCAACGCAAATACCCAGGAGTCTCACTAGAGACCTTTACATATGAGGACAGATGGGGACAAGTTTTTTTTGCAGAAATGACATTTCAGAAGTAGCAGTAACAGCAGAAGGAGTAGGTGGTATAGACAGGAAAAACATTCAGACATGAATAATAAAATATCTACCAGCAAATAAGGCCTTAAGGGAACTCAAAGTTTGTTTTCCTTTGATGTCATTGTTACCTATTACACGTGTCAATTAAAGGATTGCGAACCAACAGAAAAGTCATATTTATGGGGGCTATTGACTATTAGATGTCCTAGCTCATGTAAAATGTCCTGCCATGATTTACATCTCGCTAATCTACCAGCTGTGCCATTAGATGATATAAGTAGGACAATAATTGGCTCATTGTGTGTTTTTAAATGTTTCTTTATCTTATAAGGCCGATTCTGGGATAGATGGATCTGGTTCTATGTATGTAAGATATTTAAATAGAGTCTCTCTCCCACTGGGTTTTTAGGTATCGTATGCTCGTCCCAGTTCTGCATCTATTCGAGATGCCAATTTATATGTGAGCAGCCTTCCAAAAACCATGAACCAGAAAGAAATGGAGCAGCTATTCTCCCAGTATGGCAGAATTATCACCTCCCGCATCCTGGTGGATCAGGTGACAGGTAAGCACAGGCTGGTGTGTCTGATACTTATCACTACTTCTGTACCTTCAACTTGCCCCATTTTATCTGTTGGACACTTAATGGTTATTCCACAATGCTTTTATATTAGCCACAAGTACCTAATTACCTGCATAATTCCTGCTAAATTTGCAGGGTAGGTTTTTATTTTATTTATTTATTTTCTTTTCTCCCTTATTTCTCCTTCATTCAGGTGTCTCACGAGGTGTGGGCTTTATAAGGTTCGATAAGAGAATAGAAGCCGAGGAGGCTATAAAGGGTCTAAATGGGCAGAAGCCACTGGGTGCCAGTGAGCCAATAACGGTGAAATTCGCCAACAACCCCAGTCAGAAAACTGGCCAGGCCCTACTTACACACTTGTACCAGACTACGGCCAGAAGGTACACAGGACCCTTACACCATCAAACTCAAAGGTTCAGGTGAGGAACCAACGCTATTAGTTCTGCTCCCCATGTATAACCCATCCCATGCCTTTCTCCCCTGTTTTTATTTACCCATCACTGCTTATTCTGTGCTGATCTCCTGCTGTCCTTCCATCTCTCTACTGCTAATCTACCTCCTGCAAAACCTTCTTAAAGCAGAAGATATTCAGACTCTAAATTCTCTAAAATAATAGCTTGACTGCTCAGAGGCTTAATTGAGAAGTTAACAATGTCCTCCTCTATGGGGGTTTTATATATAGAGAGAGAGTTTATTAAAGGGCCAACATTCTTCTGTAAGCCATGATTTAATGTCTAAATGCTACATGTGTCTATGAAGGAGATCTAGACTGACTTGTTTTAAGAAGTTTTTTTTAATTACATTTAATTCTTTCTTTTCAACCATCTCACCCAAACTTGGTTGCTCACCTATTGTCCCACCCATTACAACTTTCTGCTCATAGGTTATTTACTTGTGATGATTCCACCCTATGTTACTGTCCACCCAAGTTTCTGGCCCAATGCTATAGCCAAACCCAACAATATTATTTAACATTACTGATTGTAACCCAATTGTACAATTGTTACCATCACAAAATAAACCACATGGCTTTCCCGCTCACACACAAACACTTACTATAAAGTCGCTTTACTGCCCGCATTTCACTCCATTGCCCTAGTTTCAACACTCCAACCAATCAGATGTTTCAGGTGACCTCCCTTCCCGGTATAACTGAGTTCCGATCTGTGGCCATTTCTTTATCTTCTCTGAGATTCACATTATTTGTTTTTCTTCTTAATGTGCTAAACTTATTTTAGTTCACAACCCTTGACTATACAGGGAAGGATTTTCCAAAAGGAAGAATTAGTTTCTTCTTCCTCCATCTTTACCTTTTTAGCACACACATATTCCAGTCATTGCAAGTCCGTAATATAGACACCATGTAAATACGTCGTAAAAAGGATGGACACTGGGAAATCTTATTTATGTTCTGGCCAAAATCAAGATTAGTCTAGGTATTGCCTTAAGTCAGGGTTCCTTGGCTCATTCTAAACTTGCACAGATGAGTGGAAATGTTGCCTTGAACATAATGTAAGTAATATAGCGAGGAACCAACAAAACCTCGATAGAATGACTTTTGTTGTCCGTGTTGATAGATGGACTATAGTTAGGTGCAGACATTTCGCCTATCGTTTTAGTATGAAATGTTTAGCTGGTTACACACATACACTACATCTGCATACACGCTGATACACACCCTTTGTTCCATATAACAAAGTATATGTACCAACCAATCCCAAGGTCGTTTTTTGACACACATGCCCAACAAACAAGGCCCAACCAATTGCTGCGTGTATTTAAATACGCTGGATTGGTCATGATTTACCTGATAGTCCAATTATTCAAACCAAACAATTTTGCAATGGGTCGACTGGTCACCTGCAGGATTTAACAATAATCCTTGGCTTGATCCTATTTTATTACATTCAGCCCAAATTATCAATATGCAATAAAGTAGAATGTTCCAGCCATTTTGTAATAACGTGTTGTCAATCATATGGGTGGGACTAATCAATGGTTCATTTCAGTTCTGCCAGCAATTTGCAGCTGCAGTGGTTTCCCCCAGCAAGCTTACGTAGTGTTACATTAGGGGGATTTGGTGCAGGATGGTAAAAAAAATAAAAAGTTTATTTCTAAGAGAAATGCCCAGGAATGTAACCCACAGCTTGTTCTATCCAAGGAGCATTATCTACTTGTATATTTCTATATTTAGTTCCTATAGGCTCACATTGGCACCGTAGTTACTATTTAAAGTTCCACGTGCAACCCAGAGTTAACATGATTCTCTGTGAGCTGTGTGTGTTGTATAGATATATATTGTATATAACATTATTTGTATTGTTCTGTCATAGACCCTGATTCGTCTGTGTCCTTTTCTTGTTTTATTTTTTTTTGAGTCTCCCATTACGCCAAAACCAGCCCTGTGTTTTTTGTAAGAATTGCAGATAAACAGCCACAAAGGCACAAGAACGAACCCTCAAAATCTATATTAACAGGTTGAGTGGGATTTATTTGTATCTGTATAAATACATAAACCAAGAAATTAAAGGTTTATATATATATATCATGCAAGTTTGTCTGAGAGGGAGGTAGGAGATGGGCAAGGCCTGATCGCCTCCTGTCCAACTCCACCTTGACACAGACCACCAAGAAAAGTCCTGAACCCAAGCCATGCCTATTCCAGGTGACATGGCAGACTGGGACGGGCCTGTAAAAATAGAACTGTCCCACTGTATTCGGGATGGTTGTGGGGTATGCAAGTTGTGCATATATACGTATATAATATTTGTGTGCTTGTACCCATACAGTAATAGGAATTCTCAGCCTTCAGCTTCTAGTTTCCTTGTGCCGCACAGAGCAGCAGTCTTCCCCCTCTGCTATTGCTACTAACATTCCACTTCCTCTCATGTCCCTTTTCTCGTAGGCTGGACTCTTTAATAAACATGGCGTATGGAGTCAAAAGGTAACCAAGAGCCATCTTGCTGCCCCTCCCAAACCCTCCCCCAATTACTGCAGTTTAATGAATGGACTGGGATACAATGCATTGCTGTGCAATGTTACCTCATTTAGGGGAAGCGCCAATGGACATCAACATAGACAAACATAGACAAAGGTTATGAAGTTAGGAAAATATGGAATTGCATTAAAGGAAAACTAAGGTACAAAACAAACTTTGTCTTGATGTATAGTCCAGTAACCACAGGTTAAAAATGATGTATCAGCTTTTAAGCAACTCCTAAAGGATTAATATTCTTATATTTGAAGTAGATGACATTATTTCCTATTATACACAAGATGCAGTGTTTCATGTGACACTGATGACATCACTAAACCACAATCATAGCTTATGACATAGCTAAGCACCATTTAGAACTGTATGATATATGACATATTCATTGTGGGTTATATAGCCGTGTACCCGAAGGGAAGCATGCTATATATCTGAAACTTTGACTTTACCATGGGCTTAAAAAATTCAGCAGGAATTAAAGTTTTGGTGCAGAATCGTACCGGCAGTAGGTTCCTAATAGAATGCCATGCTGCAGTAATGTGCCACATTTCTTAGCCAAGAGGAAACAGAATTTGCAACTTGGCATTCGTGCCATTGAGTTTTTCAGTATAAGAAATATGTTCACCTCCCACCATGAAAACTATGGCAGAATTCTCAGAATTTGAATGGGTTAAATACCGAATGTCACTTTCCTTCATAGACACTACATGTATTTGACTAGTTTAAATACCGAATTTAATCCTGACATTTCCTAATTCAGGGAGAAGTTGATACCCTCCTTTTATCTAGCAATGTTTGTTTTTTAAAAAAATTCTCTCCGCTTATTAAACTGCAGTCCAGCCTTCCCTCAAGGTTTTCTTTTCGTTTCTTTTCGTTCCTTTTTTTATTGGCTGCTCTGAGACGTCTTTTAGTTTTTGTTCCATTTTGTTGAGTGTCTCTCTGTGCTTTGTTTTGTAGTTTTTCTCTTCTTGGTGTTTCGATTTGCTTGTAGCATATTAGCAGTCTGTGTCTTAAGCTCTGTTGTGTTACATCGTGCCTATTATTGTAGTTTTTTTTTGGGGGGGGGTTGTGACCAGCGGTGCCCTTTAACCACTGACATATCAATGGTCAGAGCCATTTAAAGATTAATGTTTTTGATTGGATTTACCGTGTAGTCTATTGTTGGCTTAGACCTTAGAGGACCAGTTGATCAACATCCATCAGAATTTCTAAACACTAGAAAGAACCTTTTGGTGTAAAAATACTTAATCTTAACAGGTACTAATTGGTCATACTTGTGTCTCATTGTACTGCTGTCTACAATGGTTATAATGAGACAGGGATGGATTTCAAGCTTTATTAATAAAGATGTGCCCCCCTTCCTATAGGACAGCCATGGTCTAAAACAGTAATCATATGAAAAGTGCAAGATGGGAATGGGATTTACCACAATTGCTTGTTTTAAGTTAGTCCCATGTGCCTACTCAAAAGAACCATGTTGACCCTTACCAATTTTGTTAACAGTAGAGATAATCTCAACAAAAATATTTATCCAACATCCCCCTATTGAGCTCTTTTAAAATCTTTTAAATCTCTCTTATTTTATTGGTTGGTATAAGGAATCCCAAAAGAGTTCTGTCAGCTCTCCCGAAGGCAATAGGTACCCACCCTGTGCAATTCCTGTTTATACCCCAGAATTTTGTGTTATATACAAATATCCAGGAGGTAGGAGAATTAGGGCATTATCACTTACTCATACAGTAACATTACTCATACAGTAACTGACTGCTCTCTGACTCCTCCTACAGCTTTTGATCCTGATTCTCCTATCATGTCCTATGTTAGTGAAGGGGAGGGCAAACTGTGGGAGTAGCCAAAAAAGTCAGTTATTTATTGAGTGTAGTGCTTTCATTGCCTTACACATTGCTTTTTCCATTTTTCATTGTACCATTCCCACCTGAATGATAAAATCAGCTTAACTTGCATTTACAATTTACTGTATAGTATTGCAACACTAAGCAAAATATTTTCAGGAATTTCCATTTGCTGCAGTGAAATGACTTGACGTGTTTTATTCAAGATATTAATGTTTTAATTAGTTATAGCAGAACTGCCCTTCTGGTCAGTCGGACATGCTTGAAAATGTATACCGCTCTAAATATTATCAGTAGGCATGGTTGATCATATGATAATATCAATGCATGTATGTCCACCTCCAGTCCCTATTTAATAAACTTTTATCTAATTATTCAGCTATACCATATGTAGGTGATGTTGGTGATAGAAGAAGCACACTCACATTTTATTCTTGATATTGTCTTGACTGGTACAGAGCATTTAGCAGCCATTCTGTCCACACTCCCTTTAATATCATCCCTTTAATGTCAATGCACACACTCCATCAATATTTTCACCTTGGTCTCCTAATGCTTTTCTCAGTCCTTATGCTGCTCATTTTCTTGAAAGCACAACCACTTACTCTCTTGGGATTTTTCTCTCTTAAAGGGCATCCCCCCAGCCCCAACTGCTATATTTATTTTATTAGAAAGTTTCCGAAACTTTACTTACCTGCCCTCTTTCCTCCGCCCTGAATATTATATAGTATCCCCGTACCAACCAGAACTACAGTATATGTATTCATACCAGTATTTCTCAATATTATATAGTATCCCTTTACCAACCAGAACTACAGTATATGTATTAATACCAGTAATTCTCAATATTATATAGTATCCCCATACCAACCAGAACTACAGTATATGCATTAATATCGGTAATTCTGAATATTATATAGTATCCCCGTACCAACCAGAACTACAGTATATGTTTTGTAATAAGTGATAATAAGTACTACTGTCATAAGTTTTATAATCAGTGCCTAGCTATGTATCGTTATAATCAGTGCCTAGCTATGCCATCAGTTATAATCAGAGCTTAGCTATGTCATCTGTTATAATCAGTGCCTAGCATGCCATCAGTTATATCAGTGCTTAGCTATGTCATCTGTTATAAATCAGTGTTCAGTCATCAGTTAATCAGTGCTTAGCTGTGTCTCAGTTTAATCAGTGCTTAGCTATGTCATGTTATGAATCAGTGCTAGCTATGCATCAGTTGTAATCGTGCTTAGCGATGTCATCTGTTATACTCAGTGTTAGCTATGTCATCAGTTATAATCAGTGCTTAGCTGTGTCATCAGTTATAATCAGTGTCTGACCTAGTTCATTGTCATCAGTTATAATCAGTGTTAGCGTATGTCATCAGTTATAATCAAGTGTTTAGCTGTGTCATCAGTTTTAATCCGTGCCTACATGTGTCATCTGTGTCTCATGACTCTAATACTGTGTGTATTCTAAAGATATTATAAAGCCTTTTGTTAAATACCAGGATATTTGCATTTGCTTCCTTGACTTGTATTATATCCAGCAGTATTTTTTATATGATGTGAATTTTTGTTATCCTTATTATTACAATGGGGGGTGTGTATGTTATTTTTTCTATATATTTTACAGTTTACACAGACAAATCAGGAGTGTCCTGACTTCCCACTCTCCCCCCCTCTCCTTTCTTCCAGCAGATAATCAGCACCATGGAGACCCAGGCCAGTAATGGGCCAGGAAGCGTCAGTATCCTGAATGGCAGCAATGGAGCTGCTGATGACAGCAAAACAAACTTGATTGTTAACACACTCCCACAGAACATGACCCAAGAGGAGTTTAAGAGCCTGTTTGGCAGTATAGGAGACATTGAATCCTGCAAGCTGGTCAGGGATAAAATCACAGGTACTGACACCTCCACCACCAGGTACTGTCTGAGGAACCCTGGGGATTCAAATTTCTGGGAAGGGGAACCGTTGGGTGGGGCAGTGATTAAATGTTTTTTTTGGATTATCGCTGGTCTTGTAGCCCATAGTAACGACTGTACTAATCTTCACCTTCTGAACTAGAATATAATCTATGTCAGGGTTAAAAAGGGGGTGAATAGGTTGGACTTGATGGACTTGATGTCTTATTCAACCTCAATTACTATTTTACTATGTCCTTGCATGTTTGTGAAACAAATATATATTATTGAATTGCAAAGCCAGTGGAAGAGATGCCATTTGTCTGCTACCCTATCTTTGTTAGAATACAATAGCAAGCAAGCTGATATGTTCCTATTATGTTAAGTAAATTGATTAGAGAAACCTCTCTCTTTAATCTAAAACCCATTAAACAGAAGGTACCTCAGTCTATGATATGCATTGACCAATCATTTTTAATGAATAAGGAAATAATAATTCCTCACACCCATTATACTTCCAGAATAGTGGGCCAAGACATGCAAACTACTCCTGTATGTCCCTGGGCCAGTACATGTTTCCAGAACCACTGGCATGATAACTCAGTACCGTCCAAATGTCTTTTGTTTTAGCCATAGATAGGTAAAGGGCTACTAAACTAAGTGTGGTATATTGCTGATGCCTTCTATCCAGTACTAACTTTGCTCAGACTCAGTGTCCCCCTCCCACTCTTACCCTACTCCTCCTTATCCTGTCTCTTGCCATTTGCATGACTTTCTGTGATGTCAAGCATGCTCAGTCATCACTATGAGCCATCACGGGAGAGGAATTTCCCACTGACAGCTTAAATGCAAGCTGCTTCAAAGTGGAATATACAAGATATAGGGGACAGAGCAACAAAAAGTGGGTACAGTGATAGAAGAATTATATTTTCCAGTTACGAGCAATTTAAAAATAAATTGTATTGATGCCCTTTAACTACCTTTGCTGCATATGTTCTATGGGGGCTTTAAGGTTTCTTTAAGCTTACTTCATCTTTATGGCTACTTGGTATTGTTTTTTTTTTTATACAGACAGGCAGAGTATTAGGCCAGACATATTCCTATCTATACAAAGAGGGCCAAGTCAAACACCAAATTCAGTATTTCCTGACTATTAAGAAAGTGTAATCTTTGGAATCAGGTCATACCCCCTGCACCCCTCAGAGAGAGCTCCATGCCACTCCCTAAATCCCACACCACAGGCACCTTGACTAGGATCATGCTAGACAACATATATACTAATTGGTTTGTGCAGGCATTACCACTTGTGGGGGGCCCTTGCACCTTAAGCTCCAATTTATTCTTTGCAAGGAAACCAGTTAATATACACAGGGAGTGAGTTACTGTCTGTCTATCTAATACTGACTGAGGTTATCTGACTAAGCCAACTCCTGTAGATCCGATGCGAGGGAATATTGTAACTGCTGGAATGCATAAGAGACAAATTAGTTTATCCCCTTTCTTATTAAATATGTAAAGTGTCTCTTATATACCTTCCCTGTTATCTGCATCCTGCTTTAAGGAGATGTGTGGAGTGCCCTTGAAAAGTCCTTGCTATGAAGAATGCTGAGCTATGCTGTTAGCCTTAGGCTGCTGCACTAAAACAAATGTTCATCCAAGAAACCATTTGCCACTAGCGGCAAAAAAAAAAAAGGCTCAGTTTGCCACAACGGATGGGCGGTCTTTAGGAACCACACGATCGCCCGTGCTTTATCGACGTGACGAACAGGCAACCAACCTTAGGATCAGATTCATTTTTCTATGAACTTGGTTTATATTTTCCAGTCTTACTGTGCCCCAAGGATGTGATTCATTTAACCAATTAAATGTGTTGTGCATTAGTAAATCCGATTGCTAATACATATAAGCATGATTGTACCTAAATTGTGTAGTGTTTATTTGCTACGGTTATTCATTTATCTATAAATGTCATGATTATGCTATATTACTGTAAATTATAATCTAAATGTTACTAACCATATCACTCCAACATCACATGTTTTAAAATATTAATCTAGGAACCTCCTGTAACCTTTCAAGGCCCTTTATGATCTACTGTTGCAATATTGCACAATGACTGGTTGTTACTTTATTCTCTCCCATCAGGCTGTTCATGTTCTTTATGTGTTTTCAGGTCAGAGCTTGGGATATGGATTTGTAAATTACGTCGACCCAAATGATGCAGATAAAGCTAAATACCCTTAACGGCCTGAACTTCAAACTAAAACTATAAGGTAAAAATGAAACTCTAATAGACCCCCCATTTACGCCATAACTATGTCTGATATGAAAAATGATGTTATATGTACTGGTATGTATATGGGGTGTGTGTATGATGGGAGATATTGTAGGTTAGCGTTTGAACGCTTTCTTAGCCTGGACACTGATCTGTATAATTAGATCCTGTTCCTAGGATGTGATGTGCCTATAAACAGATCATGAGCGCTAAGATCCGTACTGTGGTAATGCTGAATTCCTCTCCGCGCAGTGAATCAGCTGTGCACTCTATCTGCATTGAACACCCACACTGAATATAATGATTTTGATTATGTTTCCGAACGCTAATTACATCCGCAGTGAAAACAAGCCTGGGGCCAGATGGGCAACTTCCTCTCTTCTGTAACACCACAAGGAAGTGGTCAACAATTTTTGCCAGGGCCTTGACTGACAAATTCTCTTTATTGTGGCAATGTTGTCCTACGGTTCTAACCCTAGAATGTGTATATTAAATTTAAAATCCTGAATACTGTGCAACTGCTGATTAAAACAATAAATACTTGCCATTCTAAAAGATTCCTAGCTAAAGAAGTAATTTATTTGAGCAGCTCCCCTCTCATTTACATACTGAGCATGCCTGGGCCAGTGGCAGGGTTAGGGGAGGAGGGATTAGAAGAGACTGGAGGGCTCATTGTACACAGAAATGCCACTGTTATGGTTAAAAATGCAAGTGATATGTTATTTTAATCAGAAGTTTCTGAGCTATAATTTGGGGGGGAGGTTTAGGATCAACTTAATCTTAATGAAGATTATTCCATTGGGTGAATCTTCTTATGACAAGAGTTGATATGAGGTCTGTAAAGGGACTGATAATGAGGAATGTATGCTATACACCTCAAAATAACGACAAAGGTGCTTGTTACAGCCTTTTAGCTTCCATCTGACTGATGTACTGTATGTATATGTAAGCAATCGTGTATGTAAGCTGTCTGCACGTTTCCTTAATGAGCTACATTACCTTCCTGGTTGATTTGCCTACCTAGGATAGAGCAGAATATGTATTGATTGCTAGTATACCTTAGCGATCAGGTCAGCAGATGACATGTGCTTTGAGTGTCACAGAAGGAAAAGTGGGTTTTGACAGGCTCAGATTTATTTGTTTTCTTGTCGATCTGAAGGTGTGTTTTAGCCCTGGTGTGAAGATGCTTCTACAAATTGCATCCCTTTCTGACAGAAATCATATAGGATCTCCCCGCCCTGCCAGAAGGCACGTTTGACAGATGCCTCTTAGCTACCCACACAAACTCCTCTTAAGGTCACACAATCTAGAGAGAAGCAGCAGGTCAGGAGAAGATAGAAAGCAGCAGAGTTCTTATTCTGCTTCTTTGTCATTCAAATGCGACATGCAGTTCGGGAAAGGGGGGGCTATGAAAGCGGAGGCAGGGGGGAGACAAAGGCACTCAGCCATCTGCTTCTCTCTGGCTAATTATGGGGGTATTTTCCCTGGAGTGGAAGCAGGAGGCAAAGTTGAGTATGCAAAGACAGCTGTGTCCTATTAAATGTGAAATGAGTATGGAGTGGGGGGGGGGGGAAAGGGAAAGTTAAACTAACGGAGCGACCACACTGAATAGAAGAAAAAGCGGCAAGTCCACTGGGAACCAGATTGCTATGAGAGTGAAAGGAGCTATTTAAAGCAAAGCCAATACCAAGCATTAAAATGGGGTCATAAACTCTTGTACTTCTAGACGGAATGTGTAACAAGCTGGAAATATGATATCTTAATGTATCTCACAGTAATGGACAGTACAGTGGCTCTGCTACATCTGCAAAAAGTGTGTATGTCCTTACTGTGCCAGCATGGCGTTCTTCTGGGTCATAAAGACATACTTATGTGTGTGTGTGTAATAGGGCAACTTGGGTTTATAAACTTTTTAGGAAGGGTTTGGTGTGAAGGACACTTTCCTACATGTCATAAAATGGGCCTAATTTACCCAGACTCACTGGGAAATATATGGAGTGAAGTCGCGCTAGCCGGTTCGCTATTGGTTAGCGCGAGTTTAGCTCCGTATTAGCAGAAGTCCTAATTGTCTTCCAGAATTATATTCCGTTTCTCGTGTGAGCCCCTAATGAAAAGATGTTCATGGAATGTAATATTGTGTTCCATTCCATTAGGGAGTTAAAGGTGCAGGATTGGGCAGCGTGGAGAGATCTGGCACAGTACCTAATGCCATATTGTTTTCAGGTTTAAAAAACCCATTTACTTGCCCCCCATTCCCCCAATACTCCCACACTTGTAAAAGAATCGAATTTAGCATTCATACCAGGCTAGTAAAGAATCTACAGTACAATAGGCAAATCAGAGTCCGTAGCTACTCCAGCAGAGAACAAACAATGGTATGGAATTACAATCACAAATAACAAAGGAGATCCACAAAGATGGCCAATTATAAAGGACAAAGAGACAGAGAGATTGAGGCACAAGGGGGCGCTATAGATCTGGCCAATTGGGTCATTCAGCCTGACAGTATCCTTGCTCATGTCTCCAGCTGTCCTGTATGTATGTATTTATTTTTATATAGCGCTACATTTTCCGCAGCGCTTTACAATCTTTACTCAATTCACATCAGGCCTGCCCTAAAGAGCTTACAATCTAAGCACATTATTTTGACACAACCGTATGTCTATATGATTGTGGGGGAAACCGGAGTGCCCGGAGGAAACCCACGCAAGCATGGGAGAACTACAAACTCCTTGCAGTGTCCAAGGGTGGGATCGAACTCAGGACCTCAACGCTGTATTAGTTATTATCAAACTCTTTTTGATGTCTTTGAACATTCCCTATTAAGGGAGCAATTGGTTGCAAACAGACAGACTGTTGTTGGTGATCCATGTTGCTGTTTGGAATGTTGGAAAATTAGCACAATCTTCATGTGATCGGAATGGTAGGGTTGTTTGGTACAAAAAAGGGCCTGAATTAACGCCCTGTGTGTCTCAATAAGCTCAGGTCCTTTACTATCCAGTGATACCCTAAAGGTTCTAGAGTGACACTGCCACAGGTAACTCAGGAGCACAGATCTGTTAACTATGCCCAGTAGGCCTGGTATTTGTTGTCTTAATTGGAATATTGTATAGTACACTGACATCCCTCCCCAAACAGAGTCACGACCAGTGGTAATTGTCACAAGTTCCTACTCCTGATTGGCCGGCATTTAGATTGGTCAAGGACTACACAAGACCAATAGTAGGCAAATTCTGTCTTATGTGAGGGAATCTCTACCTTAAGTGTGTGGCTATGTTGTGGAATTATTATATACCATTGATGTTTAACTTTTCTCCTCAGCAAACTTCCCTAATGCTTCCCGAGCTTTCAAGATCCGTCTTTGTTGCATGTCTTAACAGAATCCATTGCAATCTGTCATAGGCTGTGTACACATGGGCAGCCTTGAACCTGATCTTCCTGCCAAGAGACAGAAAAAACAGTAGTCAGACAGTCAGGAATTAAAGAGACAGCAACACAATTTCAGGTGAATTCAGGCCCATTGAGAGTGCAGGATCGACCATAATTTACCAATCGACGATAAATGGGGGCCAAATGATTTGCCTAAAAATCAGTAGGGAGCGAATTACAGAGCTCCAGTTTTTTAATAATTAATTCCCCTGAAAGTCCCCTTCTATATCACCTGATGGTAATTACAAATATGAAAAAATGGATAAAAACGCTAAAATCTTTGCATATTTTGGATTTACTTTACAGAGAACAACACAAAGATCATGTAATGTCCATATTTCAGCATTCACTTCAATTCATGCATTCAGGCCCCATCTGTTCTGCTCTGAACAACACATGTTAATGGCACAAAGGCTCCTGGGAAATCTCTTGTGAGAATGCACGTTTCCACAGCAACGGCCTGTACCTTATAATCAACAGTCTCGACTCCCCCAGGGAAAGGATGGTTGGTAATCCTTTAGTTTTTGCATGGTAATGTGCTCTGAAGCCTGTGAGTTGTGACATGGAGGATAGGCCATATCCAACTGAAATAATAACTTGGCTATACGTGAAATAATAATATAATAATATGAATATTATATAATGGGGGGTTGCAGTTTTAAGTTTTGCATTATGTGAAAAGAGCTGCTTTTGCGCAGTGGAGAACAAGAAATCTGCAATGCAATAATTCAGAATTCAGTGCAGATAAATATAATCATTCATTTTACATTTAAATATCTGTGTGCTTATCTATGAGGTAAAGGTTTATGTTCTGTCATCATTTGCATTGTGATATTAGAGTGCCACCTGTGGTGCCTATGGGAATTACAAAAGTACTAATTCTAGTTACAGAAAATTTTGTAGTGCCAAATTAGTCCAATATAGATGTGATACTGGGATACTTTTTCTATGGACTACAGTTTATTTAGTTGACAAGCTTTCGGGCTGATAGGTCTTTGGTTAAGCCAGTCAGCTGTTGTGTTAAAATGATAATGTGTTAGCCTACATGGAACTGGTATTATAGTATTTGGTAAATACAGTGGTACCTGCACTTTAAAACATTGACAGATGGGAGATGTATGAGAGACCCATTTGTCAACCCCAGAGGGTACAAAACAAGAAATAAAAGAGTCTTTAAAAAGTCTCAAAGACTTGCTATTATGTTGTATGTTGTAATGTGTGATTTATCCATATAGAACCACTATACTGCACTGAAGATTTTTAAATTCCCCCTATATATAGAATAGCAGGCAGATAGGAACACCCACTCCTACCTCCTGTTTTGCTTTCAAATGTAGGAATCAGCCCTCAGAAATGGTGGAAAGTCCTGGTTTTCCTTGCAACGAACAAGCACTGTTTCTAATTATAGTAAATAAGAGGAGGAAAAAGTAACAGCTCCTACCTCCCCAGTATAATATCCATATGTATAGAATTAGATGGTTTATTGTAATATGTCTGTGCATGAGTTTATATTATTATAGGATCTGAGGGTTTTTTTTTATTACATTGGGTATTACATGGTCCTGTTGGTATTTTATTTATGATATAGGCTTATTCAGGGCTGTGTATAAAATGGCTGAAGAAGGACTAGTTTGCTCAGTGGTCAGTACGATCATGGATTTTTGCATTGCAATCTGTACATAAGTAAATGTGCAGACTAGGAATTCCCTGATATCGGGCCTCTGGGAATATCCATAGGAATTTTGCTGCACTGTTGTTTTTCTGTGTATTATGGTTCCTCCAAAGACAGAGCAGGTGGTAAGTAGATTCTGCAAGTGTGACATCGCAGAAACTGGAGATTTCTGCAGTAAACTCAGGGACCTTTGCCAAACGGATCAGTCGTTGCGCTGCAGGTATCCATGGATGTGCTGAAACAACATTTCAGTCTCTATGGTAGATGTTACCCAATCAGAGCAACGCATACCAGGAGTCTCACTAGAGACCTTTACATATGAGGACAGGATGGGGACAAGTTTTTTTTGCAGAAATGACATTTCAGAAGTAGCAGTAAAAAGCAGAAGGAGTAGGTGGTATAGACAGAAAACATTCAGACATGAATAATAAATATCTACCAGCAAATAAGGCCTTAAGGGAACTCAAAGTTTGTTTTCCTTTGATGTCATTGTTACCTATTACACGTGTCAATTAAAGGATTGCAACCAACAGAAAAGTCATATTTATGGGGGCTATTGACTATTAGATGTCCTAGCTCATGTAAATGTCCTGCCATGATTTACATCTCGCCTAATCTACCAGCTGTGCCATTAGATGATAAAGTAGGACAATAATTGGCTCATTGGTGTTTTTTAAATGTTTCTTTATCTATAAGGCCGATTCTGGGATAGATGGATCTGGTTCTATGTATGTAAGATATTTAAATAGAGTCTCTCTCCCACTGGGTTTTTAGGTATCGTAGTGTCCCAGTTCTGCATCTATTCGAGATGCCAATTTATATGTGAGCAGCCTTCCAAAAACCATGAACCAGAAAGAAATGGAGCAGCTATTCTCCCAGTATGGCAGAATTATCACCTCCCGCATCCTGGTGGATCAGGTGACAGGTAAGCACAGGCTGGTGTGTCTGATACTTATCACTACTTCTGTACCTTCAACTTGCCCCATTTTATCTGTTGGACACTTAATGGTTATTCCACATGCTTTTATATTAGCCACAAGTACCTAATTACCTGCAAATTCCTGCAAATTTGCAGGGTAGGTTTTTATTTTATTTATTTATTTTCTTTTCTCCCTTTTTCTCCTTCATTCAGGTCTCACGAGGTGTGGGCTTTATAAGGTTCGTAAGAGAATAGAAGCCGAGGAGGCTATAAAGGGTCTAAATGGGCAGAAGCCACTGGGTGCCAGTGAGCAATAAAGGTGAAATTCGCCAACAAACCCCAGTCAGAAAACTGGCCAGGCCCTACTTACACACTTGTACCAGACTACGGCCAGAAGGTACACAGGACCCTTACACCATCAAACTCAAAGGTTCAGGTGAGGAACCAACGCTATTAGTTCTGCTCCCCATGTAACCCATCCCATGCCTTTCTCCCCTGTTTTATTTACCCATCACTGCTTATTCTGTGCTGATCTCCTGCTGCCTTCCACTCTCTACTGCTAATCTACCTCCTGCAAAACCTTCTTAAGCAGAAGATATTCAGACTCTAATTCTCTAAAATAAGCTTGACTGCTCAGAGGCTTAATTGAGAAGTTAACAATGTCCTTCTATGGGGTTTTATATATAGAGAGAGAGTTTATTAAAGGGCCAACATTCTTCTGTAAGCCATGATTTAATGTCTAAATGCTACATGTGTCTATGAAGGAGATCTAGACTGACTTGTTTAAGAAGTTTTTTTAATTACATTTAATTCTTTCTTTTCAACCATCTCACCCAAACTTGGTTGCTCACCTATGTCCCACCATTACAACTTTTGCTCAAGGTTTTTACTTGTGATGATTCCACCCTATGTTACTGTCACCCAAGTTTCTGGCCCAATGCTATAGCCAAACCCCACATATTATTTAACATTACTGATTGTAACCCAATTGTACAATTGTTACCATCACAAAATAAACCACATGGCTTTCCCGCTCACACACAAACACTTACTATAAAGTCGCTTACTGCCCGCATTCACTCCATTGCCCTAGTTTCAACACTCCAACACCATCATGTTTTCAGGTGACCTCCCTTCCCGGTATAACTGGTTCCGATCTGTGGCCATTTTCTTATCTTCTCTGAGATTCACTCTTATTGTTTTTCTTCTTATGTGCTAACTTATTTTAGTTCACAACCCTTGACTATAAAGGGAAGGATTTTCCAAAAGGAAGAATTAGTTTCTTCTTCCTCCATCTTTACCTTTTTAGCACACACTATTCCAGTCATTGCAAGTCGTAATATAGACACCATGTAAATACGTCGTAAAAAGGATGGACACTGGGAAATCTTATTTATGTTCTGGCCAAAATCAAGATTAGTCTAGGTATTGCCTTAAGTCAGGGTTCCTTGGCTCATTCTAAACTTGCCAGATGAGTGGAATGTTGCCTTGAACATAATGTAGTAATATAGCGAGGAACCAACAAAACCTCGATAGAATGACTTTTGTTGTCCGTGTTGATAGATGGACTATAGTTAGGTGCAGACATTTCGCCTATCGTTTTAGTATGAAATGTTTAGCTGGTTACACACATACACTCATCTGCATAACGCTGATAACACCCTTTGTTCCATATAACAAAGTATATGTACCAACCAATCCCAAGTCGTTTTTTGACACACATGCCCAAAACAAGGCCAACAATTGCTGCGTGTATTTAAAAACGCTGGATTGGTATGATTTACCGATAGTCCAATTATTCAAACCAAACAATTTTGCAATGGGTCGACTGGTCACCTGCAGGATTTAACAATAATCCTTGGCTTGATCCTATTTATTACATTCAGCCCACCAAATTATCAATATGCAATAAAGTAGAATGTTCCAGCCATTTTGTAATAACGTGTTGTCAATCATATGGGTGGGACTAATCAATGGTTCATTTCAGTTCTGCCAGCAATTTGCAGCTGCAGTGGTTTCCCCACAGCTTACGTAGTTTACATTAGGGGGATTTGGTGCAGGATGGTAAAAAAAATAAAAAGTTTATTTCTAAGAGAAATGCCCAGGATGTAACCCACAGCTTGTTCTATCCAAGGAGCATATCTACTTGTATATTTCTATATTTAGTTCCTATAGGCTCACATTGGCACCGTAGTGTTACTATTTAAAGTTCCACGTGCAACCCAGAGTTACATGATCTCTGTGAGCTGTGTGTGTTGTATAGATTATATTGTATATAACATTATTGTGTATTGTTCTGTCATAGACCCTGATTCGTCTGTGTCCTTTTCTTGTTTTTTTTTTTGAGTCTCCCATTACGCCAAAACCAGCCCTGTGTTTTTTAAGAATTGCAGATAAACAGCCACAAAGGCACAAGAACGAACCCTCAAAATCTATAAACGGTTGAGTGGGATTTATTTGTATCTGTATAATACTAAACCAAGAAATTAAGGTTTATATATATATCATGCAAGTTGTGTCTGAGAGGGAGGTAGAGATGGGCAGGCCTGATCGCCTCCTGTCCAACTCCACCTTGACACGACCACCAGAAAAGTCCTGAACCCAAGCCATGCCTATTCCAGGTGCATGGCAGACTGGGACGGGCCTGTAAAAATAGAACTGTCCCACTGTATTCGGGATGGTTGTGGGGTATGCAAGTTGTGCATATATACGTATATTAATATTGTGTGCTTGTACCCATACAGTAATAGGAATTCTCAGCCTTCAGCTTCTAGTTCCTTGTGCCGCACAGAGCACAGTCTTCCCCCTCTGCTATTGCTACTAACATTCCACTTCCTCTCATGTCCCTTTTCTCGTAGGCTGGACTCTTTAATAACATGGCGTATGGAGTCAAAAGGTAACCAAGAGCCATCTTGCTGCCCCTCCCAAACCCTCCCCCAATTACTGCAGTTTAATGAATGGACTGGGATACAATCATTGCTGTGCAATGTTACCTCATTTAGGGGAAGCGCCAATGGACATAACATAGACAAACATAGACAAAGGTTATGAAGTTAGGAAAATATGGAATTGCATTAAGAAAAACTAAGGTACAACAAACTTTGTCTTGATGTATAGTCCAGTAACACAGGTTAAAAATGATGTATCAGCTTTAAGCAACTCCTAAAGGATTATATTCTTATATTTGAAGTAGATGACATTATTTCCTATATACACAAGATGCAGTGTTTCATGTGACACTGATGACATCACTAAACCACAATCATAGCTTATGACATAGCTAAGCACCATTTAGAACTGTATGATTATGACATATTCATTGTGGGTTATATAGCCGTGTACCAAGGGAAGCATGCATATATCTGAAACTTTGACTTTACCATGGGCTTAAAAAATTCAGCAGGAATTAAAGTTTTGGTGCAGAATCGTCCGGCAGTAGGTTCCTAATAGAATACCATGCTGCAGTAAGTGCCACATTTCTTAGCAAGAGGAAACAGAATTTGCAACTTGGCATTCGTGCCATTGAGTTTTTCAGTATAAGAAATATTCACCTCCCACCATGAAAACTATGGCAGAATTCTCAGAATTTGAATGGGTTAAATACCGAATGTCACTTTCCTTCATGACATACACTGTATTTTGACTAGTTTAAATACCGAATTTAATCCTGACATTTCCTAATTCAGGGAGAAGTTGATACCTCCTTTTATCTAGCATGTTTGTTTTTTAAAAAATTCTCTCCGCTTATTAAACTGCAGTCCAGCCTTCCCTCAGGTTTTCTTTTCGTTTCTTTTCGTTCCTTTTTTTATTGGCTGCTCTGAGACGTCTTTAGTTTTTGTTCCATTTGTTGAGTGTCTCTCTGTGCTTTGTTTTGTAGTTTTTCTCTTCTTGGTGTTTCGATTTGCTTGTAGCATATTAGCATCTGTGTCTTAAGACTCTGTTGTGTTACATCGTGCCTATTATTGTAGTTTTTTTTGGGGGGGGGTTGTGACCAGCGGTGCCCTTTAACCACTGACATATCAAGGTCAGAGCCATTTAAAGATTAATGTTTTGATTGGATTTACCGTGTAGTCTATTGTTGGCTTAGACCTTAGAGGACCAGTTGATCAACATCCATCAGAATTTCTAAACACTAGAAAGAACCTTTTGGTGTAAAAATACTTAATCTTAACAGGTACTAATTGTCATACTTGTGTCTCATTGTACTGCTGTCTACAATGGTTAAATGAGACAGGGATGGATTTCAAGCTTTATTAATAAAGATGTGCCCCCCTTCCTATAGGACAGCCATGGTCTAAAACAGTAATCATATGAAAAGTGCAAGATGGGAATGGGATTTACCACAATTGCTTGTTTTAAGTTAGTCCCATGTGCCTACTCAAAAAACCATGTTGACCCTTACAATTTTGAACAGTAGAGATAATCTCAACAAAATATTTATCCAACTCCCCATTGAGCTCTTTTAAAAATCTTTTAAATCTCTCTTATTTTTATTGGTTGGTATAAGGAATCCCAAAGAGTTCTGTCAGCTCTCCCGAAGGCATAGGTACCCACCCTGTGCAATTCCTGTTTATACCCCAGAATTTTGTTATATACAAATATCCAGGAGTAGTAGAATAGGGCATTATCACTTACTCATACAGTAACATTACTCATACAGTAACTGACTGCTCTCTGACTCCTCCTACAGCTTTTGATCCTGATTCTCCTATCATGTCCTATGTTAGTGAAGGGAGGGCAAACTGTGGGAGTAGCCAAAAAGTCAGTTATTATTGAGTGTAGTGCTTTCATTGTCTACACATGCTTTTTCCATTTTTCATTGTACCATTCCCACCTGAATGATAAATAGCTTAACTTGCATTTACAATTTACTGATAGTATTGCAACACTAAGCAAAATATTTTCAGGAATTCCATTTGCTGCAGTGAAATGACTTGACGTGTTTATTCAAGATATTAATGTTTTAATTAGTATAGCAGAACTGCCCTCTGGTCAGTCGGACATGCTTGAAAATGTATACCGCTCTAAATTTATCAGTAGGCATGGTTGATCATATGATAATATCATGCATGTATGTCCACCTCCAGTCCCTATTTAATAAACTTTTATCTAATTATTCAGCTATACCATAGTAGGTGATGTGGTGATAGAAGAAGCACACTCACATTTTATTCTTGATATTGTCTTGACTGGTAAGGCATTTAGCAGCCATTCTGTCCACACTCCCTTTAATATCATCCCTTTAATGTCAATGCACACACTCCATCAATTTTTCACCTTGGTCTCCTAATGCTTTTCTCAGTCCTTATGCTGCTCATTTCTTGAAAGCACCAACCACTTACTCTCTTGGGATTTTTCTCTTAAAGGGCATCCCCCCAGCCCCAACTGCTATATTTATTTTATTAGAAAGTTTCCGAAACTTTACTTACCTGCCCTCTTTCCTCCGCCACACTGAACTCCCGGCAGCCGCGTCCGTGATTGTCAGCCAATCACAGACGAGACTGACGGTCCCGCCCCTCTGCTTGCATTATCTCGCAAGCAGAGGGCCTGGCAGCGCGGCGGAGGAAAGAGGGCAGGTAAGTAAGTTTGGGGAACTTTCTAATAAAAAATAGAGCGGTTGGGGCTGGGAGGACGGGGAATATATATCAAAAAATTTAAAGGGTATCTCCACTCATTTTTAGAAGTTTTGGGAATCCAGTTCTATTGAAGAACGGGAGGTAAAGGAGCTGTGCCTTACCTTCCGTTCTTCAATAGAACACCCAGGAGCCAGGAGAAGGTAAGAACTTACCCGCTCGCTCGCTCCCGGGGCTGGTCTGACAGGTCCGACGGACCTTGTCTTCTATGCGCATAGATCGCGCATGCGCATAGAAGACAAGGTCCGTCGGGAACTGTCAGACTACACGCCGGGGGAGCGAGCGAGCGGGTATAGTTTCTTACCTCTCTCCTGGCTCTGTGTGTTCTATTGAAGAACGGAAGGTAAGGCACAGCTCCTTTACCTCCCGTTCTTCAATAGAACTGGATTCCCAAAACTTCTAAAAACGAGTGGAGATACCCTTTAAGGGTGGACATGCCCTTTAAAACAAAAACCTGGCCACTTGTCAGTTACTTGTCCACAATTCAAATTGATATATTTTGTACTTTATTAGATGTATTACTAACCAGAATTGAAGGATAATTATGATTCCATTTTTACAGAGTAAGCTGGTTCCTCCCTTCATGCAGTCAATTAAGGCTGACTGTTGACATCATAACCAATGACTGAATGCTGTTTAAACCTGCTAATTCCTCTGCACATGCTCATTCTTATGAAAAGCTCATTGAGCAGAGGGCAGAGGCAGATACCTTTTCCAGAAAGCAATAGAACTTATCATAAAATATCTGGTTATAAATGCATGTAATAAACTGATAAAAATAGCAGTTGTGGTTCCTGGCAGTTAACTAACAAGTCACCAGTTTTTGTTTTAAGGTTTTAACCCTCCCTGTTTCTTATCTTAATTCTGATGATAGTTTTTATCTCCTGCAGATCTTTGTTTAACCTAAAGCCCTGGTCTTTAACTCAAATTTCTCTTCATCTTCATTGGTGACTAATGTTTGCTTTTTTAGTTACATAGTAATTGAGGTTAAATAAAGACACATGTCCATCAAGTCAAACCATAAGAACAAACAAGAAAGGGATTATCAATGCACATTCCCAGGCCCCATATACTATTATAATACCTATGCTAGTGCAAACAGTAAAAACAGTAAAAACATGGGGGGTTTAGTTACAATTTTAATAAAAGTGAAAAGACTTCTAACCACGTCAAGGTTACCCCAGTATGGAAGGTCCTAATAGTTTACCTTGGGTCATTTATCTGGGCTGACACTCCCTGCTTGGTTGCATTTTCATGGTAAGGTTGTCTCCCCTGACCTTGCATTGGATTATTGAAGGCTATCACTTCCCCCCGCGGCTAAAAAGAGGGGGGGGGATACTTTCCTGACTCCAATGGCAATCGGAAAGTACCTTGGATCAACCAGACTACAGTATATGTATTAATACCAGTAATTCTCAATATTACATAGTATCCCTGTACCAACCAGAACTACAGTATATGTATTAATACCTGTAATTCTCAATATTATATAGTATCCCTGTACCAACCAGAACTGCAGTATATGTATTAATACCAGTAATTCTCAATATTATATAGTATCCCTGTACCAACCAGAACTACAGTATATGTATTAATACCAGTAATAATATTATATAGTATCCCAGTACCAACCAGAACTACAGTATATGTATTAATACCAGTAATTCTCAATATTATATAGTATCCCTTTACCAACCAGAACTACAGTATATGTATTAATACCAGTAATACTCAAATTATATAGTATCCTATACCACCAGAACTACAGTAATGTATATATCATATACTCAATATAATAGTATCCCGTACCAACCAGAACTACAGTATATGTATTAATACCAGAAATTCTCAATATATATAGTATCCCTGTACCAACCAGAATACAGTATGTATTAATACAGTAATTCCCAAATTATATAGTATCCCTGTACCACCAGAAATACAGTATATGTATTAATACCAGTAATTCTCAATATTATATAGTATCCCTGTACCAACCAGAACTACAGTATATGTATTAATACCAGTAATTCTCAATATTATATAGTATCCCGTAACAACCAGAACTATGGTATATGTATTAATACCAGTAATTCTCAATATTATATAGTATCCCCTTACCAATCAGAACTACAGTATATGTATTAATACCAGTAATTCTAAATATTATATAGTATCCCTATACCAACCAGAACTACAGTATGCTAGTGCAAACAGTAAAAACAGTAAAAACATGGGGGGTTTTAGTTACAATTTTATGCATAAAAAAGTGAAAAGACTTCTAACCACGTCAAGGTTACCCCAGTATGGAAGGTCCTAACAAATTACCTTGGGTCATTTATCTGGGCTGGCACTCCCTGCTTGGTTGCATTTTCATTGTAAGATTGTCTCCCTGACCTAGCATTGGATTAGTATTGAAGGCTATCACTTCCCCCTGCGGCTAAAAAGAGGGGGGGGGAATTCTTTCCTGACTCCAAATGGCAATCGGAAAGTATCTTTGGATCAACCAGAACTACACTATATGTATTAATACCAGTAATTCTCAATATTATATAGTTTCCCTGTACCAACCAGAACTACAGTATATGTATTAATACCAGTAATACTCAATATTATATAGTATCCCAGTACCAACCAGAACTACAGTATATGTATTAATACCAGTAATTCTCAA
>CM033471.1:260487297-260802684 GCA_019447015.1 Hymenochirus boettgeri | reverse complement strand
TGCTCAATATATATAGTATCCCTTTACCCAACAGAACTACAGTATATGTATAATACCAGTATTCTCAATATTATATAGTATCCCATACCAACCAGAACTACAGTATTTTGTATTAATACCAAATTCCTCAATATTATATAGTATCCCCATACCAACCAGAACTACAGTATATGTATTAATACCATTAATTCTAAATATTATATAGTATCCCTGTACCAACCAGACCTACAGTATATGTATTAATACCAGTAATTCTCAATATTATATAGTATCCCCGTACCATCAGAACTACAGTATTGTATTTAACCAGTAATTCTCAAAATTTTATAGTATCCCTGTACCAACCATAACTACAGTATATGTATTAATACTAGTAATTCTCAATATTATATAGTAACCCTGTACTAAACAGAACTACAATATATGTATTAATACCAGTAATTCTCAATATTATATAGTATCCCTGTACCAACCAGAACTACCGCAATGTATTAATACCATAATACTCAATTATTATTATTATTATTGATTTATATAGCGCCAACATCTTCCATAGCGCTTTACAATTACATAGTCATACATTACATACAGTAATATATGTTATACAAAGTCATACATATTACAAACGCAAGTAATACATAATATAAGTAACAGAGAGAGAGTTTTTTACAGCAATAACGTGATGCATAGAAAGAGGACCCTGCCCAAAGAACTACAGACTAGAGGATATGGGGGTGAGACATTAGTTTTTTTGCAGGAATCGGTAGGCTGTAATATATTGGAAAGTATCCTGGATCAACCAGAACTACAGTAATATTATTAATACCATTAATTCTCAATATTATATAGTATCCCTGTACCAACCAGAACTACAGTATAGTGTTAATACCGTAATTCTCAATATTATATAGTATCCCCCTTACCAACCAGAACTACATAATGTATTTAATTCCAGTAATTTCTCAATATTATATAGTATCCCCATACCAACCAAACTACAGTAATGTATTAATTCCAGTAATTCTCATATTATATAGTTCACCCATACCAACCGAACTCCAGTATATGTATTAATTCCAGTAATTCTCAATATTTTTTAGTTTTAGAAACTTATCCAGCCCACTTTTAAAGCTATTTAGTGATCTTGCCATTATTTAGTTGGTTCTTCCTCCTTTGTTCTCCTATATCTGTAACACCTTCCCAATTATTATTCTTTATTTCTCCAAATCTCCCATTCTTCTCTCCACAGTCCCTCTCTTTCAGATCTCTTCCTTACACCCAATGTAGTCCGCTTTCTTTCCTCCCCGTTCTCTCCTCATCAAATACAGTGTTACCAACCTTGCCGGTGTCAGCCTTACTGTCCGACCACTGCTGGTTGGTGCATCTTTGTCTACAACTTGTCCCCGAGGGCCGACGAAAGGGTCCTTTGGCAGCTGTTTGGTCCGTTTGGAGCCGTAACGAACGATAAAGTGATCCGGGACTTCACTACCAACAAGTGCAAAGTTTTGGATTCGTCACCATGACCAACTACGATGAAGCAGCCATGGCGATCGCTAGTCTGAATGGATACCGCCTGGGAGACCGCGTCTTGCAAGTTTCATTCAAAACCAGTAAACAGCACAAAGCATGAGGGGACTATGGGAAGGAAAGGGAGTGAGAGGTGGGGAGAGAGGGATAGAGAAATGTAGAGAGTGAAATTTAAAGTGGAGCAGAAGCAAAGAACATTGTGACTATCACATAAAGCAAATAATCTGCCACCTGTAGGACTGACCACAGGATGCAGAGATTGTATCTTCTAGGAATATGTGCACTTGGTCCTGACTAAAGTTCTAAGTCCCACAGTTGGACCCACAAACTGGAGCCTGTTACTCTACTCTCTCTCTCTGGCAGTGAACATGTTAATTCCTGCAACATCACTGCCATGATTACTCTAAACACTCCCTAAACCATACCCAACCCCCCAACTTCTACCTAAAGGAGATTATAAACAAAGAAACGAGATGGGCGCAGGAATAAAATAATAGGAGTTAGGAAAAAAATAATTCTATTTTTATATTAAAATACATGGGGCGGGAAATCCAGTGAGTGGTCAGAACCTTTCCACATCTGTCGTACGATCCATTAAACCCATTGGACAGAATTTTGCATTAATTCCCTAATGTGAGTACTGTGATTTTAAGAAAAAAAAATCCTATTTTTTTACAGACAAGAAAAAAACTAAAAAAAACCAATAAACATTTAACACTTACTCAGCCAATAGGACTGTCTCGTTAAATGCTATCTGTCCATTTCATTCAGTAAGTCCCATTGCCTGTAGACAATGAACAAAAAGGCCTCAATTTTAGGGAATTAAATGAAAGAACAATTATGAATTTTAAAGAGAAGGTTTTTGTCCAAAAAAAAAAAAAAAAAACGCATGAATTTTTTTTAAATATCTTTTTCTTACTAAATATTTTGCCAGTTTTTTTTGCTGGGGGGAAGCGGGGATTTGATTGACGTTTAATGATTATTGCTCCATCCCCATGTCCAGGACATTAAAAAAAAGAAAAAAAAAAAAAAAAACGAAGAAAGAGAAACAAGGGGAAACTCAATTTGCTTAATTCAATCTTCCAGTTGATTAAAATGTGTCGTATATATTTTATATTTTTTAGGCAGTTGTTTCTAAAAAAAAGTTAGGAAGTGACATTTTTAAAATCAAATGTAAAAATCCTGAAAAAAAGTGTTGTAAATATACATTATATATTGGAAAATTAAAACTAATACACCGTGGCCCAGTATGGTCATAGAAGGTTCTAGGGATCGAGGTGGCTAGTAGCAGAGCCATTTTTCAATTAAAGGATTCCAAACATGGCATCCTGGGGTTTTTCAGCAAAAATAAATCTTTTTTTAAAAGGAAAGCAGAAGGTGTTCAAACGCAACCCCAAAGATAGACAAATAAATATTATTCAAATGCAAATTTATGAATGGAGGAGTGATCAACTGTATCTGCAAAATACAGATGGAATCACAGTCTTTGTTACTGCTTTTCCAACGATCGCCTAAGTGGGACACATTTTGTTCCTTATGGTGGCGATGGACCAGCCAATGGGGGGTTGTACGATATTGGGATATCCCGATATGTACAATCCTCGGTCATGTAGTCCTTGTATCAGCCAGTTTTTTTTTGCCATGAAATGAAATAAAGATCTCCCCAGTTCCCTTAAAACATGTGATATGACATAAAAGCCCAGCATTCTAATTCTGGAAGAGGATTTTTTTTTTTTTTTAATTCCAAATTTTGGACACGGGATAGCAAATTGTTTATCTCTTTATAACCATCGTATTGGTTGGCATTGCATTCATTGTTCTAGAAAAATTAGGTTGTTTATTAAATTAAGTTAGCGTCTGTTCTACAAATCGTTTTCTTGTTTATTTTCAAGAAATCTCTTTTTTTCCCCACTTGTTTATTTTAATATGATTAATAAAATTGTTTGTGTTTTCTTAAAAAAAGGAACATAAATATATATATATAGATGATTGTAGTGGGAAAGGTGTACTCCTAACTGTCCCGACCAATTTTATTTAGATCTTTGTGTTATTTAGGTTTTGTGTGTTTATTATGGATGTGTTTAGTAGAACGTTGTAGGATCTCTTACAAATTAAAAAAAACGAAGTATCAACAAGGTTATGGAAAATGTTTAAAAACAACAAAAAAAAAACAAAAACAAACAACAAAAAAAATACTATGAAATCCTGGCGAGCATCTTTTTTTGACTTGTTGTTTTTTAACTTATTTCTGAAGTATTTATTCTTTATTGTGTGTATAATATGTGCATATTTATGTTTGTTCCGAGCCTAAGCAAACAAGGTTTATTCTAATCCCTTCACTGCGGAGGGGGGTTCATTGGTCTAAAGGAAAATGTTAATTTATTTAAAGGAGCTAGAAAAGTACCGAAACATTGTTAAAAAAATAAACAAACTCAATTTTTAAAAAAAAAATGAATAATGTGCATTTTTTATAAGCTGTTTGAAATCAAGGATCTAAGAGCACTGATCATTAAAAAAAAAAGATAAAAAAATAAATAAAAGATAATTATTAATAAACCATTGTGGCGTGTGTTATTTGGGACGGACTCGGGGAAGGTAAACTGAACACAGTGGATGTTTGTTTATGTGATTGGTGCCTCAATGGGCTCAGTAGTTAGCACTGATGTTCTACAACAAACCTCCTTTGGGGACATATTTAAAAAGGTAACGTCCAGGGGCATATCTGGGCCTAAGAAGATCAGGGGCACTCTTGGCACTCCATGCGGAAGGGCCATGCCCCTTTCTCCGCCCCAATTAAGACACACCACTATGTACTTAATAGAAATGGCCACAAGACACAGACAGAACATAGACCACAGCCTGATATGATTAACAGACAGAAACAAACGTTTGTTATATACCGAACGTCATAGAATACCATGCAGTAGTAAACTACCGATATTATATAGTATCCCTTTAACCAACCAGAACTACAGTATATGTATTAATACCAGTAATTCTCAATATTATATAGTATCCCATACCAACCAGACCTACATATATGTATTAATACCAGTAATTCTCAATATTATATAGTATCCCCATACCAACCAGAACTACAGTATATGTTTAATACCATTAATTCTAAATATTATATAGTATCCCTGTACCACCAGACCTACAGTTATTGTATTAATACCAGTATTCTCAATATATATAGTATCCCCGTACCAATCAGAACTACAGTATTTGTTATTTATCCAGTAATTCTCAAATTTATAGTATCCCTGTACCAACCATAACTACAGTATATGTTATAATACTAGTAATTCACAATATTATATAGTAACCCGTACTAACAGAACTACAATATGTATTAATCCCAGTAATTCTCAATATTATATAGTATCCCTTGTACCAACCAGAACTACAGCAAATGTATTAATACCAATAATACTCAATTATTATTATTATTATTGATTTATATAGCGCCAACATCTTCCATAGCGCTTTACAATTACATAGTCATACATTACATCAGGGAAATATGTTATACAAAGTCATACTTTACAAACGCAAGTAATACATAATATAAGTAACAGAGAGAGGAGTTTTTTACAGCAATAACGTGATGCAATAGGAAAGAGACCCTGCCCAAAGAACTTACAGACTAGAGGATATGGGGGTGAGACATTAGTTTTTTGCAGGAATCGGTAGGCTGTAAATAGATTGGAAAGTTCCTTGGATCAACCAGAACTACAGATATGTATTAATACCAGTAATTCTCAATATTATATAGTATCCCGGTACAACCAGAACTACAGTTATGTATTAATACCGTAATTCTCAATATTATATAGTATCCCCTTACCAACCAGAACACGTATATGTATTAATTCCAGTAATTTCTCAATATTATATAGTACCCCCATACCAACCAACTACAGTATTGTATTAATTCCAGTAATTCCACTATTATATAGTATCCCCATACCACCAGAACTACAGTATATGTATTAATTCCAGTAATTCTCAATATTTTTAGTTTTAGAAACTTATCCAGCCCACTTTTAAAGCTATTTAGTGATCTTGCCATTATTTAGTTGGTTCTTCCTCCTTTGTTCTCCTATATCTGTAACACCTTCCCAATTATTATTCTTTATTTCTCCAAATCTCCCATTCTTCTCTCCACATCCCTCTCTTTCAGATCTCTTCCTTACACCCAATGTAGTCCGCTTTCTTTCCTCCCCAGGTTCTCTCCTATCACAATAGACAGTGTTACCAACCTTGCCGTGTGTCAGCCTTACTGGTCCGACCACTGCTGGTTGGTGCATCTTTGTCTACAACTTGTCCCCGGAGGCCGACGAAAGTGTCCTTTGGCAGCGTGTTTGGTCCGTTTGGAGCCGTAACGAACGTAAAAGTGATCCGGGACTTCACTACCAACAAGTGCAAAGGTTTGGATTCGTCACCATGACCAACTACGATGAAGCAGCCATGGCGATCGCTAGTCTGAATGGATACCCCTGGGAGACCGCGTCTTGCAAGTTTCATTCAAAACCAGTAAACAGCACAAAGCATGAGGGGACTATGGGAAGAAAGGGAGTGAGAGGTGGGGGAGAGAGGGATAGAAAATGTAGAGAGTGAAATTTAAAGTGGAGCAGAAGCAAAGAACATTGTGACTATCACATAAAGCAAATAATCTGCCACCTGTAGGACTGACACAGGATGCAGAGATTGTATCTTCTAGAATAATGTGCACTTGGTCCTGACTAAAGTTCTAAGTCCCACATTTGGACCCACAAACTGGAGCCTGTTACTCTACTCTCTCTCTCTGGCAGTGAACATGTTATTGTCTGCAACATCTACTGCCATGATTACATATTTCCTGACTCCAAAAGGCAATCGGAAGTATCTTTGGATCAACCAGAACTACACTATATGATTAATACCAGTAATTCTCAATATTATATAGTTTCCCTGTACCAACCAGAACTACAGTATATGATAACCAGTAATACTCAATATTATATAGTATCCCAGTACAACCAGAACTACAGTATAGTATTAATACCAGTATTCTCATATTATATAGTACCCTTTACCAACCAGAACTACAGTATATGTATTAATACCAGTAATTCCAATATTATATAGTATCCCATACCAACCAGAACTACAGTATATGTATTAATACCAGTAATTCTCAATATTATATAGTTCCCCATACCAACCAGAACTACAGTAATATGTATTAATACCATAATTCTAATATTATATAGTATCCCTGTACCAACCAGACCTACAGTATATGTATTAATACCAGTAATTCTCAATATTATATAGTATCCCCGTACCAATCAGAACTACAGTATTTGTATTTATACCAGTAATTCTCAAAATTTTATAGTATCCCTGTACCAACCATAACTACAGTATATGTATTAATACTAGTAATTCACAATATTATATAGTAACCCTGTACTAAACAGAACTACAATATATGTATTAATACCAGTAATTCTCAATATTATATAGTATCCCTGTACCAACCAGAACTACAGCAAATGTATTAATACCAATAATACTCAATTATTATTATTATTATTGATTTATATAGCGCCAACATCTTCCATAGCGCTTTACAATTACATAGTCAACATTACATACAGGGTAATATATGTTATACAAAGTCATACATATTACAAACGCAAGTAATACATAATATAAGTAAACAGAGAGAGGAGTTTTTTACAGCAATAACGTGATGCAATAGGAAAGAGGACCCTGCCCAAAGAACTTACAGACTAGAGGATATGGGGGTGAGACATTAGTTTTTGCAGGAATCGGTAGGCTGTAAATAGATTGGAAAGTATCCTTGGATCAACCAGAACTACAGTATATGTATTAATACCAGTAATTCTCAATATTATATAGTATCCCTGTACCAACCAGAACTACAGTATATGTATTAATACCAGTAATTCTCAATATTATATAGTATCCCCTTACCAACCAGAACTACAGTATATGTATTAATTCCAGTAATTTCTCAATATTATATAGTATCCCCATACCAACCAGAACTACAGTATATGTATTAATTCCAGTAATTCTCAATATTATATAGTATCCCCATACCAACCAGAACTACAGTATATGTATTAATTCCAGTAATTTCTCAATATTTTTTAGTTTTAGAAACTTATCCAGCCCACTTTTAAAGCTATTTAGTGATCTTGCCATTATTTAGTTGGTTCTTCCTCCTTTGTTCTCCTATATCTGTAACACCTTCCCAATTATTATTCTTTATTTCTCCAAATCTCCCATTCTTCTCTCCACAGTCCCTCTCTTTCAGATCTCTTCCTTACACCCAATGTAGTCCGCTTTCTTTCCTCCCCAGGTTCTCTCCTATCACAATAGACAGTGTTACCAACCTTGCCGGTGTCAGCCTTACTGGTCCGACCACTGCTGGTTGGTGCATCTTTGTCTACAACTTGTCCCCGGAGGCCGACGAAAGTGTCCTTTGGCAGCTGTTTGGTCCGTTTGGAGCCGTAACGAACGTAAAAGTGATCCGGGACTTCACTACCAACAAGTGCAAAGGTTTTGGATTCGTCACCATGACCAACTACGATGAAGCAGCCATGGCGATCGCTAGTCTGAATGGATACCGCCTGGGAGACCGCGTCTTGCAAGTTTCATTCAAAACCAGTAAACAGCACAAAGCATGAGGGGACTATGGGAAGGAAAAGGGAGTGAGAGGTGGGGGAGAGAGGGATAGAGAAATGTAGAGAGTGAAATTTAAAGTGGAGCAGGAAGCAAAGAACATTGTGACTATCACATAAAGCAAATAATCTGCCACCTGTAGGACTGACACAGGATGCAGAGATTGTATCTTCTAGGAATAATGTGCACTTGGTCCTGACTAAAGTTCTAAGTCCCACAGTTGGACCCACAAACTGGAGCCTGTTACTCTACTCTCTCTCTCTGGCAGTGAACATGTTAATTGTCTGCAACATCTACTGCCATGATTACTCTAAACACTCCCTAAACCATACCCAACCCCCCAATACTTCTACCTAAAGGAGATTATAAACAAAGAAACGAGATGGGCGCAGGAATAAAATAATAGGAGTTAGGGAAAAAAATAATTCTATTTTTATATTTAAAATACATGGGGCGGGAAATCCAGTGAGTGGTCAGAACCTTTCACATCTGTCGTACGATCCATTAAAACCCATTGGACAGAATTTTGCATTTAATTCCCTAATGTGAGTACTGTGAGTTTAAGAAAAAAAAATCCTATTTTTTTACAGACAAGAAAAAAACTAAAAAAAACCAATAAAACATTTAACACTTACTCAGCCAATAGGACTGTCTCGTTAAATGCTATCTGTCCATTTCATTCAGTAAGTCTCCATTGCCTGTAGACAATGAACAAAAAGGCCTCAATTTTAGGGAATTAAAATGAAAAGAACAATTATGAATTTTAAAGAGAAGGGTTTGTCCAAAAAAAAACAAAAAAAAAAACGCATGAATTTTTTTATTAATATTCTTTTTCTTACTAAATATTTTGCCAGGTTTTTTTTTGCTGGGGGGGAAGCGGGGATTTGATTGACGTTTAATGATTATTGCTCCATCCCCATGTCCAGGACATTTAAAAAAAGAAAAAAAAAAAAAAAAAAACGAAGAAAGAGAAACAAGGGGAAACTCAATTTGCTTAATTCAATCTTCCAGTTGATTAAAAATGTCGATATATATTTATATTTTTAGGCAGTTGTTTCTAAAAAAAAAAGTTAAAGGAAGTGAATTTTTAAAATCCAGAAATGTAAAAATCCTGAAAAAAAAGTGTTGTAAATATACATTATATATTAGGAAAATTAAAACTAATACACGTGGCCCAGTTATGGTCATAGAAGGTTCTAGGGATCGAGGTTGGCTAGTAGCAGAGCCATTTTTCAATTAAAGGATTCCAAACATGGCATCCTGGGGTTTTCAGCTAAAAATAAATCTTTTATTTAAAAGGAAAGCATGAAAGGATGTTCAAACGCAACCCCAAAGAATAGACTAAATAAATATTATTACAAATGCAAATTTATGAATGGAGGAGTGATCAACTGTATCTGCAAAATACAGATGGAATCAGCAGTCTTTGTTACTGCTTTGGTCCAACGATCGCCTAAGTGGGACACATTTTGTTCCTTATGGTGGCGATGGACACAGCAATGGGGGGTTGTACGATATTGGGATATCCCGATATCGTACAATCCTCGAGTCATGTATGTCCTTGTATCAGGCCAGTTTTTTTTGCCATGAATGAAATAAAGATCTCCAGTTCTCCATTAAAACATGTGATATGACCATAAAAGCCCCAGCATTCTAATATCTGGAAGAGGATTTTTTTTTTTTTTAATTCCAAATTTTGGACACGGGATAGCAAATTGTTAAATCTATTTATAACCCATCGTATTGGCTTGGCATTGCATTCATTGTTCTAGAAAAATTAGGTTGTTTATTAAATTAAGTTAGCGTCTGTTCTACAAATCGTTTTCTTGTTTATTTTCAAAGAAATCTCTTTTTTTCCCCACTTGTTTATTTTAATATGATTTAATAAAAATTGTTTGTGTTTCTTTAAGAAAAAAGAACATATATATATATATATATGATGTAGTTGGGGGAAAGGTGTACTCCTAACCTGTCCCGACCAATTTTATTTAGATCTTTGTGTTATTTAGGTTTTGTGTGGTTATTATGGATGTGTTTAGTAGAACGTTGTAGGATCTCTTACAAATTAAAAAAAACGAAGTATCAACAGAGGTTATGGAAAAAATGTTTAAAAACAAACAAAAAAAAAACACAAAAAAAAATACTATGAAATCCTGGCGAGATCTTTTTGACTTGTTGTTTTTTAACTTATTTCTGAAGTATTTATTCTTTATTTGTGTGAGTATAAATATGTGCATATTTATGTTTGTTCCGAGCCTAAGCAAACAAGGTTTATTCTAATCCCTTCACTGCGGAGGGGGGTTCATTGGTCTAAAGGAAAAGATGTTAATTTATTTAAAGGAGCTAGAAAAGTACCGAAACATTGTTAAAAAAATAAACAAACTCAAATTTAAAAAAAAAAAATGAATAATGTGCATTTTTTATAAGCTGGTTTGAAATCCAAGGATCTAAGAGCACTGAATAATTAAAAAAAAAAGTATAAAAAAATAAATAAAAGATAATTATTAATAAACCATTGTGCGTGTGTTATTTGGGACAGGACTCGGGGGAAGGTAAACTGAACACAGTGGATGTTTGTTATGTGATTGGTGCCTCAATGGGCTCAGTAGTTAGCACTGATGTTCTACAACAAACCTCCTTTGGGGACATATTTTAAAAGGTAACGTCCAGGGGCATATCTAGGGCCTAAGAAGATCAGGGGCACTCTTGGGCACTCCATGCGGAAAGGGCCATGCCCCTTTCTCCGCCCCAATTAAGACACACCCACTATGTACTTAATAGAAATGGCCACAAAGACACAGACAGAACATAGACACACAGCCTGATAGTGATTAACAGACAGAAAGACAAACGTTTGTTAATTACCGAACGTCATAGAATACCATGCAGTAGTAAACTACCGAAATGGTATTCTATGGGGATCATAGATCTACAATTTTTTTATCGTAGATTTATGATCAGTAATTTACGATCGTATCATAAATTTATGATAACAATCTTAAAGGGCATCTACAACGAACAACAGGTTATTTTAAATTGACCATAACTGGAAACTATGATTCTTCCCAACCACCACTGTAACATTTTTTTGTTGATCTGCCCCCATATTTCTTTAGATATCCAATCTAAAACTTCTTATATTTCAGCTGTCAATCAAGTCCCTTGCTCTCAAAAACTATTCTTCTGTGAGTAGTTTTACTGTAGCTGGAATGGTGACAGAGTTTTGACAGTTGGAATGCTGTGTGCTGTGTGCAGGCTTGACAGTTGGTTTGTGGGAAAAAAGTCAGGTCGGATGGAAGTGGGAGTGGTTAAAAGAGGGAGGGGGTACTCTGCTTTGTGTGTGTTGCTGCATGCCTTCAATCCAGCACACATTTTGTTTAGAAGCAGTAAGTGCTACTTACATGTATTCAATTATAGATTAAGATGAGGCAAAGTCATTTTTTTCAGTATAGTGTCCCTTTAAATTAATGATCATTAAACCGATCGGTTTAATGATCGTTTTACCGATCGTTAAAGGTGCAGTAACGCTAAAAAACGATACCACGCCTTTATAAATATAACCCCATGTTGTCAAATATTGATGCAGTCTGTAAAAATCCATAGTGAATAGATGCTGCAGTTTTATAAATAGCCCCACAGCCTCCTTGGTGAAATATATAAAATGGTCTAATAATCAGGGGGTAGAATTTGGCAATTTATTGATACCGTGCCTTTTAACACGCTATTTTTATGACCGCGATTACAATTGTAGGATCATCTATACAATACAATGTTTGTGGTCATTATCATAACTAATGAAAAGCCTTTCAACTATATTAACTGGGGGGGGGGTTATAAAGATATTACTGGATGTACTAGCACAGATACTATGGTATAATATGGGCCCTGGATTAATGATATTTTTTTTTTGTTAGTACCATGTGTACCATTGAGATATTGCTTTGAATGATGGACGGCTTATTCAGCAGGTAATAAGATACAGCCCTTTATATGACACATGGCACTGGGGAGAGTAAATGGCTAATTGGGCACAATTTGGACATTTTTCACATAGGAGTATGCTCACTTTTGCTGCCAGTGATTTAGACAAGACTAAACACAGCTTGTGGCTGTGTGTTGAGCTACTTACACTGTTATACAAGCTGTACACTGACTACATTTACATTGGATCAAATTTTTATATCTTGTGTATTAAATGTGAGGGGTTTACTAAGTATATATAACAATGTTCCCATCATACTGCTCCTATCCTGACCCAACTAAAACTAATTTTCCCCCTCTGATCACACCCACCTGAAAAATGAGGTTTTTCCCCTCTCTATATACTATAGAAGATCCAAGCACAGATAGCCTAGAGTATAGTAGCAATAATGCTATAAAAGATGCAATTGCATGTAATAGCTCAAAAAGAGAACTATTCCTTTAATGTATTAATTGAAGACCAAGGGATTAAGGCGCTTTGCCTTACGCATCGTTCTGCAATCAATTGAGCAGGAGCAACGGATGAAGAAAGAAGATATTTACCTTACAGGCAATCCTCCACTGCAGGAGTGAAAAATCCCAACCGCTTCCTGTTCAGAGTAACTATAGCGTACATTATCAGGCTTGCGCACTATAGTTACTCTTAACCAGGAAGTGGTCGGGACCTGTCAATGCTGCTGCTGAGGATCGTGTGTAAGGTAAGTTTCTTCTTCCTTTGTCCGTGGTTTCTGCTTAATTGATTGAAGACTGGGAGGTTAAGGAGCTATGCCTCATGGTGACCATACATTAGGCCGATTTTATGTACAATCCAACATACAATCCGACATTTCCATCAATTGGCCGAAAAGTTGTACATTTTCCCATTCTTATCACACGACATTAGATAGTAAAATCGGTCGTAATTACGATCGGGAAAGTCGGTTTTTAAGTCGATTGGTAAAATGATTGTAGTGTTTTCTAAAGTTCCGATAAATGTGAATGTAATGTAACCTCACAATGGACGACATTCGACATTAATCACAAAGCAAATTGAATGTCGAACAATAATTAACATTGTACATCTGTCTATCAAAGTATCAGTCGGTTTAAGATCGTAATTAAGAGTGCATGGCCACCTTTACCTTCCGTTCTTTAATCAATAGATTAAAGGAATAGTTCACTTTTCGAGTGAATTCTTTTCTTTTAACTGAAATTAAGGTTTAGAAACAACTAAATTTAGTTAAGACCTGATAACATACATCTACTGGAAAAAAGCTGGTGTAATTCCAATATTTAAAAAGGGTAGTCATTCACAGCCGGGTAATTACAGGCCTGTAAGTTTAACTTCAGTGGTGGGGAAGATACTGGAAAGTTTAATAAGGGAACATATTCTAGAGTATGTTTCAAGGACTGACATTATAAGAAATAATCAACAGGGATTTAGGAGGAATAGATTTTGTCAAACTAACTTGCTTGGCTTTTATGAGGAAGTAAGTAGGAATTTAGACTCTGACATAGCAGTAGATGTAGTTTACCTGGATTTTGCCAGGTAACTCCACCCTTTTAAGAACATCTTTTAGAAAGAATGGCCTCTTTAAAATATATTGATATACCATACTTTGTCCTATGAATTAATTACTGTATGCCTGCTATGCTTCTGGATGCCTCATGGAAACTGAGCAATTTAGAAACCTGTACTGAGCCTGGGCATGCTCAGAAGAGGCAGACAGGGGATTAACATTCAGCCATTGGCTGTGATGTCAACTGTTGAATCCATAACTGACAGTTACTAACTGGAAGAACCAGGAAGCAGAAACAGGGGAAACAGAACATTGTGCAGGATTTCAGGTTAGACTTATATATTTCAGATTTCAAACTATTACCGTTTAGGGTTTTGATGGGTGATTTACCTGTTTGTAAGTTTTCATTTTTGGGGATGGACTTGTCATTTAAGGCTTTTGATACAGTCCCCCATGGGCAACTAATGTTAAGCTAAGGTCTGTTGGTCTGGGGAGTCCCATTTGTACTTGGATAGAAAGTTGGTTGATGAATAGGATGCAGAGAGTAGTTGGTAATGGAGGTTCAGTGTTGGAGCTACGTCTACTTAATCTGTTTATTAACGATGTAGCACTCGCTCCTGTCTTGCCCCCTAAAATCACTGCTTACCAATACGTGATCCATTGGTGCTGCTATGTCTCTCCTGCACGGAGTTGCTTACAAGGGGTGAAGAAAGGGGGGTCTGACAGATCTTTAACATAGATGCATGTGCACACGAGAGGAAGGGAAGAGCTAACAGGAGAGACAGAGCAGCAACACTGGGTCGCATGTTGGTAAGTAGTGGTCTTAGGTGGGTTGTGGGAGAAAGGAGCAAGTGCTACGGTCTCCATTTCAAATATACTTTTGATGAAGAAATTTTTATGGGGTGAACTGTTCCTTTAAATATAGCAATTATGCACCAGGCGGAAAAATAGCAATAAAGTTATTGTCTTGTATAAAGAGTTTTTTTTAAGAGAACTGGGTTAACATTTCTGTTGGCTACAGGCTCTTTAGTAGAGATGGACTGCACATGAATAATGATGATGCAGCTGCTTTGGGGGAGAAGATGGCTAGGGGGTTGGAGATTTTAAACTAGGTATGGGGGGAGGGTATGTTAAAATACACAGTGGTAGATAGAAGGGTAAGGGATCAGTGGGCTAGTAAGATAATGGAGGGAGGAGATGGGGGAGAGTGCAGTTTTGGAATCCCATATACAAAAGGGACATCCCGGAAATGGAAGCAGTACAGAGAAGGGCAACTAAATTAATAAGGGAAATGGGCCATAATAAGGGGAAGGTGCTTAACTGTGCAGGCAGATTAGACAAGTTAGGGCTGTTTAATATTGGAGAAGTGACGTATGCGCGGAGATATTAATGGGCCATATAATTAAATGTCTGGCACATTGTTCACCAAAAGGTCATATCAGAGATTGAAAGAAAAGAAGTTTCATCTTCAGGCTGGGGAAAGGTTTCTTCACAGTGAGAACCGTGGAACTGCCTTCCAGCAGATGTGGTAATGGGAATTTCATTGAATATTTTTGAAACTGGGCTGGATAGGTTTCTAAAAATCAAAAATATTGAGAATTACTGGTATTAATAAATAAAGAGCCATATTTATAATAGCAGTAATGGTTAGTTAATGTTCAGCCACGACCGTACATCCATGACCGAACTTGACAAAGGCCTGTGTGCCGAAACGTTGCGTGTATTTTGCTGTGTCTGCACCAATAAATGGGAGCACCCCAAATTGCACCCTAAAGGACTGGACTACCCTCATTTCGTTATTTTCTGGATCCATGACCGAACGTTACATCGTTAGGATAACAGAATAAGGAAGATGGGCACACCAGTCTTACAGCTTTGCAATAACATGATTTATTGCCACGTTTCGGCACACGTCCTGTGCCTTCTTCAGACAAAAATAATAACGTTATGTCGTAGAATACTATGCGGTAGTATAATACCGCAATGGTATTCTATGGGGATTGTAAATTTATGATTTGTTATAGTAGATCGGTATCATTAATTTCTGATTGTATTGTTAATTTACGATAACGTTCCAAAATTAACCATTGTTATACCGATCGGAAAGTAACGATGGGTTTAGTAATCGTTCTACCAATCAAAGGCGCAGTGTCACTTAAAAGCAATACCACGCCTTTATTAATACGGTCCACACTATAGTGCTGGATGATCATGGGATACTTTCCGATTGCTACTTGTAGTCAGAAAGGAATTTCCCCCTTCTTTTTAGTTGTCTTTTCCCCCCTTCCTCTGGATCAACTGGTAGGGTTAAAAAGGAGGGGGAGAAGGTTGGACTTAACGGACGTTTGTCTTTATTCAACCTCAATTACTATGTTACTGTAGCCCTCTGGTTACACGGAATAGAAGTTGGTTATTTATAGTCTGGATTCGCACTACAGGAGTCCTGTGTCTCCACTATATGATGGAGCAGAAATAACAGATTGGCGCACATCCTGGGAACTTCAAGTAATTACTCTGATATCTGCCTTAAATAAACTTTTCCATTCAGTTCAGTGTAATAAAGTAAATACAACTTTGTAACTGAATTTACAATCTGCCAGCCTGGAGAGATTGTTGCAGAAGCAGAAACATTGTATGTTGGAGAGTATTACTTAAGGAGAGAACAGTTTCCTCAATACCACGCCATTTTTTCTTTAATAATAACGGTCCACACATGGCTGGATGATCATGGGATACTTTCCGATTGCTACTTGTAGTCAGGAGATTTCCCCTCCCCTTCTTTTTAGTTGTCTTTTCCCCCCTCCTCTGATCAACTGGTAGGGTTAAAAGGAGGGGGAGAAGGTTGGACTTAACGGACGTTTGTCTTTATTCAACCTCAATTACTATGTTACTGTAGCCCTTGGTTACACGGAAAGAAGTTGGTTATTTAAGTCTGGATTCGCACTACAGGAGTCCTGTGTCTCCACTATAGATGGAGCAGAATAACAGATTGGCGCACATCCTGGGAACTTCATAATTACTCTGATCTCTGCCTTAAAAAACTTTCCATTCAGTTCAGTGTAATAAAGTAAATACAACTTTGTAACTGATTTACAATCTGCCAGCCTGGAGAGATTGTTGCGAGCAGAAACATTGTATGTTGGAGAGTATTACTTAAGGAGAGAACAGTTTCCTTTTCCTGTTTATACCTTAACCAGTCACTTTTTATCATACCGGTCCTCTCTTTACTTCCCCCTCACCCACAAGTCTAGGCATCTTAAAATGACTATGCTACAGGATGAGTAGCAGTAAAGTATCCCCAGATTCCCAACATTACTACGTAACATGCCAGAGGACACGAGGACATCCCTAAAGAAGTTTAGGCTTCAAGTTTGGAAAGGGTTTGTCACTGTGAGAACGGTAAAGCTATGGAACTGTCTTCCAGTGGACGTTGTTATGGCAGGTTCATTGGTCAGTTTAATAAAAAGCTGGATGAGTTTCTGCAAACAAGGAATGTTACAAGTTACTGGTATTGATACATAAAGTAGAGTTTGGAAAGGGTTTGTCACTGTGAGAACGGTAAAGCTATGGAACTGTCTTCCAGTGGACGTTGTTATGGCAGGTTCATTGGTCAGTTTAATAAAAAGCTGGATGAGTTTCTACAAACAAGGAATGTTACAAGTTACTTGTATTGATACATAAAGTAGAGTTGATCCAGGGAAATTTCCGATTGTCACTTGGAGTCAGGAAAGAATTTTTTTCCCCTTCTTAATTCTGGTGGTTTTTTTTGCCTTCCTCTGGATCAACAGTTAGGCAGGAAATTAGGCTATTGCTAGATGGGTTGGACTGGATGGACGTATTCAACTTCAAAATACTAAATATTAAGTTGATTCTTTACTGAAAAAAATTCTACAGAACAGAATTTGCCACTTAAGAAAATTGACACTATTTGCTTTTTTGGACAGTGTTTCACTTATAGAGAGATGTCTAAATAGACAAAATATCTCTTAGTGCTCCATTTATTAGGGGGCTACACAGCTTCTCTCTTACTAGATGAGCCGTCTACAAAGCAGAAAAGAAGAGAGCAGGGAACACATGGCCAGGCAGCGATACACTCCTTCTCAGACAGAAGAGAGCAGGGAATACATGGCCAGGCAGCGATACACTCCTTCTCAGACAGAAGAGAGCAGGGAACACATGGCCAGGCAGCGATACGCTCCTTCTCAGACAGAAGAGAGCAGGGAACACATGGCCAGGCAGCGATACGCTCCTTCTCTGACAGAAGAGAGCAGGGAACACCCATGCCAGGCAGCGATACGCTCCTTCTCTGACAGAAGAGAGCAGGGACCACATGGCCAGGCAGCGATACCGCTCCTTCTCTGACAGAAGAACAGGACACATGGCCAGGCAGCGATACGCTCCTTCTCTGACAAAGAGAGCAGGGAACACATGGCCAGGCAGCGATACGCTCCTTCTCTACGAAGAGAGCAGGACACATGGCCGCAGCGATACGCTCCTTCTCAGACAAAAGAGCAGGGAACACATGGCCAGGCAGCGATACGCTCCTTCTCTGCCAGAAGAGAGCAGGGAACACATGGCCAGGACAGATACGCTCCTTCTCAGACAGAAGAGAGCAGGGAACACATGCCAGGCAGCGATACGCTCCTTCTCTGACAGAAGAGAGCAGGGAACACATGGCCAGGCAGCGATACGCTCCTTCTCTGACAGAAGAGAGCAGGGAACACATGGCCAGGCAGCGATACGCTCCTTCTCTGACAGAAGAGAGCAGGGAACACATGGCCAGGCAGCGATACGCTCCTTCTCTGACAGAAGAGAGCAGGGAACACATGGCCAGCACGATACGCTCCTTCTCTGACAGAAAGAGCAGGGACACATGGCCAGCAGCGATACGCTCCTTCTCTGACAGAAGAGAGCAGGAACACTGGCCAGGCAGCGATACGCCTTCTCTGACGAGAGAGCAGGAACACATGGCCAGCAGCGATACGCTCCTTCTCAGACAGAGGAGAGCGAGGAACACATGGCCAGGCAGCGATACGCTCCTTCTCAGACAAGAGAGCAGGAAACACATGGCCGGCAGCATACGCTCCTTCTCAGACAGAAAGAGCAGGGAACCACATGGCCAGGCAGCGATACGCTCCTTCTCTGACAAAAGAGCAGGGAACACATGGCCAGGCAGCGATACCCTCCTTCTCAGAAGAAGAAGCAGGGAACACATGCCGGGCAGCGATACCTCCTTCTGACAGAAGAAGAGCAGGAACACATGGCCAGGCAGCGATACGCTCCTTCTCTGACAGAAGAGAGCAGGAACACTTGGCCAGGCAGCGATACGCTCCTTCTCAGACAGAAGCAGGGAACACATGCAGGCACGATACACTCCTTCTCTGACAAGAAGAAGCAGGGAACCCATGGCCGAGCAGCGATACGCTCCTTCTCAGACAAAGGACAGGGAACACATGGCCAGGCAGCGTACCCTCCTTCTCTACAGAAGAGAGCAGGGAACACATGGCCAGGCAGCGATACCGCTCCTTCTCAGACAGAAAGGAGCGAGGAACATGCCAGGCACGATACGCATCCTTCTCAGACGAAGGAGCAGATACACCATGGCCAGCAGCGATGCGCTCCTTCTCTGACAGAAGAGAAGTGCGGAGGAAGAGAGAAGCCAACTATGAAGCAGGGGAATTCATTCTGTATAATATTGTCTTGCTTTAAATAGGAACTATACTCAATTTAACAGTGGGGCATTAAATAATAAGTTAGAACACTCGTCCCCATTTATACAAGATTTCCCTAAACGGATTCGGTCTACTCCCACTTCCCGCTCTGTCCCAGACAGAAGTGTCCCTGACTGGAGAGGACATTTGCCTGAGCTGGCTCTAGCCATTCTAACCTTATTTGCAAAACAGCCAATAAAAGAGAGGTCAGTCAGCAGGCAGCACAGAGATAGAGTGGCCTGAGCTTACAAGGGGAACAAAGTAGGAATAAGGATCAGGTAAGGTAGACCCTTATAATATTTTCTGTTTTTCTAAAACAAAAACATTTACAATAGTTTGAATTTAGAATTACAGTTTTGCAGCAAAATGCTCTTCTCCCCTACTCTCTGCCTCCCAAAAGTTTTCCGCCAACTATCCAAGCTGAGCTTGTTAGGAGCTTGCACATGCTCCGATGAGGCAGCTAGGAGAAAAGCAATTAGGCATTGTGATTACATCCATGACAGACATCTGCTAACAGGGGAATAACTGCAGGGGAGCCTGAAAGCCAAGAGGGCCCCATCTTCTTATTTTTCCTTTGACAGATATAGCCTCCTCGAAGAAAACCACTGTGGATCAAGCTTGGATAGTGGCCCCATCATAGTTTTGCTGGGGGGAAGACACCAGTGATCCCTAGTTAAGCCACTGGATTTACCTATATACAAATTTAAATTTGAGGGGTGGATTTTACATGTTGTGAACTTAAGACACACTGATAGTTTCACTTTAAATATTTTCTAAGGATTGGAACAAGCTAACATTAATAAGATACCCAATACAACTGAACACTGGAGTGTTCTAATTGGCCAGGCAGTGTTTTAATTCATTCATCCATCACCACTCTCCTAACCACAATTCTACAATACAAGGACACGTTCCTTATTGTTACAGGGTTTATTTCTCCAACAGAAAGGTCGCGTTTCCCAATATATTTTCTCTCTCAAAGCCATAAATTGTTTTTGTTTGAATCCAATATGGCTCAATCCGTCACATACGTCTCCAACCAACAAAGAAAAGAAAATAGAGCAAAAGGTCAGTTTATTTTATTCATCAAAACACAAACCACTTCCAATAATATGTACATCTTAGGAAAAGGCAAAGTGCTGATGGGGTGGAATGTGTGTGCGCGCTAGTCGTTAGCGTCTGCTGTGTGGATATTACAGACAGGGTGGTCTTCATTAGAGGGGCTTTCTTTGCCTTCCTGGTCATTGGTCCCGGAAGAAAGCAGCTTTACCTTACACAATTCTAGGCATTTCTTTTTCTAGAAAAAACAAACGATTCCATATAAGCATACGAGATTAAAACGTTAACATTAGTAATTGGAAACGTGGGCGTGTTCCATGGGGGACCCAATGATGTTCCAGCGCCAGCCATCTTCTGTGTCACCGACTGGCTACAGAACAAACAAAAGCTGAGGCAATGGGTTTTCCAAACTTTTTCCTTTCAACAACATGGCCAATTAGGTGCCCAACTCATCCCCATGGTCTGAGCCTAATTGGGCCCCCCTAAAAAAGCTCTGCCTTCAGGTCCTCAAAGAGACGGGAATCGCCTGAATATAAATTTTGTCTTCGTTTTCCTTTAACTCAGGATCTTGATTCCAGGTCATAGCCATGTTCCCTAAACCTTTCCTTTATTTAGCCCATACCACTAGATGCTCTAGTCGTACATAAAGCCAAATCTGAATACTGTACAACCAGGCAGAACTTTTGGAAAATTGGAATCAACCCCTACAGCACAGTTTAAAGAAACCAGCAGCCTACCACATGTTTGAAAAAAATTACAACTCCCAGAATTCCACAGAAGCAATGTGCTTGCAGAGGAATGCTGGAAGTTGTAGTTCCTCTGGAAGGCTTCTGGTTACCTATCAGTTACACAGCTTATTGTTCGGAACAAATTCACCAGTAACTGTAGGACAAGGAATTAACCAATCAGCAGAAATCCTCACCTTTATTACAGTTCATCATGTTCGTCTATTTCCAGGACCTCCGGAGGAGGATGGCAGGCAGCAGGAGTGTAGAACTCCATCAGGTACTCGCATCGGCTTGGTTCAGATGTGGAGGTCACCACCGTTTCCTTTCCACACAAAAGCTTTACCTATGAAATTCAAGAACAAATTGCCCTCACCACCTCGTATATGAATGGTGGGTTTCCATTTGCTATACATCCTACCATATGAAGGAAAGGACAGATTCTACCCAACGGTTCCATCCCATAATCGCATCCTGTCTGGTTCCCTGGAAATAAACTCCATCACTCTCAGATCCAAATCATACCTGTGTTGAGCGGTTTGGCCCTTGCCAGCAAGATGTGCCGTGTTCGTACTTCATAGAACTGAATTTATTATCTTCTGGTCCTGCCCACGATCCCCATGTCCTATGAGTGACAAACTACAGTGAGACATCATGTATAATGGAGATTCTGTTCCACATTCTCTCTGTGTAAATCGACATCCTTGGTACCATGGTGGTGGTATTTGGTTGTAGAACCAAACTAAGCATTGCGTTCTAACTAAACATGGTTGTGACCAGGGGTCTGTAATAACCTGAGTTAGTAAATGCTATGCAAGGGAGAGTGTGGTCCCCAGTCTGTAATAAACAATATAACATTGTTTCATCCAGGCACCACCTCTCCCAGTATTATATCGTGTTTATAATGTATATGTAAAATGTACCAAGCACACTGTTGGGGATATGCAGTTAGTCCTTTGTCCACAAGATGGCTCATTGGGTAAAACTCCTGGGATTGCCTGTCGTAAATCAATTATTCATATATCCATAGAGGACCGCACAATCGGACGAGGTTTTTCACCATGTCCGATCATCCTTTCGTCCGATACGGACGAACGGTCGGTCGGACATGGCCGGATTCGGATGCGATAAATACACTGAACTATCGGTCGATCCGACTGAAATACTTCATCGTGTGTACCCAGCTTTAGTCTGATGATTGGCTGCTGTTTGATAATTTACACCGGGAATGTGGGAATAAAAAGAGCAGCTTTAGTTCACATGGGGAATCACATAGACAGAGTAAGAGCTAGGATACATGCTGAGGCAGTATCCTGTAGCTGGGAGCTGATTAACTCTATCCTGCCCCTTAGCTTGAGAGCAAGGGATACAGGAGGAAGTAGGCTAGGGCTTGGCAGAAGGGAAAGCTAAGCAAAGGAGAACAGAGCTAGGACGCATGCTTAGGCAATGCCTAGCTGCCCAGAGCTGTAAAACACTACCCTGCCCCTTAAGCTTAGAGCAAGGGATCCAGGAAGGCAAAATCAGACCAGGAAAAGCCAAACAGCAGCCCAGCAGTTCGGAGCCAAGGCAGTGGAGCCCAGAGAGTGGAGCCCAGAGATCCCAGGAACTGCATCCCAAGGACAGTGCTTGCTTGGTAGGATATGGTTGTGCTGGATACTGGTGCGTATTAATAACGCTCCTTCAATTGTAAAATAGCTTGTGTGGCCTGGTTTATCTTATGTCCCATGACCTCACACAGGGCGTCCTGTGACAATTGTAATTATTTCTTATAGAAAACTAGAAATGTGCTCATTATAATAAAAGATCTGATATTTGCTAGTGTCCAGGGTCCAAAAACAACCAAGCAAAACATGTCTTGTCAGCCAAAATATCAATTTGTCTTGATGGAAAATTAGGTTGGCCACTATTGGCCTCTCACATTAAAGGGACACTATACTGAAAAAATGACTTTGCCTCATCTTAATCTATAATTGAATACATGTAAGTAGCGCTTACTCTGATTAGCGTGTGTTGCTGCATGCCTTCAATCCAGCACACATTTTGTTTAGGAGCAGTATCCCCCCTCCCTCTTTTAACCACTCCCACTTCTATCCGACCTGACTTTTTTCCCACAAACCAACTGTCAAGCCTGCACACAGCATTCCAACTGTCAAAGCTCTGTCACCATTCCAGCTACAGTAAAACTACTCACAGAAGAATAGTTTGAGAGCAAGGAACTTGATTGACAGCTGAAATATAAGAAGTTTTAGATTGGATATCTAAAGAAATGAAAAAAATGATACAGTGCTGGTTGGAAAAAAAAATATAGTTTCCAGTTATGGTCAATTTAAAAAAGAACCTATTGTTGGGTATAGCATGGGAAGCCGCTAGCTATTTCGGTCATATGTATAACCTCAACAACCAATCCAAATACGGAATACAGGAAGGTCTATCAGGTTATTGTAAACAATACAGCTTCAGATGGACTATGTAGTGCAACTTGCAATGAAAGTCACATGTGTGCACACCTTAATTATCTGCATTGTGTTGAAAATTATATTTCATTTGAAACCTTCTCTCTCTAATTTAAAGGAGAACTAAAAACTTTTAAAAAAATTCAAATGTGAAATCTTTATATCCATTGTACAGCTATCCATTGTACACTGAAGGGCAAACTGCGTCTCTCCAGATGTTTGAAAACTACAACTCCCAGCATTCCTATGCTTCCCTCTGTAGTTAAGGAATGCTGGGAGTTGTAGTTTTCAAACATCTGGAGAGCGGCAGTTTGAGGATCACCGCATTGTGAGATGCTTCTCTAGCTATGTAGATGTGAGAAAGCTTCCACATTGTTGCCAGTACAACTCACATGCCAAGTAGTCTTAATAGAGCCATAGGAGCATGTTCACTTATTGGTCACATCTCTGTATTCACAGTCCCTATCAGCCTCATTTAAAGGTTCGTACACACGCTCAATTTGCCAATAACCCACGAAACCGAGCGCTACACGTGACTAACGGCCGTTTGGCTGAGAATCGTCCATGTTTATGTGTTCGGTCGGGGGTCGTTCACTGATCCGCCTGGCCGAATGCATACACAGACGGTAGTTCGCCACGTGTCTGAGGTCGTTGGCAAAATCGGATGTGTGTACGAACCTTTACCCAGATCTGCAATCGTTCCTGGGAATATCTCCGTTTTAAATTTGATATGTGATTTACCCACAGCGTGACTTTAACATGCTGTCAAATGCACAAACCTCATATTAAAATAGCCGTGCAAGCTGAGCAGATGACTTTTGCGATACCCGTGCAGACGGCACAGTGAAGGGGTTAAAGTTGTGCTAACAGATATAATAAAGCTCTGCGGCTCTGGGTGAATTTGTCGGTTTGTATGGACCGAAACGTCACTTTTGCACAAGGTTTGTGTTTTATACAATGAATGAATGAATGAATGAATGAATGAAGTACCTAGAGTGCACCTGCATCATTCTACAAGTTTTATACACCTTTTCCCTTGGTGGGTAGCACCAGGCAACTAATTACTGGACATGAGTGCCCATCCATATGGACCTCATATGTGGTGGTGGTTCATCAGTCTAAAGCACTTGTTTTAGAAACACACCGCTCATAAGGTCACAGGTTAAAATCTCCAGACATTTTATTTTTTTTCGTTCCTAGCAAAAGATAAAGATGTTACTAGCACTAATGTGTTCCACATAGCTGCTCTGTTGGTTTTGCTTTAAGCGGACAGTGTACATGAGGTTGCAGGTTTAATTACCCCCACATAAAATGTTAAAATTGTGTTTTTTACATCCATGCTAGCTTGAAAATACACAGCAAAGATTACTTTCCTTTTTGTACAAAAAGCAAAAAAATATTATTGGTAGAGACAGGAGCATTTAAAGGTTTACACAAAAACTGCACTAAAATCCATGTTCCGTGTTTTTTGTGCCGTTATAGGATTGTCTGTCAGCCTCTAGCAAGCAAGGCTGCAACTTCCTTGTTCTGATCTGTTGAGCACTACAGAGCATGGGGAGTGTACGGTGTACACTTAGCTGGGTATCACACAGCTACAGTCATGGACGAAATTTTTGGCACCCCAGAAGTTTTCCAGAAAATCAAGTATTTCTCATAGAAAAGTATTGCAGTAACACATGTTTATTCCCTTTGTGTGTATTGGAACAAAACAAAAAAAGGGAGTAAAAAAAGCAAAGTATAGTATTTGAGGTTGAATAAAGACATACGTCCATCCAGTCCAACCCATCTAGCAATATCCTCATTTCCTGCCTAACTGTTGATCCAGAGGAAGGCAAAAAAAACCCACCAAATTTATAAAGGGGGAAAAAATTCCTTCCTGACTCCAAGTGGCAATCGGAAATTTCCCTGGATCAACTCTACTTTATGTATCAATAGCGATCTGGACTCATTGCTGGCCACTTCATTAATTTCCAGCGCTTTGTTGCCATCCATTTCTGGGTGCTTTTTGATGTATGTTTGGGGTCATTGTCCTGCTGGACGACCAAAGAAGATTTTTCTCTTCCGTCCACGCACAGGGAGATTAGCTACAGTGCCACAGGTTGCAAACTGTGGACAAAGGCAAATATAGATCTCTGGAGATGCAACCTTAAGATTGTTGATATTTTTCAACAATTTTGGTTCTCAAATCCTCAGACAGTTCTCTTCTACTCTCTGGATTATGGTAACTGACCCCTAGTACCAACAGGTTCATTTCATAAATCACCCAGCAGCCAAAGGAAAGGTGAGACAGCTTGTTGTATGTTTGTGAATGTTTGTAAAGCCTGGAGACTTAAGTTTCCTTTAAAAAGATCCCACTGTCTGTTTATTTGACCCTGAGTGTTTTAAACTCTTACCCAAGATTTGTTTCAGACCCTCCATGCTTTGGCTTCTGGGTCACTCGGTTAAACGGACAGAGACGGTAAATATACCTGGGAAAGAGAGTGGAAATAAGTCAGTGAACCACACAATAATATCCCAGTTTGTCTTCTACCAATAAACAGCACTTCTAAGTGGTTTATTTCTAGTCTAAGCATAAGAAACAAATACACAGGGGCAAGGGGTCTGAATATTCAGAGCTTTCCTAACTTGCAACAAGTGGATACAGTTTTGCAGGCAACTAATAAATGAATAGCCAGCATAAGGACCTGAACCACTAGGTCCATACCCCTGGGTTTTCATTAGATCACTGTAAATGTCTGATCGCCGCACATAGTCGGCCCTGGTCCCTCCCACTCCCTCAAACTTGCCCAATAAAGACCCTTCTTGCAGGATTCAGGAAGGACTGGAACATGTGTACCAAGCTTTATGTACAAGTGTCAATCAATCACCTATTACTCATGTAATGCAGTACAAACCCAAAATCACAGTTCAACCCTTTATGTTAGCCTCCTTTTCTGTCAATAAACTGGACCCTGCACTGTAAATCAGAATATCAGAAATTTCAGCACCATATACCATGATCCCCTATACCTACTCGCTTGTGGAAAGTTCATGGCATTCACCATAGAGGTAGGAAAATTCACCATTGGGGCCAAGATCCAGCGAAATCTCCTTTTCCAAACTCCTGCAAATAAAAATGTTAAGTGGTTACAGATGAGATAAACAATATTCATGCACTGCAATAAGATAGAACAATAAGGCCCTCAGGGGCTGGGTTACTGTAATAAGATGTTACAGGACAATAAGACACTCAGGGGCTGGGTTACTGTAATAAGATGTTACAGGACAATAAGACACTCAGGGGCTGGGTTACTGTAATAAGATGTACAAGACAATAAGCACTCAGGGGCTGGGTTATGTAATAAGACGTTACAGGACAATAAGACACTCAGGGGCTGGGTTACTGTAATAATATGTTACAGGACAATAAGGCACTCAGGGGCTGGTTCTGTAATAAGACGTTAACAGGACAATAAGACACTCAGGTGCTGGGTTACTGTAAAAGACTTTACAGGACAATAAGACACTCAGGGGCTGGGTTACTGTAATAAGATGTTACAGGACATAAGACACTCAGGGGCTGATTACTGTAATAAGATGTTACAGGACAATAAGGTACTCAGGGGCTGGGTTACTGTAATAAGATGTTACTGGACAATAGTCACTCAGGGGCTGGGTTACTGTAATAGATGTTACAGGACAATAAGGCACTCAGGGGCTGGGTTACTGTAATAAGATGTTACAGGATAATAAGGCACTCAGGGGCTGGTTACTGTAATAAGATGTTCAGGACAATAAGACACTCAGGGGCTGGTTACTGTAATAAGATGTTACAGGACATAAGGTACTCAGGGGCTGGTTACTGTAATAAGATGTTACAGGACAATAAGTCACTCAGGGGCTGGGTTACTGTAATAATATTTTACAGGACAATAAACACTCAGGGGCTGGGTTACTGTAATAAGATGTTACAGGCAATAAGACACTCAGGGGCTGGTTACTTTAATAAGATGTTACGGACAATATGACACTCGGGGGCGGGATACTCAAGTGCTCTGGGTAGGTTTTATAACTTACCTAATGGTATCTTCTATCTCACGTAGAGACTTTTCTGCTTCTTCGTGTTGAGTACGAGCTTTCTGTGCAGCTGAAATAAAATTAAAAATTAGAAAATAAAGAAATATACTGGAGTGTAAAACGAAGAACTTGTAGGTTAACCATGAACACACCTGGCAGAATAATCTATGCAGTGTTAATAGCAGAATGCACAAAGGCAGTAAGAACCAATCTTACCCTCGATCAATGACTCTGTGTGCTCATCATACTGTGGCATCTCCGACTCACTCCTGTGTCTTGGGGGTGAACCCTACAGGAAGACAAAGAATTATGAGAATGAAACCAGTAAAAACCCCATTCTGCATTGACATAACTTTAAAAAACATTAGGAATCTTGTAATCTGTCAAATCATCCTATACGAATGGAGAAAATGTTTATTAAAGCACAATGAACATGTATGAGAAAACAGCAAAGAAAACGAAGAAAGTGAAGCCTCAAAGCATCCACCTGTGGAAATCTTCCTGCTCCTGCTCCCTCCTCCTCATCATCATCATCTTCTCCGTCTTCTCTGTCTTCATCTTCCTCTTCCTCTTGGGGAATCCAGGAGTGCGAGTCAGTCCCTTCCTCTACCGGAGGTATTGATTGGGTATCAGGCTATGGGTCTATAAGTAAGATAAGTAACAGAGTGCACCTAACACATCATTTCCTGTAGGGATTCAGTGTAAACAAATCCTGCACGATTAAAGAGGAACTAAAGACATTTTCTTGCACTTCTCCTTAACAGACATTAAAATCCAATCTGATTTTAAAGGTCAAGTCCACCTCTTAAATAAAATAACAATCTAAGACCAACCTAGGTTTCCATCTAATTGATTGACTGCTGCTACCTGGAAGACAGGGGCAGAAAGAGAGGGAGTGCCTGAAGGTACTTACTTCAGATTTGTACTTTTCTCGGATCTGAGGCCACAAAGTTTCTTGAAAAGCAGCAATATCCAAGATGGAGAGCCACCAAAAAGAGACTGGCAGAAAAAGAAAAATACCGATACGCTATAATGTGTATAACAAAATACAGGGAGATTCCATAAAGTTCTTATTTAACCAATCAGATCTTATTTAACATTTGAAAGCTAACATCTGATTGGTTGGGGCAAAATTAGCTCCATTTTAAACGATAAGAACTTTTATTGAATAACCCTGATAGTTTATTATGTTGGCCAAACAAGGCCTGTAAAATTTGTTTAAATGAACACAAGAGATTTCGTATAAATAAGGAAATGCCATTATTGACACACTTTATTGGAAGACAATATATCTCAGCTAAGATGGATCATTTTAGAACAGTTAAATAAAAGGCCGCAGTAATACGGCAAAAAAACTGTCCCAATGCGAATTTTTATTGGATCTGGAATCTAAAATCCTTGAAACCTCATGACTTATGAATTGTTATTTGTAAATCATTAGTAATAGAAATCCTTGTTTTTAGATGCACAGACTCAGGGGTTGGATTTTCCTTTTAGGGTAATGCCCTTTAATATCCCTTTAACATCCCCTTACATTTTTCTTTAGGCTGTGATTTGGAAATGTATCATATGTATTTATTCGTAACTTGTGACTGGTGCACCATTTATTATCTTTTTATATATTATACACTTTTTTACTCTGCAATGCATAATTAGGTAACTATGGAGGTGGGGTTTTTAGGTATACAGCTCTTTTACACTGTTTTTAGATATAATGTGCACTTTTATATTTATTAGTGTATTTATTGGGTTGAGCAATGATATATTATATTTATTTGTATTTTGCTATTGTGGCACTTTACTGTATGGAAATTTCTGAGTTTAGACTCCTCCCACTGTTGTGATATAGCTCTGCTTCCCTTGTTTATTGTTATCCCCGAGGAAGGGTGGATAAGTCATGTCTATGCAGATCTGGTCAGTCACCTGTCTGCTAACTCCTTCTTTGACCACCTCCAGTCAGGCTTCCGCCCTAACCACTCCACGGAAACACTAAAGTGACCAATTATCTACAGGTCACTACTATTTGCTCATTCTTCTTGATCTGTCCTCTGCTTTTGATACTGTTGATCACCCTCTACTTCTTCAGATCCTGGCCTCCTTAGGTATCCAGGACACTGCACTTTCTTGGCTTTCGTCCTCTCTCTGGTAGGACCTTTAGTTTTTTTTCACTCTGAAACTAGCTCCACTCCTCGCCCCCTCCCTGTGGGGGTCCCACAAGGCTCGGTATTCGGTCCTCTTCTTTTCTCCCATCTACACCCATGGCCTTGGACAACTCATTAGTTCATTGGATTCCAGTATCACCTGTATGCGGACGATACCCAAATTTACATCTCTGCCCCTGATCTCCCCACGCTGACATCCCAGGTCCCCGACTGCCTTATGTGCCCTCCTGCCTTCATGTCCTTCCGCTTCCTCAAACTCAACATGGACAAGACTGAACTTTTCCCACCCTCAGAGCTGTTCCCCTCCCTAGCCTTACTATTAATATTAACACAACCCGATATCCCCATCTCCTCATGTCCGCTGCCTGGGAATAATGCTAGATTCCGATCTTTCCTTCAAACCTCATGTCATTCGCTTGTCGGCTCCAACTCAAAAAAATTCCCGCATTCGACCCTTCCTCTCGAAGGAAGCTACAAAAATCCTAGTCCATGCCCTAATCAAATCCTGGCTAAGACTACTGCAACACACTCCAAACAACCGCCTGGCTCCGCTTCAATCCATCCTCAACTCTGCAGCTGGCTCATTCATTTCTATTCCTGCTCCTTAATGCCTCTCCTCTCGTCAGTACTCCCACTGGCTTCCCATCACGCAAAGGATTCAGTTCAAACTGCTTACCCTATCCTATAAAGCACTATCCAACACAGCCCCTCCATATATCTCAGAGCTGATCCACCGATTAGTCCCAGATGCAACCTCCGCTCCTCCTCTCATCCACACTTGTCACCTCCTCCCATGCCCGTGCTGCCCCTCTGCTCTGGAATTCCTTCCTCCGTCTGTCAGTCACTCACCATCCCTTAACACCTTCAACCCCCCCCTTTAGGCAAGCATATAACCTGGCCTAAACATTACCCCCTTACTACGCAATTTGATCCAACCCACCTTTCACGCTCCACTGCCAATCTAATTACAGCCTACCGACTCCTGTCCCTTATGTCTCACCCCATTCCTCTAGACTGTAAGCTCTTTGGCAGGGTCCTCTCTCCTATTGTATCATGGTAAGAAACTCATCACTCTGTTACTCATATTTTGTATTACCTGTGTTGTAATATGTATGACTTTGTATAACATGTATTACCCTGTATGTAATGTAGGACTATATAACTGTAAAGCGCTACGGAAAATGTTGGCGCTATATAATCCATAATAAATAATATAATAATAAATAAATAATCGTCCCCCGTTGGATTGCTTTATGTCTGAATAAACTATAAGGGTTCTCCCCTTTTGTCACCTGCTCATCTGGTGTAGCGTTCTGGTTCCACTTTCTGTTCTACAGTGACGATTGGCTCTTTGGAATGGGGTTTGAACAGAGCAGCACTGGAGATACTAGCAGGTGTGCGAGTGTGCTTATCCATTATTGTTTTACAAAAATAATTTCCCCATCACCCCTAACAGCGTTAGTGAGGGAAAACCATCTTTGCTTACTTGGGCCTTTTCTGACAGAGTTCCGTCCCCATTCACATCCAGCTCAGGGTGGGAAATTAGCTCAGACACAGCTACCCTGTCAAAGCAAAACATCAATTCAGTTGACACCAGCTATAGCCGCGGCATAAGCTTAGGCTGGGTACACGCACTCAATTTTTCGGGGATGACGACATTTCCGTGTATGAGTTGGTCGGCCTGAAAAATCGGAAGTGCCATTAAATCATGGCCATTCCACATAGAGACCACACAGTCAGGGCAAAAGTAGCCTCAGCTGACCGTTTACCTGTGACTGGCTGAAAGGATCGGTCCCGGCCATCCACTTGCTAGTGGCAAACGTCACCGGGACAAGATTTTACAGTGTGTACTCAGCCTTAAAGGAGAAAAACAGAATTGTTTTACTTCTGAAGATGATAACACAACAATCCAGAACCACAGATTAAGGTCTTAAACTTTCCAGAGGTTAACATTTTAAAAATGACTTACCCTGTGTGTATCTACAGCCTATTCCAAGGATCTTAATTCTCCGATGTCCCTGCTCTCTCCAGTCACTGGGCTGGTCACCAGGGGAGACAGGCAAGTGCCAGTCCCAGTGCACTAGTGAGGCACAGGACCTGCTGATGTCAGTTCCGTTGGAAACATTAGGGAAGTTTTAACATGTTAACTTTTTAAAGTTTGATTCAGCAATACAGGATTGCAATAATTATCTATATATTTTTGACTTAAATAGCTCAGTCATTAACAGATTTTTCATTCCATTCTGTAACCATTAAAAGGTTTTATACAACATTTAGCTTATTTTCACATATTTTTCATTTCCTAATAAACAGCAGATGAGTGTCAGCAACACAGAACATGGCACATGTTTCTAATACCCTATGCTTCCACTTGGTTTATACATATGGGCAATTTGGGGAGTAAATACGCTGTAACTATGTACCATTTCTGCACGGTACAATAAAACACATTCAGTGTATTCAATAAAAGTTCTTATCGTTTAAAATGGTGCTAATTTTGCCCCAACCAATCAGATTTTTTAACATTTGCAATCTTACATCTGATTGGTTGGGGCAAAATTAGCACCATTTTAAACAATAAGAACTTTTATTGAATAACCCTGATTGTTTTAAAGATTTGTGTTGATTTCATTATTATTAAATGAAAAATTACAAAGCTTTTATTTCTTTGCAGAATAATAAGCTGAATCATTAGCCATGCAATGACAGAGGAATAAGCTTTGCTTTCATAAGAGGATACAGTTTTCGCACATAGTGGTTCCAGTGAGTGGGGTATTGCAGTTTTTTCCTGGCCAATTTGCCCCACCCCCTTGGATAAATGAAACTTGAAGAACAAAAAGAGTCAGAGAAGGGGGGGCGCAGATAAAGTTAGAAAAATATTTAGCACAGTTTACATGCCCTTCAAGTAATATTGTAATGGGGAAGGGGTGGGTGGAATTGTAAAGGAGAAGATGCACTTTTGTTGTAGAGTTTGTGTCAAGGGCTGTCAATCCATATGGCCCATATTTTTAGAATTTCTTAGGACAGCACCACCTTAAAGGGCATGTCCACCCCCAAACCTATAATTTCCCCCACTACTGGCCCCACTCTGTAGTGAATAAAATCCTTACTTACATCCTAGCTCCAAATGGTTCTCCATTAATCCCCCCACCAAAGTCAAAAAACTGCCCACCAGGAGGATAGCAGAGTCCATATAGGACTCTGCCTCCTGTCTGCCCTCTGGGAGAAGTTTGGCATGCGTACTGCAGCCATCTCCCCCCTCCCTCCCCCTCCCGTTTTGCGATCCCTCCCCCTAGCTACAAACCCCTCTGCCACATAATAGTTCTCCTTCCCCTAGCCCCAACCGCTATAAAAGATTTGTTAGAAAGTCCCGTTACTTACCTTCCCTCTCTCCCCTGGCGTTCTGTGCAGCCGGCAGCCGTGTCCGTGATTGGCTGCCTCTCAGACAATCACGGACGCGGCTGCCGGTCCCACCCTCTGCTGCAGTTCCATGCAAGCAGAGGGCCGGACTGTGCGGCAGAGGATAGAGGAAGGTAAGTAACTATCGGGGCACTTTTATAGCGGTTGGGGCTGTAGGAAGAGAACTATTATGTGGCAAAAGTTATTGAAAGGGGTGGACATGCTCTTAAAAGAGAATGTTCACCTCTTAATAAAAAATATAAGTAATTAAAAATATATAGGTAAATCACTACCAAAACTCAGTTAGAAAGCTAATCTGTTAGGCAGCCTCTCAAAGTTTCTAGCCTCTTCAAGCTTTTTTACACGAAGGATGCAGCTAGGGGAATAGCATTCAGTCATTGGCTGTGAAGTCATCGGTTACATCCATGACAGACAGCTGCTAACTGGAAAAAACAGGAAGCAGAAAAAGAGGTAACAGAAGATCAGGCAGCGTTTCAAGTTAAGTTTGCATCTCTCGCTCTTGATGTTTGGATTTGGGGGTTGATTCCTTTTTTTCCTTTGTGGGGCGAACTTGCACTTTAAGCTATAGACTTTATGGTGTGGTGGTATTTTTGATTAAAGTAATCCATTGAAAAGCAGAAAGAAGTTGCATGGCCATCCATTTTAGAATTACGAGCACAGAATGTTTATTTTTACACAGTTATTTGTATTTCTAGTTAATTAAGAAGAACCACTAGCAACGAGGTTAATGTAACGAAAAGTAAATGTGTCAACAACAAATGATTGCCATAGTAGGTAATACAACAGACCTGCAACATTCAGGGTCTGCATTTACTAGTGACAACACAGCAAGTATTGTCAATTGTCACTCTGACCATTTTTTTCCACCAACTTGTATCTAAATTACAAACGGTTCACTAATGACTCACATCCCATCCGAGTCCTGATCCAGCTCTGTGAAAACTTCCTGTGATCGCAGCTTATCGATTTCTGCTCTCTCCGCTTCTTTCCGTTCTGAAACATAAAAGTAATATGAACACAAACAAGAACTGTGGACATTTGGTCATCACAAGAGAACACACACCTGGCACACATACCTTCCCACGCTTGTGTGTGTGCATCCTTGGCTTCTTTCTCAGGTTTCTCTGCCTCTTCCTTCGCTAATCGAGAGCATCCACTGGTGTTTGCACAGTCTGCGCTTCTCTAACATATCCTTTAACTTTGACTGTGGCAAAAGAACAAACAATCCTCATGTTTATCTCTACCTATTAGTACACAAACACTGACCTATCCATGTAATTCTGCTGATTAGTACCTACACAACTTGTGTTGGGCAACTATATCCCATTGCAATGCTGCACACCAAGCAGTTTTAACCTTATCACTTATATTTAAAATGTATAAATATAATAAACATACATTTTATATAAATAGACAATGTGCTATAGCTTTCACCCAGTCACCCTTAGGGATTGGCCACACTGCAGTTCTCATGTGCGAACGATTGCGATAACAGAGCAAGCGATGGTAAATCAGGAAGGGCTCCCTTGCTAACTATATAGATTTAAGTGTTACTATAGTGCATATAGTTGCCCTTAAAGGACAACTCCACCCCCTAAGAACATCTTTTAGAAGAAACTGAGCAATTTAGTGACCCCTACTGAGCCAGAGCATGCTCAGAAGAGGCAGCTAGGGGATTAGCATTCGTCATTGGCTGGGATGTCAACGGTCAATCTATGACTGACATTCCAACGTAAGAACCAGGAAGCAAATATAGGGGCAACCAGATTTTGTGCAGTTTAACTTATATATTTCAGATTTCAAATTATTACAGTTAGGGTTTTGAGGGTTTATAAACCTGTTTAGAATTTTCATTTGAGGACTGGATTTTGCCCTTTAAATCTTTGATCTGGAAAATGTTAAGTGTGTTACAGAGAGGAGTAATAAACAATATTCATGCACTGCATATGATAGAACAATAAGGCCCTCAGGGGCTGGGTTACTGTAATAAGATGTTACAGGACAATAAGACACTCAGGGGCTGGGTTACTGTATAAGATGTTACAGGACAATAAGACACTCAGGGGCTGGGTACTGTAATAAGAAGTTACAGGACAATAAGGAACTCAGGGGCGGGTTACTGTAATAAGATGTTACAGGACAATAAGACACTCAGGGGCGGGTTACTGTAATAAGACGTTACAGACAATAAGTCACTCAGGGGCGGGTTACTGCAATAAGATAGACATAAGGCCTCAGGGTGGGGACTGTAATAAGATGTTACAGGACAATAAGGCACTCAGGGGCTGGGTTACTGTAATAAGATGTTACAGGACAATAAGACACTCAGGGGCTGGGTTACTGTAATAAGACGTTACAGGACAATAAGACACTCAGGGGCTGGGTTACTGTAATAAGACGTTACAGGACAATAAGACATCAGGGGCTGGGTTACTGTAATAAGACGTTACAGGACAATAAGACACTCAGGGGCTGGGTTACTGTAATAAGATGTTCAGGACAATAAGACACTCAGGGGCGGGTTACTGTAATAAGCGTTACAGGACAATAGAACACTGGGGCTGGGTTACTGTATAAGACGTTACAGGACAATAAGACACTCAGGGGCTGGGTTACTGTAATAAGATGTTACAGGAAATAAGTCACTCAGGGGCTGGGTTTCTGTAATAAGATGTTACAGGACAATATGACACTCGAGGGCTGGGATACTCAAGTGCTCTGAGGTAGGTTTTATAACTTACCTAATGGTATCTTCTATCTCACGTAGAGACTTTTCTGCTTCTTCGTGTTGAGTACGAGCTTTCTGTGCAGCTGAAATAAATTAAAAATTAGAAAATAAAGAAATATAATGGAGTGTAAACGAAGAACTTGTAGGTTAACCATGAACACACCTGGCAGAATTATCTATGCAGTGTTAATAGCAGAATGCACAAAGGCAGTAAGATTTCAACAACAAGATTGTAGATATAGTACTCGGTGTAGAAGAAACTATGGTGTCCTATGATGTGACATCTCTCTTCACTGTATACCCACCAAGGAGGCTGTTGACATGGTGAGAAAACGGCTGGGCCAAGACAGCACTCTTACCAGCAGAACTGATCTCAACCCAGAACAGGTGTGTTCCTTGTTGGACTTGTGCCTGAATACCACCTATTTCAAATACAGGGATAAGTTCTATAAGCAAAAACATGGATGTGCTATGGGATCTCCAGTTTCACCTATTGTGGCCAACCTTTACATGGAGGAGGTAGAAACACAGGCGCTTAATACCTTTAAGGGCATAGCACCCAGCCACTGGTTCAGATATGTTGATGACACCTGGGTTAAAATGAAACATCTCAGAGGAGCCCTTAAAACTTGTGGATATCCAGACTGGGCCTTTGTCAAAAGAAGTAGAAGGAAAGAAAAGAACACGAATACCAACAGTGAAGGGGAAAAGCAAGACAGGAGGAAGAACATGGTCATCCCATATGTAGCAGGGGTCTCCGACCTCCGAGAAATTAAGAAGAATTTTCAAAAAACTCGTATCCCTGTCTGCTTTAAACCGAACAAACACTGAGGCAGCAATTGTGTACATCCGAAAGACCCAATACCAAAACACAAAAGCGACATCATATATGCAGTGCAGTGCAGTGAAGAATGCTCTGATTTGTATGTGGGGGAGACCAAACAGCAACTGCATCAACGTATGGCCCAGCACAGAAGAGCCAATTCCTCGGGTCAGGACTCAGCCGTGTATCTGCATCTTAAGGATAAAGGACACACCTTTGAAGATTGTAATGTTAACATACTGGCGAAGGAACGTGACTGGTTCAAGAGAGGTGTTAAGGAGGCCATTTATGTGAAAATAAAGAAACCAAGCCTAAATAGAGGTGGGGGGGTTCGACACCAACTGTCTGCCATGTACAATGCTGTTTTAACACCTTACTCTGGGCGTTCCTATAACACCTCGTATAAATGAATAGCCAGAATAGGACCTGAACCACTAGGTCCATACCCTGGTTTTCATTAGATCACTGTAAATGTCTGATCCCGCACAGTCGGCCCTGGTCCCCCCACTCCTCAAACTGCCCAATAAAGACCCTTCTTGCAGGATTCAGGAAGGATGGAACATGTGTACAAGCTTTATGTACAAGTGTCAATCATCACCTATTACTCATGTAATGCAGTACAAACCCAAAATCACAGTTCAACCCTTATGTTAGCCTCCTTTTCTGTCAATAAACTGGACCCTGCACTGTAAATCAGAATATCAGAAATTTCAGCACCTATACCATGATCCCCTATACCTACTCGCTTGTGGAAAGTTCATGGCATTCACCATAGAGGTAGGAAATTCACCATTGGGGCCAAGATCCGCGAACTCCCTTTTCCAAACTCCTGCAAATAAAAATGTTAAGTGGTTACAGATGAGATAAACAATATTCATGCACTGCAATAAGATAGAACAATAACACTCAGGGGCTGGGTTATGTAATAGATGTCAGGACAATAAGACCTCAGGGGCTGGGTTACTGTAATAAGATGTTACAGGACAATAAGACACTCAGGGGCTGGGTTACTGTAATAAGATGTTACAGGACAATAAGACACAGGGGCTGGGTTACTGTAATAGACGTTACAGGACAATAAGACACTCAGGGGCTGGGTTACGTAATAAGATTTCAGGACAAAAGACTAGGGGCTGGGTTACTGTAATAGATGTACAAGACAATAAGGCACTCAGGGGCTGGGTTATGTAATAGAGTTAAGGACAATAAGAACTCAGGGGCTGGGTTACTGTAATAAGATGTTACAGGACAATAAGGCACTCAGGGGCTGGTTACTGTAATAAGATCGTTACAGGACAATAAGACACTCAGGGGCTGGGTACTGTAAAAGACGTTACAGGACAATAAGACACTCAGGGCGTGGTTACTGTAATAAGATGTTACAGGACATAAGACACTCAGGGGCTGGTTACTGTAATAAGATGTTACAGGACAATAAGACTCAGGGGCTGGGTTACTGTAATAAGATGTTACGGACAATAAGTCACTCAGGGGCTGGGTTACTGTAATAAGATGTTACAGGACATAAGGCACTCAGGGGCTGGGTTACTGTAATAAGATGTTACAGGAAATAAGCACTCAGGGCTGGGTTACTGTAATAAGATGTTACAGGACAATAAGGACACTCAGGGGCTGGGTTACTGTAATAAGATGTTACAGGACAATAAGTCACTCAGGGGCTGGGTTACTGTAATAATATGTTACAGGACAATAAGACACTCAGGGGCTGGGTTACTGTAATAAGATGTTACAGGACAATAAGACACTCAGGGGCTGGGTTACTGTAATAAGATGTTACAGGACAATAAGACACTCAGGGGCTGGGTTACTGTAATAAGATGTTACAGGACAATATGACACTCGGGGGCTGGGATACTCAAGTGCTCTGAGGTAGGTTTTATAACTTACCTAATGGTATCTTCTATCTCACGTAGAGACTTTTCTGCTTCTTCGTGTTGAGTACGAGCTTTCTGTGCAGCTGAAATAAAATTAAAAAATTAGAAAATAAAGAAATATACTGGAGTGTAAAACGAAGAACTTGTAGGTTAACCATGAACACACCTGGCAGAATAATCTATGCAGTGTTAATAGCAGAATGCACAAAGGCAGTAAGAACCAATCTTACCCTCGATCAATGACTCTGTGTGCTCATCATACTGTGGCATCTCCGACTCAACCTCCTGTGTCTTGGGGGGTGAACCCTACAGGAAGACAAAGAACTATGAGAATGAAACCAGTAAAAACCCCATTCTGCATTGACATAACTTTAAAAGAACATTAGGAAATCTTGTAATCTGTCAAATCATCCTATATGAATGGAGAAAATGTTTATTAAACCACAATGAACATGTATGAGAAAACAGCAAAGAAAACGAAGAAAGTGATAGCCATCAAAGCATCACCTTGTGGAAATCTTCCTGCTCCTGCTCCTCCTCCTCATCATCATCATCTTCTCCGTCTTCTCTGTCTTCATCTTCCTCTTCCTCTTGGGGAATCTCAGGATGCGAGTCAGTCCCTTCCTCTACCGGAGGTATTGATTGGGTATCAGGCTATGGGTCATATAAGTAAGATAAGTAACAGAGTGCACCTAACACATCATTTCCTGTAGGGATTCAGTGTAAACAAATCCTGCACGGATTAAAGAGGAACTAAAGACATTTTCTTGGCACTTCTCCTTAACAGACATTAAAATCCAATCTGATTTTTAAAGGTCAAGTCCACCTCTTAAATAAAATAACAATCTAAGACCAACCTAGGTTTCCATCTAATTGATTGACTGCTGCTACCTGGAAGAACAGGGAGGCAGAAAGAGAGGGAGTGCCTGAAGGTACTTACTTCAGATTTGTACTTTTCTCGGATCTGAGGCCACAAAGTTTCTTGAAAAGCAGCGATATCCAAAGATGGAGAGCCACCAAAAAGAGACTGGCAGAAAAAGAAAAATACCGATACTGCTATAATGTGTATAACAAAAATACAGGGAGATTCCATAAAAGTTCTTATTTAACCAATCAGATCTTATTTAACATTTGAAAGCTAACATCTGATTGGTTGGGGCAAAATTAGCTCCATTTTAAACGATAAGAACTTTTATTGAATAACCCTGATAGTTTATTATGTTGGCCAAACAACTAGGCCTGTAAAATTTTGTTTAAATGAACACAAGAGATATTCGTATAAATAAGGAAATGCCATTATTGACACACTTTATTGGGAAGACAATATATCTCAGCTAAGATGGATCATTTTAGAACAAGTTAAAATAAAAGGCCACAGTAATACGGCAAAAAAACTGTCCCAATGCGAATGTTATTGGATCTGGAATCTAAAATCCATGAAACCTCATGGACTTATGAATTGTTATTTGTAAATCATTAGTAATAGAAATCCTGTGTTTTAGATGCACAGACTCAGGGGTTGGAAGTTTCCTTTTAGGGTAATAGCCCTTTAAATATCCCTTTAACATCCCCTTACATTTTTCTTTAGGCTGTGATTTGGAAATGTATCATATATGTATTTATTCGTAACTTGTGACTGGTGCACCATTTATTATCTTTTTATATATTTATACACTTTTTTACTCTGCAATGCATAATTAGGTAACTATGGAGGTGGGGTTTTAGGTGTATACAGCTCTTTTACACTGTTTTTAGATATAATGTGCACTTTTATATTTATTAGTGTATTTATGTGGGTTGAGCAATGAATATTATATTTATATTGTATTTTGCACTATTGTGGCACTTTACTGTATGGAAATTTCTGAGTTTAGACTCCTCCCACTGTTGTGATATAGCTGCTGCTTCCCTTGTTTATTGTTATCCCCGAGGAAGGGTGGATAAGTCATGTCTATGCAGATCTGGTCAGTCACCTGTCTGCTAACTCCTTCTTTGACCACCTCCAGTCAGGCTTCCGCCCTAACCACTCCACGGAAACACTAAAGTGACCAATTATCTACAGGTCACTACTATTTGCTCATTCTTCTTGATCTGTCCTCTGCTTTTGATACTGTTGATCACCCTCTACTTCTTCAGATCCTGGCCTCCTTAGGTATCCAGGACACTGCACTTTCTTGGCTTTCGTCCTCTCTCTGGTAGGACCTTTAGTGTTTTTCACTCTGAAACTAGCTCCACTCCTCGCCCCCTCCCTGTGGGGGTCCCACAAGGCTCGGTACTCGGTCCTCTTCTTTTCTCCATCTACACCCATGGCCTTGGACAACTCATTAGTTCATTTGGATTCCAGTATCACCTGTATGCGGACGATACCCAAATTTACATCTCTGCCCCTGATCTCCCCACGCTGACATCCCAGGTCCCCGACTGCCTTAGTGCCATCTCTGCCTTCATGTCCTTCCGCTTCCTCAAACTCAACATGGACAAGACTGAACTTTTCCCACCCTCAGGATCTGTTCCCCTCCCTAGCCTCACTATTAATATTAACAACACCGATATCCCCATCTCCTCATGTCCGCTGCCTGGGAATAATGCTAGATTCCGATCTTTCCTTCAAACCTCATGTCAATTCGCTTGTCGGCTCCAACTCAAAAAAATATCCCGCATTCGACCCTTCCTCTCGAAGGAAGCTACAAAAATCCTAGTCCATGCCCTAATCAAATCCTGGCTAGACTACTGCAACACACTCCAAACAACCGCCTGGCTCCGCTTCAATCCATCCTCAACTCTGCAGCCTGGCTCATTCATTTCTATTCCTGCTCCTCTAATGCCTCTCCTCTCGTCAGTCACTCCACTGGCTTCCCATCACGCAAAGGATTCAGTTCAAACTGCTTACCCTATCCTATAAAGCACTATCCAACACAGCCCCTCCATATATCTCAGAGCTGATCCACCGATATCGTCCCAGATGCAACCTCCGCTCCTCCTCTCATCCACACTTGTCACCTCCTCCCATGCCCGTGCTGCCCCTCTGCTCTGGAATTCCTTTCCTCCGTCTGTCAGTCACTCACCATCCCTTAACACCTTCAAACCCACCCCTTTAGGCAAGCATATAACCTGGCCTAAACATTACCCCCTTACTACGCAATTTGATCCAACCCACCTTTCACGCTCCACTGCCAATCTAATTACAGCCTACCGACTCCTGTCACCTTATGTCTCACCCCATATCCTCTAGACTGTAAGCTCTTTGGGCAGGGTCCTCTCTCCTATTGTATCATGGTAAGAAACTCATCACTCTGTTTACTCATATTTTGTATTACCTGTGTATGTAATATGTATGACTTTGTATAACATGTATTACCCTGTATGTAATGTAGGACTATATAACTGTAAAGCGCTACGGAAAATGTTGGCGCTATATAAATCCATAATAATAATAATAATAATAATAATAATAATACGTCCCCCGTTGGATTGCTTTATGTCTGAATAAACTATAAGGGTTCTCCCCTTTTGTCACCTGCTCATCTGTGTAGCGTTCTGGTTCCACTTTCTGTTCTACAGTGACGATTGGCTCTTTGGAATGGGGTTTGAACAGAGCAGCACTGGAGATAACTAGCAGGTGTGCGAGTGTGCTTATCCATTATTGTTTTACAAAAATAATTTCCCCATCACCCATAACAGGCGTTAGTGGAAGTGAAAACCATTCTTTGCTTACTTGGGCCTCTTCTTCTGACAGAGTTCCGTCCCCATTCACATCCAGCTCAGGGTGGGAAATTAGCTCAGACACAGCTACCCTGTCAAAAGCAAAACATCAATTCAGTTGACATCAGCTATAGGCCGAGCATAAGCTTAGGCTGGGTACACAGCACTCAATTTTTCGGGGATGACGACATTTCCGTGTATGAGTTGGTCAGCCTGAAAAATCGGAAGTGCCAGTAAATCATGGCCATTCCACATAGGAGACCACACAGTCAGGGCAAAAGTAGCCTCAGCTGACCGTTTACCTGTGACTGGCTGAAAGGGATCGGTCCCGGCCATCCACTTGCTAGTGGCAAACGGTCAGCCGGGACAAAGATTTTACAGTGTGTACTCAGCCTTAAAGGAGAATAAAACAGAATTGTTTTACTTCTGAAGATGATAACACAACAATCCAGAACCACAGATTAAGGTCTTAAACTTTCCAGAGGTTAACATTTTAAAAATGACTTACCCTTGTGTATCTACAGCCTATTCCAAGGATCTTAATTTCCCAGATGTCCTGCCTCTCTCCAGTCACTGGGCTGGTCACCAGGGGAGACAGGCAAGTGCCAGTCCCAGTGCACTAGTGAGGCACAGGACCTGCTGATGTCAGTTCCGTTGGAAACATTAGGGAAGTTTTAACATGTTAACTTTTTAAAGTTTGATTCAGCAATACAGGATTGCAATAATTGATCTATATATTTTTGACTTAAATAGCTCAGTCATTAACAGATTTTTCATTCCATTCTGTAACCATTAAAAGGTTTTATACAACATTTAGCTTATTTTCACATATTTTTCATTTCCATAATAAACAGCAGATGAGTGTCAGCAACACAGAACATTGGCACATGTTTCTAATACCCTATGCTTCCACTTTGGTTTATACATATGGGCAATTTGGGGAGTAAATACGCTGTAAACTATGTACCATTTCTGCACGGTACAATAAAACACATTCAGGGCTATTCAATAAAAGTTCTTATCGTTTAAAATGGTGCTAATTTTGCCCCAACCAATCAGATCTTATTTAACATTTGCAATCTTACATCTGATTGGTTGGGGCAAAATTAGCACCATTTTAAACAATAAGAACTTTTATTGAATAACCCTGATTGTTTTAAAGAATTTGTTTGATTTCATTATTATTAAATGAGAAAATTACAAAGCTTTTATTTCTTTGCAGAATAATAAAGCTGAATCAATTAGCCATGCAATGACAGAGGAATAAGCTTTGCTTTCATAGAGAGGATACAGTTTTCGCACATAGTGGTTCCAGTGAGTGGGTTATTGGCAGTTTTTTCCTGGCCAATTTGCCCCACCCCCTTGGATAAATGAAACTTGAAGAACAGAAAAGAGTCAGAGAAGGGGGGGGCGCAGATTAAAGTTAGAAAAATATTTAGCACAGTTTACATGCCCTTCAAGTAATATTGTAATGGGGAAGGGGTGGGTGGAATTGTAAAGGAGAAGATGCACTTGGGTTGTAGAGTTTGTGTCAAGGGCTGTCAATCCATATGGCCCATATTTTTTAGAATTTCTTAGGACAGCACCACCTTAAAGGGCATGTCCACCCCCAAACCTATAATTTCCCCCACTACTGGCCCCACTCTGTAGTGAATAAAAATCCTTACCTTACATCCTAGCTCCAAATGGTTCTCCAGTAATCCCCCCCACCAAAGTCAAAAAACTGCCCACCAGGAGGATAGCAGAGTCCATATAGGACTCTGCCTCCTGTCTGCCCTCTGGGAGAAGTTTGGCATGCGTACTGCAGCCATCTCCCCCCTCCCTCCCCCTCCCGTTTTGCGATCCCTCCCCCTAGCTACAAACCCCTCTGCCACATAATAGTTCTCCTTCCCCTAGCCCCAACCGCTATAAAAGATTTGTTAGAAAGTCCCGTTACTTACCTTCCCTCTCTCCCCTGGCGTTCTGTGCAGCCGGCAGCCGTGTCCGTGATTGGCTGCCTCTCAGACAATCACGGACGCGGCTGCCGGTCCCACCCTCTGACTGCAGTTCCATGCAAGCAGAGGGCCGGGACTGTGCGGCAGAGGATAGAGGGAAGGTAAGTAACTATCGGGGCACTTTTATAGCGGTTGGGGCTGTAGGAAGGAGAACTATTATGTGGCAAAAGTTATTGAAAGGGGTGGACATGCTCTTTAAAAGAGAATGTTCACCTCTTAAATGAAAAAATATAAGTAATTAAAAATATATAGGTAAATCACTACCAAAACTCAGTTAGAAAGCTAATCTGTTAGGCAGCCTCTCAAAGTTTCTAGCCTCTTCAAGCTTTTTTACACGATAAGAGGATGCAGCTAGGGGAATAGCATTCAGTCATTGGCTGTGAAGTCATCGGTTACATCCATGACAGACAGCTGCTAACTGGAAAAAACAGGAAGCAGAAAAAGAGGTAACAGAAGATCAGGCAGCGTTTCAAGTTAGATTTGCATCTCTCCGCTCTTGATGTTTTGGATTTGGGGGTTGATTCCTTTTTTTTCCTTTGTGGAGCGAACTTGCACTTTAAGCTATAAGACTTTATGGTGTGGTGGTATTGTATTGATTAAAGTAATCCATTGAAAAGCAGAAAGAAGTTGCATGGCCATCCATTTTAGAATTACGAGCACAGAATGTTTATTTTTACACAGTTAATTTGTATTTCTAGTTAATTAAGAAGAACCACTAGCAACGAGGTTAATGTAACGAAAAGTAAATGTGTCAACAACAAAATGATTGCCATAGTAGGTAATACAACAGACCTGCAACATTCAGGGTCTGCATTTACTAGTGACAACACAGCAAGTATTGTCAATTGTCACTCTGACCATTTTTTTCCACCAACTTGTATCTAAATTACAAACGGTTCACTAATGACTCACATCCCATCCGAGTCCTGATCCAGCTCTGTGAAAACTTCCTGTGATCGCAGCTTATCGATTTCTGCTCTCTCCGCTTCTTTCCGTTCTGAAACATAAAAGTAATATGAACACAAACAAGAACTGTGGACATTTGGTCAATCACAAGAGACACACACACTGGCACACAATACCTTCCCACGCTTGTGTGTGTGCATCCTTGGCTTCTTTCTCAGGTTTCTCTGCCTCTTCCTTCGCTAATCGTAGAGCATCCACTTGTGTTTGCACAGTCTGCTGCTTCTCTAACATATCCTTTAACTTTGACTGTGGCAAAAAGAACAAACAATCCTCATGTTTATCTCTACCTATTAGTACACAAACACTGACCTATCCATGTAATTCTGCTGATTAGTACCTACACAACTTGTGTTGGGCAACTAATATCCCATTGCAATGCTGCACACCAAGCAGTTTTAACCTTATCACTTATATTTAAAATGTATAAATATAATAAACATACATTTTATATAAATAGACAATGTGCTATAGCTTTCACCCAGTCACCCTTAGGGATTGGCCACACTGCAGTTCTCATGTGCGAACGATTGCGATTAACAGAGCAAGCAGATGGTAAATCAGGAAGGGGCTCCTTGCTAACTATATAGATTTAAGTGTTACTATAGTGCATTATAGTTGCCCTTAAAGGACAACTCCACCCCCATAAGAACATCTTTTAGAAAGAAACTGAGCAATTTAGTGACCCCTACTGAGCCAGAGCATGCTCAGAAGAGGCAGCTAGGGGATTAGCATTCAGTCATTGGCTGGGATGTCAACGGTCAAATCTATGACTGACATTTTCCAACTTTAAGAACCAGGAAGCAGATATAGGGGCAACCAGATTTTGTGCAGTTTAACTTATATATTTCAGATTTCAAATTATTACAGTTAAGGGTTTTGAGGGTTTATAAACCTGTTTAGAAGTTTTCATTTGAGGACTGGAGTTGCCCTTTAAATCTTTGATCGGTGGTATTAATGTTCAGTTCACCTGGAGAGCTTTAAGAATAAGTATGTTTTAGGATTTTGCATCCGTCACCCCAGTACCTGCTTCTCTTCTCTGCCCTTTTTTGCATCTTCTATTAATTGCTGTTTGATCCTGAAACCTTCTCTAGCGACCTCTGCTTGCTTCTGGAGTTCTTCTCGTTCTTTTCTGCCCATTTCCCTGCAGAAGGCATTGAAGCCAAAGTTACACCAGAGAATTATTACTATAGGAAAATTCTAAAAAATAGATTGCTGGAAAGAACAATCTTACCTGCATGTGTTCTGACAAAGTGCCCCACTGTTATACTCATCAGTGGTGTCACAGCAGTCTGAGAATTAAAAAAAAGGGAATTTTATATGTTCTTTTCTGCAGGACATGATTCCCTTCTCCCAATTCTTCCCACTCCTTGTATTGCACTTGTGTCCTTGTGTATATTACAGTGTAAGCTCTGCAGGACAGGATTCCCTTCTCCCAATGGTTCCCTCACCCTGTATTGTATATCTGTCCCTCTGTATATTACAGTGTAAGCTCTGCAGGACAAGATTCCCCTCTCCCAATGGTTCTCTTTCTCCCTGTATTTTATCTGTGTCCCTCTGTATATTAGAGTGTAAGCTCTGCAGGACAGGATTCTCCCAATGGTTCCCTCTCCCTGTATTGTATCTGTGTCCCTCTGTATATTACAGTGTAAGCTCTGCAGGACAGGATTCCCTTCTCCCAATGGTTCCCTCTCCCTGTATTGTATCTTTGTCCCTCTGTATATTAGACTGTAAGCTCGGCAGGACAGGATTCCCTTCTCCCAATGGTTCCCTCTCCCTGTATTGTATCTTGTCCCTCTGTATATTACAGTGTAAGCTCTGCAGGACAGGATTCCCTTCTACCAATGGTTCCCTCTCCCTGTATTGTATCTGTGTCCCTCTGTATATTACAGTGTAATCTCTGCAGGACAGGATTTCCTTCTCCCAATGGTTCCCTCTCCCTGTATTGAATCTGTGTCCCTCTGTATATTACAGTGTAAGCTCTACAAGACAGGATTCCCTTCTCCCAATGGTTCCCTCTCCCTGTATTGTATCAGCATCCATTTGAATATTAGAGTGTAAGCTCTGCAGGACAGGATTCTCCCAATGGTTCCCTCTCCCTGTATTTCATCTGTGTCCCTCTGTATATTACAGTGTAAGCTCTGCAGGACAGGATCCTTTAATAGTTACACTTATAGAAACAACAACCCGCAACATTCCCCCTTAATAGGTACACTTTGAAAACAACATCACCCTCCAACATTTCCCCTTTCATAGTACACTTATAGAAACAACATACCCTCCAACATTCCCCCCTTAATGTTAAACTTATAAAACAACATACTCTCCAAAATTCCCCCTTTAATAGTTTACACTGTAGAAACACATACCCCAACATTCCCCCTTTAATAGTTACACTTATAGAAACAACATAACCTCCAACATTCCCCCTTTATAGTACACTTATAGAAACAACCTACCCTCCACATTCCCTTTAATAGTTAAACTTATAGATAACAACATACCCTCCAACATTCCCCTTTAATGTTACACTTATAGAAAAAACATACCTCCAACATTCCCCCTTTATAGTTACACTGATTAGAAACAAACATAACCTTCAACATTCCCCTTAATGGTTACACTTATAGACACACATACCCTCCACATTCCCCCTTTAATAGTTACACTTATAGAACAAACATACCCTCCAACATCCCCTTAATGGTACACTTATAGAAACAAACTACCAGCATTCCCCTTTAATAGTACATTATAGAAACAAAATACCCCAACATTCCCCTTTAAATGGTTACACTTATAGAAACAACATACCCTCCAACTTACCCCTTTAATAGGGTTACACTTATAGAAAACAACATACCCTCAAAACATTCCCCTTAAAGTTACACTTATAGAAACAACATACCTCCAACATCCCCCTTTAATAGTACTGTCTTGAAAAAACAACATACCCAACATTCCCCTTTAATAGGTACATGTCTTGAAACAACATACCCTCCAACATTCCCCCTTTAATAGGTACATGTCTTGAAACAACATACCCTCCAACATTCCCCCTTTAATAGTTACAGTTGAAACAAATACCTCCACTACCCCTTAATAGTTTACACTTATAGAAACAAACACTCACCCTTTATAGTTACCCATATTAGAAAACAACTTCACCTTCCAACCATTCCCCCTTAATAGTTGACTATAGAAACACTACCCGCCACATTACCCCTTATAGTTCACTATAAAACAACATAACCTCCAACATCCCCCTTTAATAGTTCACTTATTAGAAAACAAACATACCCTCCAACATTACCCCTTTAATAGTACACTATAGTAAAACAACATAACTCCAACATTCCCCCTTTAATGCAAACAACAACAAATCAGAAGTAGTGCTACTTACATGTATTCAATTATAGATTAAGATGAGGCAAAGTAATTTTTTCAGTATTAGTGTCCCTTTTACCCCTGCCCCCATTCATATGACCTGACTTTCTTGTGAAATCAAGCATTCAGACTGTTACCATTCCAGCTACAGTAACAGTGTTTGCAGCAGTAAGGTTTGATTGCTTGATGACAGCTGTAATGTAAGATGGTTTCAGATTGGATATCTAAGAAAAAGCTGGCAGATATCAACAACACAATGGCACTTGTGGTGGGAGTGAAGAGATGACAGTTTCCAATAATGGGCAATTTAACAGTTTATATCATTAGATATTAAATGTCCTTAAAGGGGAAGTGTTGGCAGATACACTGAATTCAAACAAGGGAAGTAGTTGGACAATCGCTAAAATATGACACTCTGAGTAAAGGTACGTAGTGCGTTGCTGCCGTTTTGTTGACCCCATTAATTAGTTAATGGACACCAAGAACAAGCGTCGGTATTATTTCTATATTTACCTTGAAGTTCAGGTCATTCTTGATTCATGGGCGCCGCCATTTGGAAGGAAGTCCGTGACATGACAGGAAGATGCTGGTTGTTACGGACTGTGGAATCCTGGGATACAGGTCGAAAGGTGGGCGGGGGGGGGGGAGGTTCAGCCATTTACGGCTGTCCTCTGCCCAGTCATGTGGTCGGTCCCCCCCCCCTCCCCCCCCCCCCCCCCCCCCCCCCCCCCACGGTGTGTATAAAGCTACGCCCCTCTGAACACCTTGGAAGTGGTTTACCGTGGAGGATGAAGGATTTGTTAATTCTGCTCGGTTACCTGTGCTCGTGCTTGCTGGGCGTGGAGGTGAAAGGACCAGGGGGGTCTCCCTGAAATGTTGAGTGTGACTGAATGGTCTACCCGGAAATGCTCTGAACTGGGTCACTGGCAGTCAACGCCTGTCGGGCCAGGGGGGATCTGGGAATATAGTCAACCATAAAAGGTGTTGTCGATAGGTGCAGTGTTATGGATAGGGGGTCAAGGGGGATTCATACCGAAATGTCATACTGGGTTCCTGGAATCATGTCTGTCTAGGCCCAGAGGGGATGCTGGGAAATACAGTCCAACTACAAATCGTGTTTCTATGTAGTTTTTCAGGTGCAGGAAAGTTGGATATTTCAAATTATTTTTGGGGAATTATGGCAACCAATGATGTTATGACAATATGGGGGTGTTGGGGGGATCATGACATAGTGGGGGTGTGGGTTAGATACAGACGGGAACCAATGATGGTTATGACAATATGGGGGTGGGGGAGAGTCACCAATGATATGGACAATATGGGGTGGGGGAGATCACCATGATGTTATGACAATGTGGGGGTGGGGGAGATCACCAATGATGTTATGACAATGTGGGGGTGGGGGGGGAGTATCACCACATGATGTTATGACAATGGGGGTGGGGGAGATCCACCAATGATGTTATGGACATGTGGGGGGGGGGGGGAGATCACCAATGATGTCTATGACAATGTGGGGGTGGGGAGATCACCAATGATGTTATGACAATGTGGGGTGGGGGAGATCACCAATGTGTTATGACAATGTGGGGGTGGGGGAGATCACCAATGGGGTGGGGGAGATCACCAATGATATGACAATGTGGGGGTGGGGGAGATCACCAATGATGTTATGACATGTGGGGGTGGGGGGAGATCACCAATGATGTTGTGACAATGTGGGGGTGGGGGGAGATCACCAATGATGTTGTGACAATGTGGGGGTGGGGGGAGATCACCAATGATGTTGCGACAATGTGGGGGTGGGGGGAGATCACCAATGATGTTGCGACAATGTGGGGGTGGGGGGAGATCACCAATGATGTTGCGACAATGTGGGGGTGGGGGGAGATCACCAATGATGTTGCGACAATGTGGGGGTGGGGGGAGATCACCAATGATGTTGCGACAATGGGGGGGGGGGGGAGATCACCAATGATGTTGCGACAATGTGGGGGTGTTGGGGGGGGGGATATACACCATTGATGTTGTGACAATGTGGGGGGTGGGGGGGGGGGATATCACCATGATGTTGTGACAACCTCATTGGTGATCCCCCCCCCCATATTATGACACTATGGGGGTGTTGGGGGGAGATGACCATGATGTTATATACAATATGGGGTCGGGGAGTCACCAATGATGTTATGACAATAGGAGGTGTTGGGGGGGGGGGAGATCACCAATGTTATGACAATATGGGGGTGGGGGAGATCACCACTGAGTTATGACAATATGGGGGTGGGGGAGATCACAGAGATAACAGATGTTATGACAATGTCAGTTATGGGTAGGTTCACCAATACCATTCAGCTTTAGCCTGGAGTTTCGATCTACTTGGGCCTTCCGATTCTGGCTCAACTACAGTTAAAACAAAAAGGGGAAATGGTAGACAGAGACCGATGAAACAGATTATGCTGTGAAGGAATTTATTTATAATCCATGCCGCCACAACATGTTTCGGGTATCATGTACCCTTTCTCAAGTGTCATGACAGTATGACAATAGGATGGGTGAGGGAGATCACCAATGATGTGATGACTATGGGGAGTGTAAGGGAGGAGATCACCAATGATATGAACAATATGGGGATGTTGGGGGGGAGATCACCAATGATATGACAGTAGGGGATGTTGGGGGAGGATCACCAATGATATGACAATATGGGGATGTTGGGGGGGAGATCACCAATGACATGACAATATGGGGATGTTGAGAGGAGACACCAATGATATGACCAATATGGGATGTTGGGGAGGAGATCACCAATGATATGACAATATGGGGATGTTGGGGGGGAGATCACCAATGTATGACAATATGGGGATGTTGGGGGAGATCATCAATGATATGACAATATGGGGAGTGGGGGGGAGATCATCAATGATATGACAATATGGGGATGTTGGGGGGGAGATCACCAATGATATGACAATATGGGGATGTTGGGGGGGAGATCATCAATGATATGACAGTATGGGGATGTTGGGGAGGAGATCACCAATGATATGACAATATGAGGGTGATCTGTTTTTCAGATCGTGCTTTCTATGACGACACAAAGCCTTTCACTTGTCTTGATGGGTCTCGAACCATTCCCTTCGATCGTGTCAATGACGATTACTGTGACTGCTCTGATGGAACCGATGAACCTGGTAAGGATGAAAATTCTTCTTTAATATTTTATTGGCATTTGACATGAACTAATTTTAAAGCTATAATCTGCAAATTGGGGGGTGTTGGGGGGGGAGATCACCACCACATAAAATGTGATGGCGGTGTTTTCCAAATTTGGACCTTAGTGTAATTGGTGGGACAGTCTAACCCTGATTAAACTGTTGTAACCCAAGGGCATGTGTTTAAACCCACTGAGTTATTTAAAAGATAATATAATCAACATAAAGAATTCCAGGTAATATTTCATGTGTTGAGGTCCTGAACTTCTATGTTTTTACTTTCCTTAAATAATGGGCCATGCCCCCCCGATACTGCACATAGTCATAGCCAATCTTATATGGTATACACACATCTATGGCTATATTTAACTAGCTGTATTCCTGAATATTCAGTCTGTCCAAGAGAACATCCAAGGGGAAGAACCATTTACAGCACTGAAGCTAAAATTTCCTTTTCTTGTGTCTAAAAAAGAAACCTATTCCTGTGGGTGGGAAAGATTCTAATTGGCTGCAATGCCATTTATTTAGGATGGGTTATTGTATCCAATCACAGGTTTCTTATTTTATAGAGAAAACAAACCCATTTTATGCTGCAGAATATTTGTGGGTTGGTTGGTATTGGTGCTTACCAGGTAAAGTATATAGGGAACAGAATTGTCCAACGAAACATGATTATTCTGCTATTGGGCTATGGCCTAGTGAGAGGAACCAAGGGAGCAGGAATGCAATCTGTGTGTTACTCTTAATTGTTATATTGTAGGTACGGCAGCCTGCTCCAACGGACGGTTTCATTGTACCAATGCTGGTTACAAGCCCATGTACATACCTGCATCCGCGTCAATGATGGAATATGTGGTGAGATTTAGTACAGATATACGATAGATCCCTAACAAAAAACTCTGCATGATGTGCACTATAGGACACTGTAATACAGCTGGAATATGGATGACAAAATGCATAGAAAAGCTTTAAGATAAGCTTGTTGTATCCATGTTAGTAAATGAGTACTGTAGTGTATGGAATACCTTTAAATTGTGGACAACGCTTTTACAATAAAAAGGTATCACCATAAACTACAATACAGAATAGGCAGAGGAAATGACTTGTAAAAAGGATTCCTACCCTGCAACGCTAAAGCTGCCCATTCATTAGATAGATCTTAGAGAGACATGGAAACAATACAGAGAAAGGTAACCATTAAAGGAAGGAGATATACTGTAATATACAGAGGAACTATTGGGAGAAGGAAATCCTGTCCTGCAGAGCTTACACTCTAATATTCAGATGGATGCTGATACAATACAGGGAGAGGGAACCATTGGGAGAAGGGAATCCTGTCTTGTAGAGCTTACACTGTAAATTACAGAGGGGACACAGATTCAATACAGGGAGAGGGAACAATGGGAGAAGGAAATCTGTCCCCCCCAACATCCCCATATTGTCATATCATTGGTGATCTCCTCCCCAACATCCCCATACTGTCATATCATTGGTGATCTCCCCCCTAACATCCCCATATTGTCATATCATTGGTGATCTCCTCCCTTACATCCCCATAGTCATAACATCATTGGTGATCTCCCTCACCCACCTATTGTCATACTGTCAGTGACACTTGAGAAAGGGTACATGATACCCGAAACATGTTGTGGCGCATGGATTATAAATAAATTCCTTCACAGCATAATCTGTTTCATCGGTCTCTGTCTACCATTTCCCCTTTTTTGTTTTAACTGTAGTTGAGCCAGAATCGGAAGGCCCAAGGTAGATCGGAAACTCCAGGCTAAAGCTGAATGGTATTGGTGAACCTAACCCTATAACTGACATTGTCATAACATCATTGTTGATCTCCCCCACCCCCATATTGTCATAACATCAGTGGTGATCTCCCCCCCCCCCATATTGTCATAACATTGGTGATCTCCCCCCCCCCCAACACCTCCTATTGTCATAACATCATTGGTGATCTCCCCGACCCCCATATTGTCATAACATCATTGGTGATCTCCCCCACCCCCATATTGTCATAACATCATTGGTGATCTAACCCACACCCCCATATTGTCATGATCCCCCCAACACCCCCATATTGTCATAACATCATTGGTTGCCATAATTCACCAAAAATATATTTGAAATATCCAACCTGTCCTGCACCTGAAAACATACATAAGAAACACCGATTTGTAGTTGGACTGTATTTCCCAGCATCCCCTCTGGGCCTAGACAGACATTGATTGCCAGGAGACCCAGTGATGAAGCATTTCCGGGTTAGTGAATTCCACCCCTTGACCCCCATCCAGTAACACTGACACCTAGTCAGACTAACACCTTTTATGGTTGGACTATATTTCCCAGAATCCCCCCTGGGCCCGGACAGGCGTTGGACTGCCAGGTGACCCAGTGTCAGAGCATTTCCGGGTAGACCCATTCAGTCACACTCACATGTCAGGGAGACCCCCCTGGGCCTTTTCACCTCCACTGCCCAGCAGCAGCAGCACAGGGAACCGAGCAGAATTAACAAATCCTTCATCCTCCAACGGTGAAACCACTTCCAAGGTGTTCAATGGAGGGGCGGAGCTTTATACACACGTGACCGACCACATGACTGGGCAGAGGCACAGCCGTAAAATGGCTGAACCTCCCCCCCGCCCACCTTTCTACCTGTATCCCAGGATTCCACAGTGCGGAACAACCAGCAGCTTCCTGTCATGTCACGGACTTCCTTCCAAAATGGCGGCGCCCATGAATCAAGAATGACCTGAACTTCCAGGTAAATATAGAAATAATACCGACCGCTTGTTCTTGGGTGGCCATTAACTAATTAATGGGGGCAACAAAAGGCAGCAACGCACTACGTACCTTTACTCAGAGTGTCATATTTTAAGCGATTGTCCAACCTACTTCCCTTGTTTGAATGCAGTGTATCTGCCAACACTTCCCCTTTAAAGGACATTTAATCTAAATGATAATAATACTGTTAAATTGCCCATTATTGGAAACTGTCATTCTTCTCATCCACCACAGTGCCATTGTGTTGTTGATCTGCCAGCTTTTTCTGTAGATATCCAATCTGAACCATCTTACATTACAGCTGTCAATCAAGCAATCAAACCTTTCTGCTGCAAACACTGTTACTGTAGCTGGAATGGTAACAGTCGGAATGCTTGATTTCACAGAAAGTCAGGTCAGATGGAATGGGGGAGGGGTAAAAGGGACACTATACTGAAAAATTACTTTGCCTCATCTTAATCTATAATTGAATACATGTAAGTAGCACTTACTCTGATTTGTGTGTGTTGCATTAAAGGGGGAATGTTGGAGGCACCCGCCAACATTCCCCTGTAATAGTTACACTTATAGAAAACAACATCCCTCCACTATTCCCCCCTTTAACTAGTATACACGTATAGAAACAACATACCCTCCAACCTGCCTCCTTGAATAGTTACACTTATCGAAACAACACATACCCTCCAACATTGCTCCCCCCTTTAATAGGTTAACTATAGAACAACAATACCCTCCAACATCCCCTTTAAGTAGCCTATTACAATTTATAGAAACAACATCCCATCCAACATTCCCCCCGATTTAATGTTACACTTTATAGAAACAACCATACCCTCCAACACTTCCCCCTTTAATAGGACAGTCACTTGAAGAAACATTTAACCCTCTCCAACATCTCCCCTACTTTAATAGTACAAGGTCTTATAGAAAACAACCATCCCTAACCCTCCAAACAGTCCCCCTTTAATAGTTACACTTAGAGTATACAACATAACCCTCCTCACATTCCCCCTTATTATGTTACACTTATAGAAACATGCATAATCCACATTCACCCTTTAATAGTACACTTATAGAATACAAACTACCTCCAACATTCCCACCTTTAATAGTTGCACCTGTATAGAAACAACAATACCCCTCAAACATTCCCCCGTCTTAATAGTACACTATAGTAAACAAAACATTCCCCTCCAACATTACCCCTTTAATATAGTTACACTTATAAAACAACATACCCTCCAACATTACCCCTTTAATAGTTACACTTATTCGATAAACACACATACCCTCCAGTTGGAGGGTATGTTGTTTCTATAAGTGTAACTATTAAAGGGTAACGTTGGAGGGTATGTTGTTTCTATAAGTGTAACTATTAAAGGGGGAATGTTGGAGGGTATGTTGTTTCTATAAGTGTAACTATTAAAGGGGGAATGTTGGAGGGTATGTTGTTTCTATAACATATGTTGTTTCTATAAGTGTAACTATTAAAGGGGAATGTTGGAGGGTATGTTGTTTCTATAAGTGTAACTATTAAAGGGGGATGTTGGAGGGTATGTTGTTTCTAAGTGTAACTATTAAAAGGGCATGTTGGGAGGGTATGTTGTTTCAAGGAATGTCTATTAAAGGGGGAATGTTGGAGGGTATGGTTGTTTCTATAAAGTGTACTATTTAAAGGGGGAATGTTGGAGGGTAGGTTGTTTCTATAAGTGTAACTATTAAAGGGGAATGTTGGAGGGTATGTTGTATCTATAAGTGTAACTATTAAAGGGGGAATGTTGGAGGGTATCAGTGTTCTCCCCAGAATTTTTTTCCTGCCGGGTGGCATGAAAAAGTAGCCGGGTGGCATGAAAAAGTAGCCGGGTGGGGTAGGATGGGGAAATTTGGTGGTAAGGGAAAATGTGCACTGCATCATGCTCATTATATAGGTCAGGGATGTCTAACTTTCGTCCCACTAGATGTTTGAAAACTATAACTCCCAGCATTCCATGGTTGTAGAATGCAGGGAGTTGTAGTTCGTCAACATTTGCAGGTAACCCATGTAACATAGCAGCACAAGCACATGTGACACCCTTTTGTGGCCTTGGAGATCTTGGAAAAGCTAGTTAACATGCTAAAATATTCTTGCAGGTGTAAAAAAGGGGTCTGGACTGAGCAGTTTTGGCGGGAGTTTTTACTGACCTATTGGCACCTATTAAACCTACTTATACCTTCTTTTAAATCACAAGTGTTCTCTCAAGAATTTTTTTCCAGCCGGGTGGCATGAAAAAGTAGCCGGGTGGGCCGCCCGGCTAAAAGACCCTAGGGAGAACACTGGGTATGTTGTTTCTATAAGTGTAACTATTAAAGGGGAATGTTGGAGGGTATGTTGTTTCTATAAGTGTAACTATTAAAGGGGACAAGGAATAGGGATATAGATGATAAGCAAGGTAATACATGCTGGTATGGAGATGATAGGAAATAGAATAAATTGTAAATAGATGTTACCATCCATTGTTTACATCAGAGATGTCCAACCTGCAGCCCTCCAGCAACCAGGGAATTGGGAGTTGTAGTTTTCAAACATCTAGAAGGCTGCAGGATGATGGACATCCCGGTTAATATAAAAGCTTTAATGATCAGAAAAGGTTAAAATATAGCCTGGTACACACAGTTCAAATTTGACACAAAATTCCTGATTGCCAGATAGCCAATCAGAAAACTGATAGCTAGTCTGTTTGTCGGAGATGTACTGGGTTACAAAGCCTGATAGATAAAACAGCTCTGATTGGAAAGGGTAAGATAGGCATCCAACATCGCCACCTACAGGAAAAAAAGGGCACTACAGACACATCATGTTATGAATAATCAGGAATAGACCTAAAATACCAGCTGGAGTTGAATAGGAACACTGATTTTCCTAAAAGTAGGTGTGGCGCAGCTGAGAAGGTGACTTCATTCAGATTGGTCAGGCTGTGTTACACCTCAGCTCTAATTGGACAAGGTTTAGAGATATTTAAAGGAACACTAAACTGGGAAATATGGATACTTAAAATATGTTTCTATTAAAACGCCCGGGGACACAGCCGAACTTACCTTACCTGCGCTCAACTCGCGGCAGCTTCTTAGCTGTCAGCTGCGATGCCCGATCGCACTCCTATATTTTGTATTGGCACGCATGCGCAGAATATAGGTGCTCGGTCAGGTAGCGCTCCTGACAGCTGAGAATGAGCCGTGTGGAGCCCCGGTAAGGTAACTCAACACTTTTCCCCTGAGCGTTCTGTTATTCACAGGGAGGTGGGAATAAGCGATGTCACCTCCCTGTGAATAATAGAAACTTAACAGGGTACATAAAATCTGTATACTGTCCCTTTAAGGTAAAAGCAGTACATACCAGCACGTATCCATATGCATAGAACACTGCCAGGTGGTGGCAAACCATATAGGGATCTCCCATGTGATTCCAATAGCGACCCAGTATCAGCAGATCTGCAATGGAAATAAATAGGGTGATTAATGACCAATCAATGCGCTGTCTCTGTGTTCTAAGGTATATATAGGCTTATATGGGTTAGCGGTCAAGGAACTACAAATCCCAAAGTCCTCTATGTAATTCTGGAAGCTGAAAACAATGTTAACTTGGGTGTCAATCTGTATTCTGAGCTCTGCTGGACATTCTATTGGTTTACATCTTGTAATAGGGAGCACCTGATCTCGGATTGAACATATCATAGCACAGACCCACTTCACTTTATACAACTGCCCTAATGGCAAAAGCCCAGGTTAGTCACCAGTAACAGGTCTGGGATCTTTCCACAGTGCCGGTGTTCACCCAATGTTTTTATAGGCTGTGTGTGCATGTATCCAGATTGTATGTGTGTATATCCAGATTGTGGGTGTGTGCATATCTAGATTGTGGGTGTGCATATCCCCTCCAACCTTCCCTTCTAAATAGGTACAGTATTGAGAAATGCACTGCACAGAGCTGTGCTAAGATCAGGTTCACTTAAGGGCATGTTTAGCCTAAAAATAACTTTTTAAACCCCAGTGTTGCATTATAAATAAATAATCTACCTGACCCGGTCTATCGTCGCTCTGCTGCACTACTCCACTGTGGCGCTTTTTCCTGGTTGTGGCTGTCAATCAAGCTGCAATGTGACATCACACACAATTACCCGACAGCCACGACCAGGAAGCACCTCACTGCTTCTGTTCTTGCTCAAAACCTGCGTTCTGACCCCGTAGCAGGGGTCAGAATGCAGGTGGCAAGGGACAGGGTCAGGTAAAGGGGCATCTTTGGGCAAAACTGAGGTTTGGGGGGTGCTGTACATTACTATAAAAAGTTTTTTTTTTTAGGCTGGACATGCCGTTTCATTATTCTCCAACTGCAGCTATGTACTATATTGTATCTATAAGTGTAACTATTAAAGGGGGAATGTTGGAGGGTATGTTGTTTCTATAAGTGTAACTATTAAAGGGGGAATGTTGGAAGGTATGTTGTTTCTATAAGTGTAACTATTAAAGGGGGAATGTTGGAGGGTATGTTGTTTCTATAAGTGTAACTATTAAAGGGGGAATGTTGGAGGGTATATTGTGTGTAAACCGAGTGGCAGTGGAGTTTTCTGTATGATTAACAGTCCTTTATTTTTCCTCTTCAGCATAAAGTTTGGAAGGATGAGGAGCTTGCGCTCGCTAATTTCTGTTCGTCATCTCTACGGGTGGGGAAAAGGGATACCTTCAGCAGAGACATACAAGACTGGTATCAAAACCCAGGTATGATGCATTATAGTTAGATATATACTTAAATTACAACTTCTCTGAATTACATTTGCATTCAATTCATTATTAAAGCACTATCCAACATAGCCCCTCCATATATCTCAGAGCTGATCCAGCGATACCGTCCCAGGCGCAACCTCTGCTCTGCAAATTATACCCTCCTCTCATCCACTCTGGTCACCTCTTCCCATGCCCGCATTCAGGACTTTACCCGTGCTGCCCCTCTGCTCTGGAACTCCCTTGCTCAGTCTATCCGTCACTCACCATCCTTCAACACCTTCAAACGTAACCTTAGAACCCACCATCTTTAGGCAAGCATATAACCTGGCCTAAACATTACCCCCTTACTACCCAATATGATCCAACCCGCCTTTCACGCTCCACTGCCAATCTATTTACAGCCTACTGATTCCTGTCACCTTATGTCTCACCCCCATATCCTCTAGACTGTAAGCTCTTTGGGCAGGGTCCTCTCTCCTATTGTATCAGGGTATTGCTGTAAGAAACTCCTCACTCTGTTTACTTCTATTGTGTATTACCTGTGTATGTAATATGTATGACTTTATATAACATGTATTACCCTGTATGTAATGTGTAATTGTAAAGCGACATGGAAGATGTTGGCGCTATATAAATCAATTCCGTGTTGTAAAGCGACACGGAAGATGTTGGCGCTATATAAATCAATAATAATAATAAAGCCCAATTCCTAACACACGAAGGACATTGATGGCTAATTTTGCAGCGATTTACAATTATATGATCATTTGTTTTACCCCATGCCTTGAAGTGCTTAAAATCACTTTATCTCTGTGGTCGCCATACAAGTGTCCTCTATTTGAAAGAGCTCTCTTATTTATACTCTTACTATTTCATCTATACTGATGTCTCTAGCTTCTCTGGTTCTTAAGTTATAGGCTTGTAAAGTGTACCATCAGGATAAACAAGGAAGTGTGTGACAGTCACATGATGTGCTGTGTAAGAAGCCCCCCCCCCCCCAAAAAAAAGCAAAACATTATCTTTTCCGAAGCTACTTAAAGACTGTTACAGCAGTAGGATACGACTTAACATGCTTGTGCCTAAGGCGTTTTCTTTGCCATACCAATCCAAACTATTTCTGTTACTACGCCTTGCCTCTTGCTCCTTTATATATACAGTTACACAGTCTTTGGCCCTGTCTAATCAGGCCAGCTGAATACAGCATTTATGATCTGATGCTGCAATTGGTCAACAGGATATTTATTATTTTCTAATCAATTTTAATGTTCAATAAATATTAACAGGAAAAAATAAATCCTAAATACAACATATACTTATCATTACATTCTGCATTTTAATTTGGGACTGAAACATTCAAGATGTATTTTTCTCTCCTGGTAATAGGCTACCTGCTCTCTTCACACATCTCAGCCTCCAGGACCTCCCCAAGTCTCTTCCTCAACGAGTCAAGTCACTCCATATGAGGATGTGTTCGGTAAGGAAGATCGGAACAAATCCACCTTTATCCAGGTGTTGGATATGTACTGCAGGCGAGATGTGAGGAGGAGGGGCCATGTGGAGATCATAGAAACGGCTCTCCGATGGATGCCAGAGTATGGGGTGGAAAAAGACCTGCAGGTTTATAACCGATTGCTTGATGTGTTCCCAAAGGAGATATTTGTACCCAAAAATTACATCCAGAGAATGTTCAACCACTACCCACGCCAGCAGGAATGTGCCATCAGGGTGCTGGAGCAAATGGAGAATTACGGTAAAGACTGGGATATAGATTACTATTTTATTATTGTGGATTTATATAGCGCCAACATCTTCTGTAGCACTTTACAATTGCATTGATCCATTTACATCTGGCCCCAGGACTTTACTTTATCTCGCACATCTAACCTATCAAATGTCTTTATGATTGCGGGGGAAGCCGGAATGCACAGGGAGAACATACAAACACTTTGCAGATGTGTCCTGGGGAGGATTTAAACCCAGGACTTTAGGATGTCTTACTGTTAAGGGTGGGAATGGGTCAGTGTCTAGGGGAAACTTATAAAGCAAAATTCATGTTGATACTGGACTTTCAGCAGCCACTGTAGGAAACCATAAGGAGCAAGAGGAGAAAAGTAAGGATTTAACACTACACAGTGCGGCCAGCACTGGGGGAATTTTATGTTGGGGAGTGGACATGCCCTTTAAGTCAATATCACGCTGGCCATACACTGGTCGTACACAGGGACATAATGCCAACTGCCTGAGGCGATTATTTCTGAGATATTTTAATTCCAGAGGGTGGGCCAGTCAAATGACTAACGGGATAGCAGAGTCTCGATCAAATATCAGTGTAGAGCCAGCATTCACTTTTTCATTTTTAAAATATGTAACACGGGTGAAAACTATGAGAAATCTAGTCTGTCCCTCCTATTGTAGGGTGACAGTGACACAGAAAGGAGGGAACTATGGGACTTGGAGTCTGTCCCTCCCATTGTAGGGTGACAGTGACACAGAAAGGAGGGAACTATGGGACTTGGAGTCTGTCCCTCCTATTGTAGGGTGACAGTGACACAGAAAGGAGGGGAACTATGTGACTTGGAGTCTGTCCTCTATGTAGGGTGACAGTGACACAGAAAGAGGGAACTATGGGACTTGGAGTCTGTCCCTCCTATTGTAGTGTGACAGTGACACAGAAAAGGAGGGAACTATGGGACATGGAGTCCTGTCCCTCCTATGTAGGGTGACAGTGGACACAGAAAGGAGGGAACTATAGGACATGGATCTGTCCCACCGGTTGTTCGTCAGGAACCGAGACTATTGCCTACTTGTAGGTGGACAGTGACACAGAAAGGAGGGAAACTAGGACATGGAGTCTGTCCCTCCTATGTAGGGTGACAGTGACACAGAAAGGAGGGAACTATGGGACTTGGAGTCTGTCCCTCCCATTGTAGGGTGACAGTGACACAGAAGAGGGACTAGGGACATGGAGTCTGTCCCTCCCATTGTAGGGTGACGTGACACAGAAAGGAGGGAACTATGGGACTTGGAGTCTGTCCCTCCATTGTAGGGTGACAGTGACACAGAAAGGAGGGAACTTGGACATGGAGTTGTCCCTCCTATTGTAGGGTGACAGTGACAACAGAAAGGGGGAACTATGGGACTTGGAGTCTGTCCCTCCCATTGTAGGGCAGTGAACACGGAAAGGAGGAAACTATGGGACATGGAGTCGGTCCTCACTATTGTGATGGTGACAGTGACACAGAAAGGAGGATAACTTGGGACTATATGAAAGTCTGTCCCACCTCTTGTAGGGTGACAGTGTACACAGAAAAGGGAACTATGGACTTGAGGACTGTCCTCCATTGTAAGGGTTGAAGTGACACCGAAGGAGGGTAACTTAATGGGGAATTGGAGGTCTGTCCCTCCTATGGTATGGTGACAGTGACCACAGAAGGAAGTGAACTATGGACATGGAGTCTGTCCCACATTGTAGGTGACAGTGACACAGAAAAGAGGGAAACTATAGGGACATGGAGTCTGCCTACCTATTGTAGGGTGACAGTGACACAGAAAGGAGGGAACTATGGGACTTGGAGTCTGTCCCTCCTATTGTAGGGTGACAGTGACACAGAAAGGAGGGAACTATGGGACATGGAGTGTGTCCCTCCTATTGTAGGGTGACAGTGACACAGAAAGGAGGGAACTATAGGACATGGAGTCTGTCCCACCTATTGTAGGGTGACAGTGACACAGAAAGGAGGGAACTATGGGACTTGGAGTCTGTCCCTCCTATTGTAGGGTGACAGTGACACAGAAAGGAGGGAACTATAGGACATGGAGTCTGTCCCTCCTATTGTAGGGTGACAGTGACACAGAAAGGAGGGAACTATGGGACTTGGAGTCTGTCCCTCCCATTGTAGGGTGACAGTGACACAGAAAGGAGGGAACTATAGGACATGGAGTGTGGCCCTATACATTTTTCTCTATATGTCAAATTTAAATGTTTTCTTTTCATCTGTTCAGGCATCACCCCAGACAAACAGACCTGCTTTCTTCTGCTGCAGATATTTGGGGCACGCAGCCATCCGGTAAGGAAATACCAGCGAATAATGTACTGGTTCCCACGCTTTAAGCATACAAATCCATACCCAGTTCCTGTACACTTACCATCAGAACCAGTGGAGTTGTCTAGGATGTGTCTACAACGCATTGCTGCCGACATGGATTCCAAGGTCACTGTGTACCAGGTAAGTATCCTCACTCCCATGTACTGTTGTGTACATTACACACCTCTCAAAATCTTAAGTTGACTTGTTATTGTGTTTTAGATGCCCTCAGTGGAGGAAAGTGAAGATGGGACAAAACAGGAGCACATGCACATTGTTGGTACGTCTTTAAACCACAGTAGCGACTATAGTGGGAGGAAATGGTGATAATGGTAACTATACATTGACATGATGATCCCCATATCCTATAATTTGTTTGGCTTGAAAGAGACAAATTACTGTTCTTTCTACTTCTTCTCTTTTATACACCCAGTAGAAGTGTGCTATTACCTAGCTATTACCTAGCTATTACCTAGCTAAAGGAAGTGTTTCTGAGATCTGCAAATTTACAGACATTTTTTCGCAAAGACTTTGAAGGACAACTATACTGTGAAAATTAACTTTTTATAAATGGAAAGCACTTGGATTGAGATAGGATTGATTATTCAGCACATACAGTTTTCATCTGCCAGGTTATGACCCTGGGCCATTGTATATTAAAGATAGTGCTGAAGCATTCAGGAAGACTGGCAGAAGCAGTTTCTTCATCCTGCTCCTGATATTGGGAGGTAAAAAGCACCAATCCTACTTCCCTGCCTCCCTGTTTTTGAAAAACACTTTATACACACTATAGTTTCCCTTTAATGGGCTGAATACCTGTCTATTGGTTTCATGTATCTGGGATAGACCTGATCAGGACTGATATCTCTTGATTTAGACAAGCTGCGTTGCAAGCACAGGTGGTTTTAAAAACACACAGCACAGGCAGACATACGAATTAATAGAACTTGGTGCAGCCTTTCAAGTTAAAGTTTCTACTTTCCAATTACCTACTAGCTTTATAACCCTGCATTGATCTCTAAATTTAGATCTCGCCACTATCCCGAGAATATATTACAAAAAGCTATGGTAGAGGCTCTGGAAGCACGACCCAAACATAAGGATATGACAGGTATCAAAAAGAACCTTGACAGATTCTGGCCTACTATACAAGGAGACCCCAATCTAGAGGCTCTCACTAAGATCAAATCTCGGTGTGTCTATAAACAGGGACGATCCCTCTACTCTCGGCTTGTTCAAGCTGACCTTACTTCCAAATATAAAACCCCCCTAGTTTGTCTTTTCCCACAAAAAAGGTTGTTTTCAGTGTTTTAACTGCAACATTTGCAATTCTCTATTACTGGGGCCTGCATTTCATCATCCATATACAGGCAAGCCTTATAATAAGGGATACTATAACTGCAACACCGAATTTTGTGTCTACCTCCTTAAATGTCCCTGCACTCTCATATACGTGGGCAAAACCATCGGCCGATTGAAAAAGAGATTTCAGCGGCATCGCAGTGATATCAAATTGGCATTAGAGAGGACCACTGATGATCTCCCTATTCCAAAAAACAAACATGAGGACACACGGTAGCTTTGCACTTTCTTAAACATAGACACCTCACATCTGATCTTAAAGGCATGGTCATTGACCACGTACCCATTTTAACCAGAGGAGGTGATAGGCATAATCTTCTACTGCGGGGGGAGAAGCATTTTGGATATTTACCCTGGATGCCCTCCATCCTAAGGGTTTAAATACTAACCTCGGTTTGTCATGCTTCTTGCCCAAACGATGATTTTGTACATATTATATTACTTTATTACTTTTGTTTTTCTATTTTCACTGTTTTGTTACATGTTTACCACTAGATGGCACTCATGTCCTACTTCCTATATCTATATAAGGTGCACTGTGCATTTGATTTGTAACTTGTGTCTGATGAAGGTACAGTTTGTGTACCGAAACGTTACACTGCTGCGTATCCTATGTATGAAGCATTTAAATACATAGGCATTTAAAGGAGAACTGTGGTCCCAAAACAAGTTGGTCCAGTAAGAAAGGCAAGAATATTACCTGTAAAACGAGTCCTGAACCACCTCTCTAGCATACACCATTCTCATTCTATCATCAAAATAAGTAACAAATAGTTAAGGGGCTGGATGGCTGCACAGTCCTGCCAAATCCCATGATCCCAACCCCTGTCGCCGACAAACGCACGCTTTAATATGCACATTCTCGGCGAGGACCGGAACAGCAGCTCTGCAAGGAAAATTTGATTGACAGTCGCGGCAGCCAATCTGATGGCCGGAAACCGGGAGCCAATCGGAAAGCTCCCTTACAGCAACCAATCCCTGCAAAGCCTCAGATACACACCCTTATTCTTCTGCTCGTGCACATCGGCTGCAGTTTCAGTGCTCCTGGAGTCCTGTTGGGAGGCATTTTTGTCGTTCTAAGTGCGTGAATGGCGTTGCGGATGCGTGCGAATGTCGTTCTAAGTGTGTGATTAGCGTTGCGGATGCATGCGAATGTCGTTCTAAGTGCGTGAATGGCATTGCGGATGCGTGCGAATGTCGTTCTAAGTGCGTGAATGGTGTTGCGGATGCATGCGAATGTCGTTCTAAGTGCGTGAATGGCGTTGCGGATGCGTGCAAATGTCGTTCTAAGTGCGTGAATGGCGTTGCGGATGCGTGCGAATGTGAATGCCATTCACGCACTTAGAACAACATTCGCATGCATCCGCAACGCCATTCACGCACTTAGAACGACATTTGCACGCATCCGCAACGCCATTCACGCAGAAACACGCAGGGGGTTAAGGAACAATTAGACATGTTTGTGCAACTTACAAAAACGGGATAACAGTTCCCCTTTAAGACTGATGTGCGTGGTGTTTCTTTCTACTGTTGATATCTGACCTCCAACCACGGTCTTCCATTGCACTCGGCATATATACCCGTTGTACTACGACAGGTGTGTGCAGGATCACCAAAAGATTGTTCTGCAGTGGGAGAGGTAGACTCCATGTTCCATATTTCTCTTCTGTCTTTGGCACGGTGTTACCCTGCAGTGGGATGGACAGACATAGTATTGGAGGTTATATAAAGACATATGTCCATCTAGTCCAACCTTTATACCCTACCCGAGAGAGAAGAAGCGGAATGAGAGGGACGAAATGCGAGAAAGGAAGAAAGAAAGGGCTCACCAAAAAAAGCAAAGCGCGCGGCCCAGAGCGGCGCACGCTACGAGCCGGACGAAGTCGTCTACGGAAGCGAGCGAGGAGCCGGCGCGCCTATTCCCCTCCCCCATTCCCTCTCGTCCGCTATGTTACGGTATGGGGTGGTGGGGGGGGGGTGGGGGGGGGGGGGGTTATATTGTAACTGTTATACAGACTTATTATAGTAACTATGTTACTATGTCCATAACATAATACAATTGTAATGCTGTTAAAGAATATCAGTTGCAGTGCTATAAGGCTATACTGCTAGCATGTTAAGGCTCTTTTTGATTGAAGTTTGGGCATGTGATACACTCAATGTAACTGTCCTAGGAGAGTATTGATGTGGACAAGGCCTGTCTGTGCTCCACAAACCATCATCTGTTACCCACCCTGTCCTGCTATGTCAAAGCTGGATTGTCCAGGACATAAGGACAGGCTGTTAGAATCACAACTGTTCTGCAAATGATGGGACAGTTGGGAGGTATGGAAGCCTGTAAGGTTCATGTGTGGCAATATCCTAACTTAAATCCTGGTTCATTCTGGGGCATGACACGAATTGCCTTTAAGGAAAGTTACCAACCAAACTTTGTTTAGACAAGTAAACAAAATAAAATAACAAAAACAATATGAATATGGAACTTAAAGGCCTCAAGTTGCATTGTTGCCTGGCCTGCCCATAATGTTATAGTTTCATTTAACGGGTCTATGGAAATGGCGTTTGACGAGCAGCTTACCTGTGTGTAACACCTGATATTTGTTTAAACCAGATGGTAGTGTATGTGTGTACCTTGTACATCCCACTAAACATGCGTCTTCATGCCTTGCGATTCCAAATAAAAACATCCAATAAGCACAAAGAAAGGACCCTAAAGCTTCATAACAGGTGCGATCGCAGGTCCACGCTGTGCAAATGGGTTCCAATGGCCGTTTCGGCTAACTATTGCTTCAAATGAAACTAAAGCCTCAGAATAACACAGAATCAAAAGACAGAGCACCTTGATATAAAAGCAGAGTGATGTGGATGCTGGAAAGTTACCATACTAACATGGCTTTGTATGGAATTCCAGTAATGCAAAGTGTGATCACTGACCATTGTGTACTTTTTAAATGCCCAGCTAAGCTTTTGCAGGGAACTTGTTACATCAGGTCATGCCTAGTAGTGGGCTCTTAGCCAATCCTTTTAGTCCATATTATGCATGGACATGTGGATCATCGACGAGAGCCAAACGAATGGCCTGTTTTGGCTGACCAAGTGTCCACACACTAACGTCTGGCAGACATTCGTTTCACATCATCCTTATAACGCCGGCCCCAGTGATCACACAGTTGTACGAACCTTTAGTTTGCCGCACAGTGGAAAGAATAAAGGTTAAGCTAAGAAAGTAACCTGCAGGATTTTACAGGTGGGTGTTTGTTTAGGAATTAATTAGAATGACAAGTGCTGCATTGTTTTGGATGGATTGACAAAATGTGTTTAAAGCAAGCATAGAGTTCCTTATAGCTCCATGGAATTCCATAAGCATTTGCAGGTTATCTGGCCTAGTGTAGAGTTTTCCCTATAAAACGGAACATATCGCATGCTGCAAAGCTAAGTTCCCTTTCATTAATGTTTATTAAAGTTGCATGACTGTTCGGAAACCAGAGCAGCCTGAATCATACTAATCTAAATACCAGCCAGCCTTTCAGCACAACCATTTCATATGTGGCAAGCGGTGGAAACCCTAGTCTAGTGCGATGAATCAGGGAAGGTGATAGGTTAAGGTTTCCCCAGCTAGGTAAGGTTAGACCAAGAAGTAAACACACAGGTTTCACAGGTCTGGGGAGGCAAAGGATATGGGTGAGGTTTGAATTATAAATCCATTAAATGGGAGGAATGGAGACTTTGTGGAATCAAAATAAGATTCCAATGTTGACGAGTAATTAGTTATTATAAAGATAAATATATCTCTAGTGTAGATAGGGGGGTTTAGCACGTTATAGAGGCATCCTCTATAACCATCTTAGCCCCATTTTATTTATTAGAAGGAAAATAAAGTATCCTAACATGTTAATGTCACTTCTAGGATGCTAACACTATAATGAAAAATAGAGGACAAATTACCTTATGTTCGATAGAGCAAACGGACCGATTTTGGTTAATGGTACCATAACTATTGTAGCATGTATGGCCTATTTAGGGTCTACTGATTCTGAAAAAACGCTTTTTTTTTTTTAAAATGTCTATTACTGGAAACTATAATTATCCAACTGTGACTGTCACTGTACCATTTCTTTTGTGGATCTATTCCCTATTTCTTTAGATATCAATATACATAATCTTAAATTTCACTGTCAACAAGTGCTTTATTATCATAAACTCTTCTGCTGTGTGCAGTTTTGCTGCTCGTAGCAATTATGAGCATGCTTGCCATCACAGAAAGTAAGTCGATGGAAGGAGGTGTTGGTTAAGAGAGGGAAGGGGGAATAAGGGGGGCAGACACACATCCAACTAAGGCCGGATTTATATGTAGTAATTTAAATATTAAAGGTTATCTCCGCTCATAATATCGAATTTTGGAAATCCAGTTCTATTGAAGAACGGGAGGTAAAAGAGCTGTGCCTTACCTCCTGTACTTCAATAGAACAAACAGGAGCCAGGAGAGAATGTAAGAAACTTACGCCGTTGCTCCAACATGGACATTTGTTGCAATGGATACAGGGACAGAGGATTTTTGTAGTCGGGATTTGTGTAAACTAGAAGATAACCACCAGGATAGTAAGTGTCTGAATGGGTGTGATAATCCAAGAACCAATCACAATAGGGAAGAGGGACATTTGATTGTAGTTTTATAGTTTTCACTTTTATGTCAATGTCCAGCTTTATCCTAAAGTTAAATGAATACATGGAGGAGCAATGTGATATCTCTATCGAAACCACGAAAATGACAGATCACAGCACAAGTGTGTATGAACGCGCACAAAGCACAATAGTGTGGCCTCAGCCTTAAAGGATATTTTTATACTTACAAAAATCGAAAAAGAAATGCACATAAGTAGCATCTGTGGTGTGTGTTTACTACATGCCTTTAATCCAGTTCTTGTTTTGCTTAGGCTCCAAGACACTTCCATCTGACATGACTTTCTGTGCATGCTTGGTAATTACTAGGAGGCAGCAATACGAGAAAGGAATTTCCCACCATGCAATTAAAACATACCAAATGTCACCACTCCATTCACAGCAAAACGCAAACAGCAGTTTAGTTTATGAAAATAAGGCACTTGATTGACAGCTGAAATGTAAAATATTCTAAAGAATAGGGGACAGATCAGCAAAAAAAATGGTGAAATTGGGGAAGAATTCCGCAGGGAGATTCAATAAAAGTGCTATCGTTTAAAATGGTGCTAATTTGCCCCAACCAATCGGATGTTATCTTTCAAATGTTAATAAGATCTGATTGGTTGGGGCAAAATTAGCACCATTTAAATGATAAGAACTTTTATTGAATAACCCGATAGTTTCCAGCAATGGACATTTTTTAAAAAAACAACTTTTTCCCCAGAATAGAGCTCTTTTTAATAGGCCATACATGCTACAAAGTTTCTGGTACCGCCCTATCAAATACAAGATAATATTGCAACTAGTATGCCCCCTGGTTTTCAAGTTTTTATTATAGTGTTTAGCATCCCAAAGGCTGATTTAACATGTTAGAGACTTTATTTTCCTTCTAATAAAAAAAACAAACAAACAAACCACTATCATTTTCAGTGGACTTGACTTTTTATCTCTCCTTTTATTGTATGAATGATATTACAGATTTGTGTTTACTGCATTTACTAGCACTCAACCACACGGGACATCCACCAACCCTAAGTAGGGGAGGGCGTAAGTCTAGTAGATGTATTATTACAACACCCAGTATGTGAAACTCATTCTTCCATGACTGATTTCCTGATGTTAACATTTTTACAGCTTTAACACTCTGCTAGTGCCCAACCACTTAGACTGTAATGCCCATAGGGATGGTAGGAGATGGGTAAACCAAGTGTTGAGCCGCTGACCGCACCAACAATTTCAGCCTGCCACGGTGGAACTTTAGTTGTGCTTTTTTTAACTGTTCGTTTTACACTTCTAGAACAGGTGGTAGGAGTACTATCTCCAACATTCCCTGTAAAATACATTTTAGAAGCAAGAAAATCATTTGGGCACTATAGTTGCCCTACGAACGATTTTCCACAATATATTCTAGTTTTGTTGTCACTTTGCCCATCACTGACAGATATCTCATTATTTCCAAGACTGCTGCTAACTGTGGATTCACAAGTTTCCTTCTCTACCTTGCAGCCAGTTACGAATAACAGTTTTTGGGCGTTGGCAACAGCTGCCATTAGGGTACAGCAGACTGGGGTGGGCAAACACTACAAAGGTGCCCCTAAAAAAAGAACGGTAGGCAAGGGTGGCATTAACTTTCCAATGATGCTCCTCTTACCTTGAAAACACATACACATTCTAATGCCGCCAGTGAAAGCAGTTAAAACCATAAAAATGGACACTGGCAAAAGACAGCAAGTCACAATTAGACAAGGACACTAACCCTGTCCCACCAGCTTGTGCTAATCACACAAACGGCAATGTTGTTATGGAAATTCAGAACTCAACCTTCTATACAGTCACTGTTCCATCTCTGTCGCTCAGGTTCACTCTCATCTTCTACTTCTTCACTTGTCTGTTCATTCTCTTTCTTTACTGGCGCAGAAAGCTCCTGGGGTCCGAGTTAAGCCGGAAGCGTACAGGAGTTGTGGTAAGATGGGGTTGGTCTCTTGCAGTCCCCGAATCCATCTCCCCAGTGTTTTCTCATCTCCAGAACCTGCCATACACATTGCGAACACAGGGCCCTCTTCCACTAAACGGGGGTGGGGGTTGTAAATAGAAGAAAAAACAAGTCAACAGCCAGTAGTTAACTGATAATCAAAAAAACTGTCTGGATCACCAAGGGGATTTTTGTTAATTCACTCATATAAATAAGCATCAATCAGATTTTTGTGATATTCCATAAGCAAAAAAATTATCAAAACACTGTGATTGGTTGGTTCCTCCAAGACCATATCCTACATCGCCAACATTTCCACTGCCAAAATATTGGGACATCTCTGATCCACTTGCATGTGGTGTATAATGAATCACTTCATTAAGGCATCTGTAAGGATTAACCCCATCCCAGAAAAGATCAACACCAATGCCATTTCAAACATAATAATTTCCTGCCCTGAACTTGAAATAAATCGCATGTAATTAATTCCCTTCCCAAGTAGTTCTAGATAATTAAGGGAAACTAAAGCCTCAGAACAACAGTGAATTGTAAGGCAGAGCATCTTGATATAAAGCAGTAATCTGTGTCTCACCTCTCATTTTGATGTGGGTGCTGAGAAATTTACGTTCTAACATTGGGTTTGTGTTTATTTCCCAGCATTCCAGTATCACACAGTGTGGTCACAGACCATTAAGTTCTTTTACATGCTCAGTTCAACCTACTGCAGGAACCTGTTACAGTGGTCACAACCACCAGTAGTCTCTAGCCAATCCTGTTACATTCCAGTTGCGCAATAAAAAGTGCATGCGTTTCACAAAAAATGGTTCAAAAACAGATTTGCAACGCATGTAAAGTGGCCAACCACTGCTCTGCGATTCTCATAGTTAGTGCGTGAAAAACAACTGAGCAGTGTGACCTACCACTAACTCCAGTTATCTGCCTAGTGTTACAGCCACAAGGCACATGTTATATTACCATAGAAAGCAATCGTCTCAGCTATTCCCAGCCCTGTAGTGGTCTACGTTACTGACCGGGGTTTTACCAGCACTGGTCACATGGTCTAGGCTGAGATCTTTATGCTTTCTCCCTCGTACTAAAGACAAGACTTCTTACCATCATCAACATCAAATGTTGTCATCCCCAGGTCTCTTCTAGCTCAAAGTCCATTTTCATTGGATAGTACAAACTCCTCTCGTTGTCTAGTTCCTCCTGTGGAAGTGGAAATGAGAGAAAGAGAGATGCATTCAATTATAACCTCTAAGTGTTTTCCTAATAATCTCCTTTTTAATAAAAGACTAAAATAAACATCATAAGAGATTCTGCAAAGGGAACAGCAAAAGGGCTTAAGAGCAATAAAGCAATAAAGCAAAGTGCATCAGTCTTAATGGTCTAATAATGTAACAAAGACGGGAAAAATCTCTGGGATAGGATTAGTAATTATTAAAGTATGTGAAATCTTTATTCTATAAAGGTAGGATTAGTTTAATAATTGTAATAAGTTATAATAAATATATAATTATAATTAGTTTAATTATTATAATAATAATAATACCGGACCATCATGTCTGGCTCTATTTACCTATGGCCAAAGACAATGGTTTTCCTGTGCTGGGATTAATTGTTTTGTAACCATTACATGCCCAATAATTCATTATACCTGCTGGATCCAAGCAGGTGTATGACCAGCTTTAACTGGCAAATGCCAGTGGAAGCACTCCGAATTGCACTTTAAAGACTGGACAAGCCTCATTGTTTTGTATCATGATATATGCTACTGGCGTAGGGGCCAGAGAGGTTTGGACACCTGGAGGATAGCCTACTTTTTATAAAGGTTTAGACATGACCAAACTCCCAATTCCTATGGGTAAAATGTATTTACAGATACTTACAGTGCATTCAGAAATCAAAAACGCCCTTTTATTTCTTATCACAAACTCCCCCTACATTCTAGTGAGTTGGTGTATAACAGGGAGACCTAAGCCCCGAAGCCAATCGGATTGCTGGTTCAGGGGCAGTTAGCAGTTCCTTATTCTACTAACTCTCACCTCCTTTTTTAAAGGATTTGGTTCAGCACGTAGAATATAGTAGTAAACACAAGTCTTCTTGAGCCAGAGAGGAAACGGTCCTTCAACAATAAACCGGAGTGCTGGAGTCATGATCAGCAAGGGGGGACATCTGATCTGGTGACTGGATACCTACAAATACAAAGAACCCCCATAATGAAAAACAAAGACAGAGTGATATATATACAGGGATAGTCATGGGTCCTTACCACTGCAAAGTATCAGAAAAAATATTAAAAATTACTGGTATTAATACATAGTTCTTGTTGATCCAGGGATCCTTCAATTGGCATCTGGTCAGAAAGGAAATTGGAGGTTAGTTCCACATGTTAAGCATTTTGGTGCGATTTCTGTGGGAACATCGTACCAAAACTCTCCGCACATAGGAATGAACGGCACCATTCACACCTATCTGCTGCGATACAGATACTGTATGCAGCAGTCTGTGCATTAACGCACAGGGGTGCATTGAAATAGTGGCCGCCGCTATGAGTAGCGGAACATCACACTAAATTGCTAGCGCGATGTACTGAAGTGGTAAAAAAAGCACAGTGTGAATGAAGTGAAAATGTTTTTCCCACCTCTGGATCAACTGTAGGTAGGGCTCAGAGGTTGGCTTAAATTGTTGGACTATATGGACGCTATTTACTATGTGCATTATGGGTAGAGTATAAAGGATAGACGACATGAATGGTAGTCTTATTCAATCTTCAGTACTATGTTGCTATGTAAAAGCTAGAGTGCGTTATGGGTAGGGTATAAAGCATGGACTAGATGGACGTATGTCTTTACAACCTCCAATACTATGTTACTATGTAACTGTTATACAGACATTATGGGTAGGGTGATATGGTGGACTAGATGGACGTAGTCTTTATACAAACCTCCAATATAGTAATATGAACTGTTATACAGACATATGCTTGTGAAGGTTCTCATTCATCCAGGTCATGGTATATCTGGTCTCCAGAAATGAAGAAGAATTTTCAAAAAACATTGTATCCCTGTCTGCTTTAAACCGAACAACACCATGAGGCAGCAATTAGTGACATCCGAAAAGACCCAATACCAAAACACAAGAAAAGCGACATCATATATGCAGTGCAGATGCAGTGAAGAATGCTCTGATTTGTATGTGGGGGAGACCAAACAGCAACTGCATCAAACGTATGGCCAGCACAGAAGAGCCCCATTCCTCGGGTCAGGACTAGCGTGTACTGCATCTTAAGGATAAAGGACATACCTTTGAAGATTGTAATGTTTAACATATGGCGAAGGAACGTGGACTGGTTCAAGAGAGGTGTTAAGGAGGCCATTTATGTGAATGAATAAAGAACCAAGCTAAAAGAGAGGTGGGGGGGTTCGGACACCAACTGCTGCCATGTACAATGCTGTTTTAACACCTACCCTGGGCGTTCCTATAACACCTTCTTAGCCACTATCCAATCACACCCTTAACACCTGGCTTGTGATATGCTATTGGGATTTTCCAGGGTACATAATTGCCACAGATTCTTGTACAAGTCATTTCTGAATTGAGAAAGCCAGTCGGATGACTAGCGAAACGTCTTTCAGAAACTACATTTCAAAGTCCAGTTGTATCCTAATTGAATACAACAGATATGTTATCTAGAACATATGGAAGTGAGGGTATTAAAGCAGTGGACTAAGATGGACGTATCTTTATACATCCCAATAACTATGTTACTATGTAAATGGTTATACAGACATTATGGGTAGGGTATAAAGGTTGGACTAAATGACGGTAGGTCTTTATACAACCCCAATACATGTTACTATGTTAACTGTTATACAGACATTAGGGTAGGGTATAAAGGTTGGACTAGATGGACGTGTATCTTTATACACCTCCAATACTATGGTACTATGTAAACTGTATAACAGACATTATGGGTAGGGTAAAAAGGTTGTGACTAGATGGACGTAGTGTCTTTATACAACCTCCAATACTATGTTTACTATGTAACTGTTATACAGACATTATGGGTAGGGTAATAAGGTTGGACTGATGAGGACGTATGTCTTTATAACATCAAGCTATGTTACTATGTAAACTGTTATAACAGACATTAGGGTACGGGTATAAAGGTTGGACTAGATGGACGTTAGTCTTTATACAACCTCCAATACTATGTTACTATGTAACTGATTAGACAGGACATTATGGGTGAGGTATAAAGGTTGGACCTAGATGGAACGTAGTCTTTATACAACCCTTCCACTACGATGTTACTATGTAACTGTTAGACAGCATTATGGGTAGAGGGAATATGGGACCTGGAGTCTGTCCTCCTATTGTAGGGTGCCAGTGACACCAGAAAGGGAGGAACTATGGGACGTAGCTTAGAGTCTGCCCTCCTATGTAAGGTGACAGAGGACACAGTAAAGAGGGAACTAGGACTGGGTTGTCCCTCCTATTGTAGTGTGGACAGTGACCACGAGAAACGGAGGACAACTATGGACATGGAGTCGTGTCCCTCCTATTGTATGGTGAACAAGTGACACAGAAGGAGGGAATATGGACATGGAGTCTGTCCCTCCCTATTGTAGGGTGACAGGTTTTCACGAAGGGACTATGGACAATGGAGTTCTAGTGTAGGGACATGACAAAGGAACTAGGGACATGGAGTGTGGCCCCTATAACCTTTTTCTCTATAATGTTCACAATTTAAATGTTTTGCTTTTCATCTTGGTTCAGGCATCACCCCAGACAAAACAGACCTGCTTTCTTACTGCTGCAGATATGGGGCACGCAAGCCATCCTGTAAGAGAATACCAGCGAATAATGTATGGTTCCCACGCTTTAAATCAATACAAATCCATACCCAAGTTTCCGGTACACTTACTATCAAACCAGTGGAGTTGTCTAGAATGGTCTACAACGCATTGCTGCCAACATGGATTCCAAGGTCACTGTGTACCAGGTAAGTATCCTCACTCCCATGTACTGTTGTGTACATTACACACCTCTCAAAATCTTAAGTTGACTTGTTATTGTGTTTTGAGATGCCCTCAGTGGAGGAAAGTGAAGATGGGACAAAAAACAGGAGCACATGCACATTGTTGGTACGTCTTTAAACCACAGTAGCGACTATAGTGGGAGGAAATGGTGATAATGGTAACTATACATTGACATGATGATCCCCATATCCTATAATTGTTTGGCTTGAAAGAGACAAATTACTGTTCTTTCTACTCTTCTCTTTTATACACCCGTAGAAGTGTGCTATTACCTAGCTTACCTAGCTATTACCTGTCTATTACCTAGCTATTACCTAGCTATTACCTAGCTATTACTACTATTACCTAGTATTACCTGCTAAGGAGTTCTGAGATCTGCAAATTTACAGACATTTTTTTCGCAAAAGATTTGAAGGACAACTAACTGTGAAAATTAACTTTTTATAAATGGAAATCACTTGGATTGAGTAGGATTGATTATTCAGACACATACAGTTTTCATCTGCCCGGTTATGACCCTGGCCATTGTTATATATAAGATAGTGCTGAAGCATTCAGGAAGACTGGCAGAAGCAGTTTCTTCATCCTGCTCCTGATATTGGGAGGTAAAAAGCACCAATCCTACTTCCCTGCCTCCCTGTTTTTGAAAAACATTTATACACACTATGTTTCCCTTTAATGGGCTGAATACCTGTCTATTGGTTTCATGTATCTGGGATAGACCTGATCAGACTGAATCTCTGATTTAGACAAGCTGCGTTGCAAGCACAGGTGGTTTTAAAAAACCACAGCACAGGCAGACATACGAATTAATAGAACTTGGTGCAGCCTTTCAAGTTAAAGTTTCTACTTTTCCAATTACCTACTAGCTTTATAACCCTGCATTGATTCTCTAAATTTAGATCTCGCCATACCCGAGAATATATACAAAAGTATGGTAGAGGCTCTGGAAGCACGACCCAAACATAAGGAACGAAACCTTGACAGATTCTGGCCTACTATACAAGGAGACCCCAATCTAGAGGCTCTCACTAAGATCAAATCTCGGTGTGTCTATAAACAGGGACGATCCCTCTACTCTTCTCGGATGGTTCAAGCTGACCTCTACTTCCAAATATAAAACCCCCCTAGTTTGTCTTTTCCCACAAAAAAAGGTGTTTTCGGTGTTTTAAACTGCAACATTTTGCAATTCTCTATTACTGGGCCTGCATTTCATCATCCATATACAGGCAAGCCTTATAATAAGGGATACTATAACTGCAAACACCGAATTTTGTGTCTACCTCCTTAAATGTCCCTGCACTCTCATATACGTGGGCAAAACCATCGGCCGATTGAAAAAGAGATTTCAGCGGCATCGCAGTGATATCAAATTGGCATTAGAGAGGACCACTGATGATCTCCCTATTCCAAAAAACAAACATGAGGACCCGGTAGCTTTGCACTTCTTAAACATAGACACCTCACATCTGATCTTAAAGGCATGGTCATTGACCACGTACCCATTTTAACCAGAGGAGGTGATAGGCATAATCTTCTACTGATGGGGGGAGAAGCATTTTGGATATTTACCCTGGATGCCCTCCATCCTAAGGGTTTAAATACTAACCTCGGTTTGTCATGCTTCTTGCCCAAACGATGATTTTGTACATATATATTACTTTATTACTTTTGTTTTTCTATTTTCACTGTTTTGTTACATGTTTACACACTAGATGGCACTCATGTCCTACTTCCTATATCTATATAAGGTGCACTGTGCATTTGATTTGTACTTGTGTCTGATGAAGGTACAGTTTGTGTACCGAAACGTTACATGCTGCGTATCCTATGTATGAAGCATTTAAATACATAGCATTTAAAGGAGAACTGTGGTCCCAAAACAAGTTGGTCCAGTAAGAAAGGCAAGAAGAATATTACCTGTAAAACGAGTCCTGAACCACCTCTCTAGCATACACCATTCTCATCTATCATCAAATAAGTAACAAATAGTTAAGGGGGCTGGATGGCTGCACAGTCCTGCCAAATCCCATGATCCCAACCCCTGTCGCCCGACAAACGCACGCTTAATATGCACATTCTCGGCGAGGACCGGAACAGCAGCTCTGCAAGGAAAATATTGATTGACAGTCGCGGCAGCCAACTTGATGGCCGGAAAACCGGAGCCAATCGGAAAGCTCCCTTACAGCAACCAATCCCTGCAAAGCCTCAGATAACACACCCTTATTCTTCTGCTCGTGCACATCGGCTGCAGTTTCAGTGCTCCTGGAGTCCTGTTGGGAGGCATTTTTGTCGTTCTAAGTGCGTGAATGGTGTTGCGGATGCGTGCGAATGTGTTCTTTAAGTGTGATTAGCGTTGCGGATGCATGCGAATGTCGTTTAAGTGCGTGATGGATTGCGGATGCGTGCGAATGTCGTTCTAGTGCGTGATGGTGTTGCGGATGCTGGAATGTCGTTCTAGTGCGTGATGGCGTTGCGGATGCGTGCAATGTCGTTCTAAGTGCGTGAAGGCGTTGCGGATGCGTGCGAATGTGAATGCCATTCACGCACTTAGAACAAACATTCGCATGCATCCGCAACGCATTCACGCACTTAGAAAGACATTTGCACGCATCCGCAACGGCCCATTCACGCACGAAACACGCAGGGGGTTAAGGAACAATTAGACATGTTGTGCAACTACAAAAAACGGGAACAGTTCCCCTTTAAGACTGATGTGCGTGTGGTTTCTTTCTACTGTTGATATCTGACTCCAACCACGGTCTTCCATTGCACTCGGCATATATACCCGTTGTACTACGACAGGTTGTGTGCAGGATCACCAAAAGATTGTTCTGCAGTGGGAGAGGTAGACTCCATGTTCCATATTTCTCTTCTGTCTTTGGCACGGTGTTACCCTGCAGTGGGATGGACAGACATAGTATTGGAGGTTATTAAAGACATATGTCCATCTAGTCCAACCTTTATACCCTACCCTAATGTCTGTTAACAGTTACATAGTAACATAGTATTGGAGGTGTATTAAAGACATACGTCCATCTAGTCCAACCTTTATACCCTACCCATAATGTCTGTCAACAGTTACATAGTAACATAGTATTGGAGGTTGTATAAATACATACGTTCATCTAGTCCAACCTTTATAACCTACCCATAATGTCTGTATAACAGTTACATAGTCACATAGATTGGAGGTTGAATAAGACATACGTCCACTCTAGTCCAACCTTATACCCTACCCATAATGTCTGTATACAGTTACATAGAACATAGTATTGGAGGTTGTATAAAGACACTAGTCCATCTAGTCCAACTTTATACCCTACCCATAATGTCTGTCTAACAGTTACATAGTAATATAACATTGAAGGTTGTATAAAGATACACGTCCATATAGTCCAACCTTTATACCCTACCCATAATGTCTGTATAACAGTTACATAGTAACATAGTATTGGAGGTTGTATAAAGACATACGTCCATCTAGTCCAACCTTTATACCCTACCCATAATGTCTGTATAACAGTTACATAGTCACATAGTATTGGAGGTTGAATAAAGACATACGTCCATCTAGTCCAACCTTTATACCCTACCCATAATGTCTGTATAACAGTTACATAGTAACATAGTATTGGAGGTTGTATAAAGACATACGTCCATCTAGTCCAACCTTTATACCCTACCCATAATGTCTGTATAACAGTTACATAGTAACATAGTATTGGAGGTTGTATAAAGACATACGTCCATCTAGTCCATGCTTTATACCCTACCCATAACGCACATCTAGCTGTTACATCGCAACATAGTACTGAAGATTGAATAAAGACTACCATTCATGTAGTCTATCCTTTATACCCTACCCATAATGCACATAGTAACTAGCGTCCATATAGTCCAACAATTTAAGCCAACCTCTGAGCCCTACCTACAGTTGATCCAGAGAGTGGGAAAAACAGTTTCAGCTTCATTCACACTGTCGGGTTTTTTACCACTTCAGTACATCGCGCTAGCAATTTAGTGTGATGTTCCGCTACTCATAGCGGCGGCCACTATTTTCAATGCACCCCTGTGCGTTAATGCACAAGACTGCTGCATACAGTATCTGTATCGCAGCAGATAGGTGTGAATGGTGCCGTTCATTCCTATGTGCGGAGAGTTTTGGTACGATGTTCCCACAGGAAATCGCACCAAAATGCTTAACAGTGTGAACTAACCCTCCAATTTCCTTTCTGACTCCAGATGCCAATTGGAAGGATCCCTGGATCAACAAGAACTATGTATTAATACCAGTAATTTTTAATATTTTTGTCTGATACTTTGCAGTGGGAAGGACCCATGACTATCCCTGTATATATCACTCTGTCTTTGTTTATTCAACTATGGGGGTTCTTTGTATTTGTAGGTATCCAGTCACCAGATCAGATGTCCCTCCTTGCTGATCATGACTCCAGCACTCCGGTTTATGTTGAAGGACCGTTTCCTCTCTGGCTCAAGAAGACTTGTGTTTACTACTATATTCTACGTGCTGAACCAAATCCTTTAAAAAAGGAGGTGAGAGTTAGTAGAATAAGGAACTGCTAACTGCCCCTGAACCAGCAATCCGATTGGCTCGGGGGGCTTAGGTCTCCCTGTTATACACCAACTACTAGAATGTAGGGGGAGTTTGTGAATAAGAATAAAAAGGGCGTTTTGATTTCTGAATGCACTGTAAGTATCTGTAAATACATTTTACCATAGGAATTGGGAGTTTGGTCAGTCTAAACCTTTATAAAAAGTAGGCTATCCTCCAGGTGTCCAAACCTCTCTGGCCACCTAACGCCAGTAGCATATATTCATGATACAAAAACAATGAGGCTTGTCCAGTCTTTAAAGTGCAATTCGGAGTGCTTCCACTGGCATTTGCCAGTTAAAGCTGGTCATACACCTGCTTGGATCCAGCAGGATATAATGAATTATTGGGCATGTGAATGGTTACAAAACAATTAATCCCAGCACAGGAAAACCATTGTCTTTGGCCATAGGTAAATAGAGCCAGACATGATGGTCCGGTATTATTATTATTATAATTATTAAACTAATTATAATTATTATATTTATTATAACTATTAACAATTATTAAACTAATCCTACCATTTATAGAATAAAGAGTTCACATACTTTAATAATTACTAATCCCCAGAGATTTTTCCCGTCTTTGTTACATTATTAGACCATTAAGACTGATGCACTTTGCTTTATTGCTTTATTGCTCTTTAAAGCCCTTTTGCTGTTCCCTTTGCAGAATCTCTTATGATGTTTAATTTTAGTCTTTTATTAAAAAAGGAGATTATTAGGAAAACACTTAGAGGTTATAATTGAATGCATCTCTCTTTCTCTCATTTCCACTTCCACAGGAGGAACTAGACAACGAGAGGAGTTTGTACTATCCAATGAAAATGGACTTTGAGCTAGAGAGAGACCTAGGGGATGACAACACATTTGATGTTGATGATGGTAAGAAGTCTTGTCTTTAGTACGAGGGAGAAAGCATAAAGATCTCAGCCTAGACATGTGACCAGTGCTGGTAAAACCCCGGTCAGTAACGTAGACCACTACAGGGCTGGGAATAGCTGAGACGATTGCTTTCTATGGTAATATAACATGTGCCTTGTGGCTGTAACACTAGGCAGATAACGTGGAGTTAGTGGTAGGTCACACTGCTCAGTTGTTTCACGCACTAACTATGAGAATCGCAGAGCAGTGGTTGGCCACTTTACATGCGTTGCAATCTGTTTTTGAACCATTTTTTGTGAAACGCATGCACTTTTTATTGCGCAACTGGAATGTAACAGGATTGGCTAGAGACTACTGGTGGGTGTGACCAACTGTAACAGGTTCCTGCAGTAGGTTGGAACTGAGCATGTAAAAGAACTTAATGGTCTGTGACCACACTGTGTGATACTGGAATGCTGGGAAATAAAACACAAACCCAATGTTAGAACGGTAAATTTCTCAGCACCCACATCAAAATGAGAGGTGAGACACAGATTACTGCTTTTATATCAAGATGCTCTGCCTTACAATTCACTGTTGTTCTGAGGCTTTAGTTTCCCTTTAATTATCTAGAACTACTTGGGAAGGGAAATTAATTACATGCGATTTATTTCAAGTTCAGGGCAGGAAATTATTATGTTTGAAATGGCATTGTGTTGATCTTTTCTGGGATGGGGGTTAATCCTTACAGATGCCTTAATGAAGTGATTCATTATACACCACATGCAAGTGGATCAGAGATGCCCAATATTTTGGCAGTGGAAATGTTGGCGATGTAGGATATGGTCTTGGAGGAACCAACCAATCAGCAGTGTTTGATAATTTTTTGCTTATGGAATATCACAAAAATCTGATTGATGCTTATTTATAATGAGTGAATTAACAAAATCCACCTTGGTGATCCAGACAGTTTTTTGATTATCATGTTAATCTACTGGCTGTTGACTTGTTTTTTCTTCTATTTACACCCCCACCCCCGTTTAGTGGAAGAGGGCCCTGTGTTCGCAATGTGTATGGCAGGTTCTGGAGATGAGAAAACACTGGGGAGATGGATTCGGGGACTGCAAGAGACCAACCCCATCTTAGCACAAACTCCTGTACTCTTCCGGCTTAACTCGGGACCCCAGGAGCTTTCTGCGCCAGTAAAGAAAGAGAATGAACAGACAAGTGAAGAAGTAGAAGATGAGAGTGAACCTGAGCGACAGAGGATGGAACAGTGACTGTATAGAAGGTTGAGTTCTGAATTTCCATAACAACATTGCCGTTTGTGTGATTAGCACAAGGCTGGTGGGACAGGGTTTAGTGTCCTTGTTCTAAGTTGACTTGCTGTCTTTTGCCAGTGTCCATTTTTAGGTTTTAACTGCTTTCACTGGCGGCATTAGAATGTGTATGTGTTTTCAAGGTAAAGAGGAGCATCATTGGAAAGTTAATGCCACCCTTGCCTACCGTTCTTTTTTTAATGGGCACCTTTGTAGTGTTTGCACACCCAGTCTGCTGTACCCTAATGGCAGCTGTTGCCAACGCCCAAAACTGTTATTCGTAACTGGCTGCAAGGTAGAGAAGGAAACTTTGAATCCACATGTTAGCAGCAGTCTTGGAAAATAATGAGATATCTGTCAGTGATGGGCAAAGTGACAACAAAACTTAGAATATTATTGTGGAAAATCGTTCGTAGGGCAACTATAGTGCCCAAATGATTTTCTTGCTTCTAAATATGTATTTTACAGGGAAGTTGGAGATAGTACTCCTACCACCTGTTCTAGAAGTGTAAAACGAGAGCAGTTAAAAAGCAGCAACTAAAAGTTCCACCGTGGCAGGCTGAAAATTGTTGGTGCGGTCAGCGGCTCAACACTTGGTTTACACCATCTCCTACCATCCCTATGGGCATTACAGTCTAAGTGGTTGGGGCACTAGCAGAGTGTTAAAGCTGTAAAAATGTTAACATCAGGAAATCAGTCATGGAAGAATGACGTTTCACATACTGGGTGTTGTAATAATACAGCTACTAGACTTACGCCCTCCCCTACTTAGGGTTGGTGGATGTCCGTGTGGTTGAGTGCTAGTAGAATGCAGTAAACACAAATCTGTAATATCATTCATACAATAAAAGGAGAGATAAAAAGTCTAAGTCCACTGAAAATGATTTAGTGTTTGTTTGTTTGTTTTTTTATTAGAAGGAAAATAAAGTCTCCTAACATGTTAATATCAGCCTTTGGGATGCTAAACACTATAATAAAAACTTGAAAACCAGGGGGCATACTAGTTGCAATATTATCTTGTATTTGATAGGGCGGTACCAGAAACTATTGTAGCATGTATGGCCTATTTAAAAGAGCATCTATTCTGGGGGAAAAAGTTGGTTTTTTTAAAAAATGTCCATTGCTGGAAACTATCAGGGTTATTCAATAAAAGTTCTTATCATTTAAAATGGTGCTAATTTTGCCCCAACCAATCAGATCTTATTTAACATTTGAAAGATAACATCCGATTGGTTGTGGCAAAATTAGCACCATTTTAAACGATAAGCACTTTTATTGAATCTCCCTGCGGAATTCTTCCCAACTTTCACCATTTTTTTTGCTGATCTGTCCCCTATTTCTTTAGAATCATTTTACATTTCAGCTGTCAATCAAGTGCCTTATTTTCATAAACTAAACTGCTGTGTGCAGTTTTGCTGTGAATGGAGTGGTGACATTTGGTATGTTTTAATTGCATGGTGGGAAATTCCTTCTCGTAGTGCTGCCTCCTAGTAATTACCAAGCATGCACAGAAAGTCATGTCAGATGGAAGGTGTCTTTGGAGCCTAAGCAAAACAAGAACTGGATTAAAGGCATGTAGTAACACACACACCACAGATGCTACTTATGTGCATTTCTTTTTCGATTTTTGTAAGTATAAAAAATATCCTTTAAGGCTGAGGCCACACTATTGTGCTTTGTGCGCGTTCATACACACTTGTGCTGTGATCTGTCATTTTCGTGGTTTCGATAATGAGATAATCACATTGCTCCTCCATGTATTCAGTTAACTTTAGGATAAAGCTGGACATTGACATAAAAGTGAAAACTAGTAAAAACTACAATACAATGTCCCTCTTCCCTATTGTGATTGGTTCTTGGATTATCACACCCATTCAGGACACTTACTATCCTGGTGGTTATCTTCTAGTTTACACAAATCCCGACTACAAAAATCCTCTGTCCCTGTATCCATTGCAACAATGTCCATGTTGGAGCAAGCGAGCTGTAAGTTTCTTACATTCTCTCCTGGCTCCTGTTTGTTCTATTGAAGTACAGGAGGTAAGGCACAGCTCTTTTACCTCCCGTTCTTCAATAGAACTGGATTTCCAAAATTCGATATTATGAGCGGAGATAACCTTTAATATTTAAATTACTACATATAAGCAGTCCTTAGTTTGATGTGTGTCTTGCCCCCCTTATCCCCCTTCCCTCTCTTAACCAACACCTCCTTCCATCTGACATTACTTTCTGTGATGGCAAGCATGCTCAGTAATTGCTACGAGGCAGCAAAACTGCACACAGCAGAAGAGTTTATGATAATAAAGCACTTGATTGACAGATGAAATTTAAGATTATGTATATTGGATATCTAAAGAAATAGGGAATAGATCCACAAAGAAATGGTACAGTGACAGTCACAGTTGGGAATAATTATAGTTTCCAGTAATAGACATTTTAAAAAAAAAAGCGTTTTTTCAGAATACAGTAGATGCCCTAAATAGGCCATACATGCTACAATAGTTATGGTACCATTAACCAAATCGGTCCGTTTGCTCTATCGAACATAAGGTAATTTGTCCTCTATTTTTCATTATAGTGTTTAGCATCCTAGAAGTGACATTAACATGTTAGGATACTTTATTTTCCTTCTAATAAATAAAATGGGGCTAAGATGGTTATAGAGGATGCCTCTATAACGTGCTAAACCCCCCTATCTATACACTAGAGATATATTTATCTTTATAATAACTAATTACTCGTCAACTTGGCATCTTATTTTGATTCCACAAAGTCTCCATTCCTCCCATTTAATGGATTTATAATTCAAACCTCACCCATAATCCTTTGCCTCCCCAGACCTGTGAAACCTGTGTGTTTACTTCTTGGTCTAACCTTACCTAGCTGGGGAAACCTTAACCTATCACCTTCCCTGATTCATCGCACTAGACTAGGGTTTCCACCGCTTGCCACATATGAAATGGTTGTGCTGAAAGGCTGGCTGGTATTTAGATTAGTATGATTCAGGCTGCTCTGGTTTCCGAACAGTCATGCAACTTTAATAAACATTAATGAAAGGGTACTTAGCTTTGCAGCATGCGGATATGTTCCGTTTTATAGGGAAAACTCTACACTAGGCCAGATAACCTGCAAATGCTTATGGACTTCCATGGAGCTATAAGGAACTCTATGCTTGCTTTAAAGACATTTTGTCAATCCCAAAACAATGCAGCACTTGCCATTCTAATTAATTCCTAAACAAACACCCACCTGTAAAATCCTGCAGGTTACTTCCTTAGCTTAACCTTTATTCTTTCCACTGTGCGGCAAACTAAAGGTTCGTACAACTGTGTGATCACTGGGCCGGCGTTAAACGGATGATGTGAAACGAATGTCTGCCAGACGTTTAGTGTGTGGACACTTGGTCAGCCAAAACAGGCCATTCGTTTGGCTCTCGTCGATGATCCAACATGTCCATGCATAATATGGACTAAAAGGATTGGCTAGAGCCCACTACTAGGCATGACCTGATGTAACAAGTTCCTGCAATAGCTTAGCTGGGCATTTAAAAAGTACACAATGGTCAGTGATCACACTTTGCATTACTGGAATTCCATACAAAGCCCATGTTAGTATGGTAACTTTCCCAGCATCCACATCACTGCTTTTATATCAAGGTGCTCTGTCTTTTGATTCTGTGTTATTCTGAGGCTTTAGTTTCATTTGAAGCAATAGTTAGCCGAAACGGCCATTGGGAACCCATTTGCACAGTGTGGCCCTGCGATCGCACCTGTTTATGAAGCTTTAGGGTCCTTTCTGTGCTTTATGGATGTTTTTCATTTGCGAATCGCAAGGCATGAAGGACGCAGTGTTTAGTGGGATGTACAAGGTACACACATACAACTACCATCTGGTTTAAAACAAATATCAGGTGTTAAACACACAGGTAAGCTGCTCGTCAAAGCCATTTCCATAGACCCAGTAAAAATGAAACTATAACATTGCGGGCCAGGGGCAACAATGCAACTTGAGGCCTTTAAGTTCCATATTCATATTGTTTTTGTTATTTTATTTTGTTTACTTGTCTAAACAAAGTTTGGTTGGTAACTTTCCTTAAAGGCAATTCGTGTCATGCCCCAGAATGATACCAGGATGTAAGTTAGGATATTGCCACACATGAACCTTACAGGCTTCCATACCTCCCAACTGTCCCATCATTGCAGAACAGTTGTGATTCTAACAGCCTGTCCTTATGTCCTGGACAATCCAGCTTTGACATAGCAGGGACAGGGTGGTAACACGGATGATGGTTGTGTGGAGCACAGACAGGCCTTGTCCACATCCAATACTCTCCTAGAGACAGTTACATTAGATTGGATCTACATGCCCAAACTTCAATCAAAAAGAAGGGAATATGGGACCTGGAGTCTGTCCTCCTATTGTAGGGTGCCAGTGACACCAGAAAGGGAGGAACTATGGGACGTAGCTTAGAGTCTGCCCTCCTATGTAGGGTGACAGAACACAGAAAGGAGGGAACTAGGGACGTGGAGTCTGTCCTCCTATTGTAGGGTGGACAGTGACCAGAAAGAAAGGAGGAAAACTATGGGACTGGGAGTCTGTCCCTCCTATGTAAGGGTGACCAGTGACACAGAAGGAGGGAAATATGGGACAGGGTCGTCCCTCCTCTATTGTAGGGTGACAGGTTTTTACACCGAAAGGAGGGAAACTATGGGACAATGGAGTCTTCCTCAGTGTAGGGGTGACAGTGACACAGAAAAGAGGAACTAGGGACATGGAGTGTGGCCCTATACATTTTGCTCTATAATGTCACAATTTAAATGTTTCTTTTCATCTTGGTTCAGGCATCACCCCAGACAAAACAGGACTGCTTTCTTATGCTGCAGATATGGGGCACGCAAGCCATCCTGTAAGAAATACCAGCGAATAATTATGGTTCCCACGCTTCTAAAAATACAAATCCATACCCAAGTTCCTGTACCTTACTTATCCAACCAGGGAGTTGTCTAGGATGTTGTCTACAACGCATTGCTTGACGACATGGATTTCCAGGTCACTGTGGACCAGTAAAGTATCCTCCCACTCCCATGTACTGTTGTGTACATTTACACCCACCTCTCAAAATCTTAAGTGACTTTGTTATTTGTGTTTTAGATGCCCTCAGTGGAGAAAGTGAAGATGGGACAAAAAACAGGCGCACATGCACATTGTTGGTAGTCTTTAAACACACAGTAGCGACTATAGTGGAGGGAATGGTGATAATGGTTAACTATAATTGACATGCTGATCCCCATTTTTATCCTATAATTCGTTTTTGGCTTTGAAGAGACAAATTACGTTCTTTCTACTTCTCTCTGTATACACCCGTAGAAAGTGTGCTATTACCTAGCTATACCTAAGCATATTACCTAGTCTATTACCTAGCTTTACCTAGCATCCTACTGTACTAGCTATTACCTATATACTGCTAAGGAAGTGTTTCTGAGATCTGCAAATTTACAGACATTTTCTTCGCAAAAGATCTTTGAAGGACAACTAACTGTGGGAAAAAATTAACTTTTGTATAAATGGAAACTCACTTGGATTGAGATAGGATGATTATTCAGAACCATACAGTTTTTCATCTGCCAGTTAGACCCTGGCCATTGTATATATAAGAGCTAGTGCTGAAGCATTTCGGAAGACTGTCAGAAAGCAGTTCTTCATCCGCTCCTGCATACTTGGGAGGTAAAAAGCACCATTCCAATCCCTGCCTCCACTGTATTTTGAAAAACACTTATACACACGATAGTTTTCCCTTTAATGGGCTGAATACCTGTCATTGGTTTTCATGTGTCGGGAAACCTGATCAGGACTGAGATCATCCAAAACTGTTATTATTAGAACAACTGCGTTGCAAGCACAGGTGGTTTTAAAAACACACAGCACAGGCAGACATACATTAATAGAACTTGGTGCAGCCTTTAAAGTTAAAGTTTACTTTCCATCACCTACTAGCTTTTATAACCCTGCATGATCTTTATTTAGATCTCGCCAACCCCGAGAATATATTACAAAAAAGCTATGGTAGGGAGGCGCTGGAAAGCCACGACCCAACATAAGGAACCCGATCAGGTTACAATAACCTTGACAGATTCCTGGCCCCGACCTGATACAAGGAGACCCTCCAATTCTAGAGGCTCTCACTAAGATCAACATCTCGGTGGTGTCTATAACAGGGACGATCCCTCTACTCTCGGATGTTCAAGCTGACCCTACTTCCCAAATATAAAACCCCCCCCTAGTTTGTCTTTTCCACAAAAAAAGGTGTTTTCTGTTTTTTCAACTGCAACATTTGCGAATTCTCTATTACTGGGCCTGCATTTCATCATCCATATACAGGGCAAAGCTTAATAATAATGGGATACTATAACTACTGCTACACACCGAATTTTGTGTTCTACCTCCTTAAATGGTCCCTGACACTCTTTCTATCATTACGTGGGCCAAAAGCCATCGGCCGATGAAAAGAGATTTTCAGCGCGCATGCTGTGATCATCAATGGCCATTAGAGGACCAACTGATGATCTCCCTATTCCAAAAAACAAACAGTAGAACCGGTTTAGCTTGCACTTCTTCTTAACATAGACCACCTCATCCATCTGGATCTTAAAGGCATGGTCATGACCACGATACCCATTTTAATCAGAGGAGGTGATAGGCATAATCTTCTACTGATGCGGGGGAGAAGCATTTTGGATATTTACCTGCATGACGCTGCCCATCCTAAGGGTTTAAATACTAACCTCGTTTTGTCATGCTTCTTGCCCAACGATGGATTTTGTAACATATTATATTATTTTATACTTTTCGTTTTTCTATTTACACTGTTTTGTTACATGTTTACCACTATGGCACTCATTGTCCTACTTCCTATATCTATATAAGGGGCACTGTGACCTTTGTATTTGTCACTTGTGTCTGTGAACGGTCGGTTTGTTCGTACGAAACGTTACACTGCTGCGTATCCTATGTATGAATGCTTTAAATACATAGGCATTTAAAGGAGAACTGTGGTCCCAAAACAAGTTTGGTCCAGTAAGAAAGGCAAGAAGAATATTACCGTGTAAAACGAGTCTGACCACCTCTCTAGCATACACCATCTCATCTAATCATCAAAATAAGAACAAATGTTTTATAGGGGCTGGATGGCTGCACAGTCCTGCCAAATCCCATGATCCCTCACCCCTGTCCCCGACAAACGCACGCTTAATTATGCACATTCTCGGCGAGGACCGGACACAGCAGACTCTTCAAGGAAATATATTGACAGTCGCGCAGCCAATTGATGGCCGGAAAACCGTGGAGCCATCGGAAAGCTCCCTTACAGCAACCAAATCCCTGCAAAGCCTTTCACGATACAGCATACCCTTATTCTTCTGCTCGTCGCACATCGGCTTGCACAGTTCAGTGTCCTGGAGGTCACTGTTGGTATGCATTTTTGTCGTTCCTAACTCGCTGAAATGGTCGTTCGCCGGATCGTGGCGAATGTTTCTTTCACCTTAAGGTGTGAATTAGCGTTGGGTATGCATGCGAATGTCTTCTAAGTGCGTGATGCATGCGGATGCGTGCGAATGTCGTTCTAGTGCGTGAATGGTGTTTGCGGATGCATGAGAATGTCGTTCTAGTGCGTGAATGGCGTTGCGGATGCGTGCAAATGTCGTTCTAAGTGCGTGAATGGCGTTGCGGATGCGTGCCGAATGTGAATGCCATTCACGCACTTAGAACAACATTCGCAGCATCGCAACGGCATTCACGCACTTAGAAAGACATTTGGCACGCATCCGTCAACGGCCACATTCACGCCCGACAACACGCAGGGGGTTAAGGAACAATTAGACATGTTGTGCAACTTACAAAAAACGGGCAACAGTTGCCCTTTAAGACTGATGTGCGTGGTGTTTCTTTCTACTGTTGATATCTGACGCACACACGCACGGTCTTCCATTCCTGGCAACTCGGCATATAATACCCGTTGTACTACGACAGGTGTGTGCAGGATCACCAAAAGATTGTTCTGCAGTGGGAGAGGTAGACTCCATGTTCCATATTTCTCTTCTGTCTTTTGGCCACGGTGTTACCCTGCAGTTGGGATGGACAACATAGTATTGGAGGTTATTATACAGACATATGTCCATCTAAGATCCAACCTTTATACCTACCCTAATGTCTGTATAACGTAACATAGTAACTAGTTTTGGAGGTGTTTAAGACATACGGGCGCATCTAGTCCAACCTTTGTATCATCCCTACCCATAAGGTCTGTCAACAGTTACATAGTAACATAGTATTGGAGGTTGTATAAATATCATACGTTTCATCTAGTCCAACCTTTATAACCCTACCCATAATGTCTGTTATAACAGTTAACATAGCACATAGTATTGGAGGTTGAATAAAGACATACGTCCACTCTAGTCCAACCTTTATACCCTACCCATCATAATGTCTGTATAAGTTACATAGAACATAGTATTGGAGGTTGTATAAGACATACGTCCATCCTAGTCCAACCTTTATACCCTACCCATAAGTCTGTCTAAACAGTTACATTAGAACATAGATTGGAGGTTGTATAAGAGTATACACGTCCATACTAGTCCAAACCTTTTATACCCTTACCCATTAATGTCTGTAAACAGTTACTATAACATAGTATTGGAGGTGTATAAAGACATACGTCCATCTTAGTCCAACCTTTATACCACTACCCATAATGTTGTATAACAGTTATATAGTAACATAGTATTGGAGATTGTATAAGACATTACGTCCATCTAGTCCATGCTTTATACCCCTCCCCATAATGTCTGTTATAAACAGTAATAGTAACATGTTTGGAGGTTGTATAAAGACATACGTCCATCTAGTCCAACATTATACCCTACCCTAATGTCGTATAAACAGTTACATAGTAACATAGTATTGGAGGTTGATAAAGACACAACGTCCATCTAGTCCATGCTTTATACCCTACCATAACGCACATCTAGCTTGTTACATCGCAACATAGTACTGAAGATTGAATAAAGACTACCATTCATGTAGTCTATCCTTTATACCTACCCATAATGCACATAGTAAATAGCGTCCATATAGTCCAACAATTAAGCAAACCTGAGCCCTACCTACAGTTGATCCAGAGAGTGGGAAAAACAGTTTCAGCTCATTCACACTGTCGGTTTTTACCACTTCAGTACATCGCGCTAGCAATTTAGTGTGATGTTCCAGTACTCATAGCGGCGGCCACTATTTTCAATGCACCCCTGTGCGTTAATGCACAAGACTGCTGCTACAAGTATCTGTATCGGCAGCAGACTAGGGTGTGAATGGTGCCGTTCATCCATATGGTGACGGAGAGTTTTGGTACGATGTTCCCACAGGAAATCGCACCAAAATGCTTAACAGTGTGAACTAACCTCCAATTTCCTTTCTGACTCCAGATGCCAATTGGAAGGATCCTGGATCAAAAGAACTATGTATATTAACCAGTAATTTTTAATATTTTTGTCTGAACTGTGCAGTGGAAGGACCATGACTATCCCTGTATTATATCACTCTGTTTGGTTATTCAACCTATGGGGGGTTCTTTGTATTGTAGGTATCCAGTCACCAGATCAGATGTCCCTCCTTGCTGATCATGACTCAGCACTCGGGTTTATGTTGAAAGGACCGTTTCCTCTCTGGCTCAAGAAAGATTGTGTTTACTACTATATTCTACGTGTGAACCAAATCCTTTAGGAGTAGAAGAGTAGAGGTGAGAGTTAGTAGATAAGGAACTGCTAACTGCCCCTGAACCCACAATCCGATGGCTGGGGGGCTTAGGTCTCCTGTTATAACACCAACTACTAGAATGTAGGGGGTGAGTTTGTGAATAAGAATAAAAAGGGCGTTTGATTTCTGAATGCACTGTAAGTATCTGTGTAAATAACATTTTACCATAGGAATTGGAGATTGTGGTAGTTTGGTCAGTCTAAACCTTTATAAAAAGTAGGCTATCCTCCAGGGTCCAAACCTCTCTGGCCACCTAACGCCAGTAGCATATATCCATGATACAAAAACATGAGGCTTGTCCAGTCTTTAAAAGTGCAATTCGGAGTGCTTCCACTGCATTTGCAGTTAAAGCTGGTCAGACACCTGCTTGGATCCAGCAGGATATAATGAATTATTGGCATGTGAATGGTGTAAACAATTAATCCCAGCACAGGAGAACCATGTCTTTGGCACATAGGTAATAGAGCCAGACATGATGGTCCGGTATTATTATATTAGATATTATTATATAAGTAGTTAAACTAATAAATTATATAATATAGTAAACTAGAACAATATTAAACTAATCTACCATTTATAGAATAAAGAGTTCAATACTTTAATAATACTAATCCCAGAGATTTTTCCCGTCTTTGTTACATTATTAGACCATTAAGACTGATGCACTTTGCTTTATTGCTTTATTGCTCTTAAAGCCCTTTTGGCGTTCCCTTTGCAGAATCTCTTATGATGTTTAATTTTAGTCTTTATTAAAAAAGAGATAGAGATATTAGAAAACACATTAGAGGTTATAATTGAATGCATCTCTCTTTCTCTCGTTCCACTATCCACAGGAGGAACTAGACAACAGAGAGGAGGTTTGTATATACCAATGAAAATGGACTTTGAGCTAGAGAGAGACCTAGGGGTGACAACACATTTGATGTTGATGATGGTAAGAAGTGCTTGTCTTTAGTACGAGGGAGAAAGCATAAAGATCTCAGCCTAGAACTGTGACCAGTGCTGGTAAAAACCCCGGTCAGTAACGTAGACCAATACAGGGCTGGGAATAGCTGAGACGATTGCTTTCTATGGTAATATAACATGTGCCTTGGGTGTGTAACACTAGGCAGATAACGTGGAGTTTAGTGGTAGGTCACACTGCTCAGTTGTTTCACGCACTAACTATGAGAATCGGCGAGAGAGCAGTGGTTGGCCACTACATGCGTTGCAACTGTTTTTGAACCTTTTGTTGAAACGCATGACACTTTTTATTGCGCAACTGGATGTAACAGGATTGGCTAGAGACTACTGGTGGGTGTGACCAACTGTAACAGGTTGCAGTAGGTTGGAACTGAGCATGTAAAAGAACTATTGGTCTGTGACCACACTGTGTGATCTGGAAGATGGGAAATAAAACACAAACCCAATGTTAGAACGGTAAATTTCTCAGCACCACAATCAAAATGGAGGTGAGACACAGATTACTGCTTTTATATCAAGATGCTCTGCCTTACAATTCACTGTTGTTCTGAGGCTTTAGTTTCCCTTTAATTATCTAGAACTAATTGGGAAGGGAAAATTACATGTCGATTTATTTAAGTTCAGGGCAGGAAATATTATGTTTGAAATGGCATTGTGTTGATCTTTTCTGGGATGGGGGTTAATCCTTCAAGATGCCTTAATGAAGTGATTCATTAACACCACATGCAAGTGGATCAGAGAGATGCCAATATTTTGGCAGGTGGAAATGTTGGCGATGTAGGTATGGTCTTGGAGGAACCAACCAATCAGCAGTGTTTGATAATTTTTTGCTTATGGAATATCACAAAAAATGATTGATTGCTTATTTATAATGAATGTAATAACAAAATCACCTTGGTGATCCAGACAGTTTTTTGATTATCATGTTAATCTATGGCTGTTGACTTGTTTTTCTTCTATTTCACACCCCCACCCCCGTGTGGAAGAGGGCCCGTGTTCGCAAGTGTATGGCAGGTTCTGGAGAGAGAAAAACACTGGGGAGATGGATTCGGGGACTGCAAGAGACCAACCCCATCTTAGCACACTCCTGTACTCTTCCGGCTTAACCGGGACCCCAGGAGCTTTCTGCGCCAGTAAAAAAAAGGAATGAACAGACAAGTGAAGAAGTAGAAGATGAGAGTGAACCTGAGCGACAGAGGATGGAACAGTGACTGTATAGAAGGTTGAGTTCTGAATTCCATACAACATGCCGTTTGTGTGATTAGCACAAGGCTGGTGGGACAGGGTTTAGTGTCCTGTTCTAAGTTGACTTGCTGTCTTTGCCAGTGTCCATTTTAGGTTTTAACTGCTTTCACCTGGGCATTTAGAATGTGTATGTGTTTTCAAGGTAAAGAGGAGCATCATTGGAAAGTTAATGCCACCCTTGCCTACCGTTCTTTTTTTAATGGGACACCTTGTAGTGGTTTGCCACACCCAGTCTGCTGTACCCTAATGGCAGCTGTTGCCAACGCCCAAAACTGTTATTCGTAACTGGGCTGCAAGGTAGAGAAGGAAACTTTGAATCCACATGTTAGCAGCAGGCTTGGAAAATAATGAGATATCTGTGCAGTGATGGGCAAAGTGACAAACAAAACTTAGATATATTGTGGAAAATCGTTCGTTAGGGCAACTATGTGCCCAAATGATTTTCTTGTTCTAAGATGTATTTTACAGGGAAGTTGGAGATAGTACTCCTACCACCGTTCTAGAAGTGTAAACAAGAGAGCAGTTAAAAAGCCGCAAACTAAAAGTTTCCACCGTGGCAGGCTGAAAATTGTTGGTGCGGGGCAGCGGCTCAACACTTGGTTTCCACAATATCCACCATCCCTATGGGCTACAGTCTAAGTGGTTGGGGCACTAGCAGAGTGTTAAAGCTGTAAAAATGTTAACATCAGGAAATCAGTCATGGAAGAATGACGTTTCACATACTGGGTGTTGTAATAATACAGCTACTAGACTTACGCCTCCCTACTTAGGGTTGGTGGATGTCCGGTGGGTTGAGTGCTAGTAGAATGCAGTAAACACAAAATCTGTAATACATTCATACAATAAAAGGAGAGATAAAAAGTTAAGTCCAACTGGAAAATGATTTAGTGTTTGTTTGTTTGTTTTTATTAGAAGGAAAATAAAGTCTCCTAACATGTTAATATCAGCCTTGGGATGCTAAACACTATAATAAAAACTTGAAAACCCAGGGGCATACTAGTTGCAAATATATCTTGTATTTGATAGGGCGTGGGTACCAGAAGAAACTATTGTACATGGATGGCCTATTAAAAGAGCATCTATTCTGGGGGAAAAAATTGGTTTTTTTAAAAAATGTCCATTGCTGAAACTATCAGGGTTATTCAATAAAAGTTCTTATCATTTAAAATGTGCAATTTTGCCCAACCAATCAGATCTTATTAACATTTGAAAGAGTAACATCCGATTGGTTTGTGGCAAAATTAGCACCATTTTAAACGATAAGCACTTTATTGAATCTCCCGCGGAATTCTTCCCCAACTTTCACCATTTTTTTTGCGATCTGTCCCATTTCTTTAGAATCATTTTACAGTTCAGCTTGTCATCAAGTGCCTTATTTCATAACTAAACTTGCGTGTGCAGTTTTGCTGTGAATGGATTGGTGACATTTGGTATGTTTTAATGCATGTGGGAATTCCTTCTGTAGTGCTGCCTCCTAGTAATTACCCAAGCATGCCACAGAAAGTGTCAGATGGAGGTGTCTTTGGAGCCTGCAGCAAAACAAGAACTGGATTAAAGGCATGTGTAGTAAACACACACACCACAGATGCTACTTATGTGCATTTCTTTTCATTTTTGTAAAGTAAAAAATATCCTTTAAGGCTGAGGCCACATTATTGTGCTTTGTGTGCGTTCATACACACTTGTGCTGTGATCTGTCATTTTCGGGTTTCGATAATGAGATAATCACATTGCTCCTCCATGTATTCAGTTAACTTTTAATTTGGATAAAGCTGGACATTGACATAAAAGTAGTAATAAAAACTACAATACAATGTCCCTCTTCCCTATTGTGATTGGTTCTTGGATTATCACACACCATTCAGGACACTTACTATCCTGGTGGTTATCTTCTAGTTTACACAAATCCCGACTACAAAAATCCTCTGTCCCTGTATCCATTGCAACAATGTCCATGTTGAGCAAGGAGCAGTAAGTTTCTACTTCTCTCCTGGCTTCTGTTTGTTTTCTATTGAAGTACAGGAGGTAAGGCACAGCTCTTTTACCTCCCGTTCTTCAATAGAAATGGATTTCCAAAATTCGATATTATAAGCGGAGATGCCCTTATATTTAAATTACTACATATAAGCAGTCTAGTTTTGATGGTGTGTGTGTGTTGCCCCCCTTATCCCCCTTCCCTCTCTAACCAACACCTCTTCCATCTGACATTACTTTCTGTGATGGCAAGCATGCTCAGTAATTGCTACGAGGCAGCAAAACTGCACACAGCAGAAGAGTTTATGATAATAAAGCACTTGATTGACAGATGAAATTTAAGATTGTGTATATTGGATATCTAAAGAAATAGGGAATAGATCCACAAAGAAATGTACAGTGACAGTCACAGTTGGGAATAATTATAGTTTCCAGTAATAGACATTTTTTAAAAAAAAAGCGTTTTTTCAGAATAGTAGATGCCCTAAATAGGCCATACATGCTACAATAGTTATGGTACCATTAACCAAATCGGTCCGTTTGCTCTATCAACATAAGGTAATTTGTCCTCTATTTTTCATTATAGTGTTTAGCATCCTAGAAGTGACATGAAACATGTTAGGATACTTTATTTTCCTTCTAATAAATAAAAATGGGGCTAAGATGGTTATAGAGGGATGCCTTATAACGTGCTAACCCCCCTATCTATACACTAGAGATATATTTATCTTTATAATAACTAATTACTCGTAAATTAGCATCTATTTTGATCCACAAAGTCTCCATTCCTCCCATTTAATGGATTTATAATTCAAACCTCACCATAATCCTTTGCCTCCCCAGACTGTGAAACCTGTGTGTTTTTACTCTGGTCAAAACCTTACCTAGCTGGGGAAACTTAACCTATCACCTTCCCTGATTCATCGCACTAGACTAGGGTTTCCACCGCTTGCCACATATGAAATGGTTGTGCTGAAAGGCTGGCTGGTATTTTAGATTAGTATATGATTCAGGCTGCTCGGTTTCCGAACAGTCATGCAACTTTAATAAACATTAATGAAGGGAACTTAGCTTTGCAGCATGCGGATATGTTCCGTTTTATAGGGAAAACTCTACACTAGGCCAGTAACCTGCAAATGCTTATGGACTTCCATGGAGCTATAAGGAACTCTATGCTTGCTTTAAACATTTTGTCAATCCCAAAACAATGCAGCACTGCATTCTAATTAATTCCTACAACACACCCACCTGTAAAATCCTGCAGGTTACTTCCTAGCTTAACCTTTATTCTTTCCACTGTGGCGGCAAACTAAAGGTTCGTACAACTGTGTGATCACTGGGCCGGCGTTTAACCGATGATGTGAAACGAATGTCTGCCAGACGTTTAGTGTGTGGACACTTGGTCAGCCAAAAAAGCCATTCGTTTGGCTCTCGTCGATGATCCAACATGTCATGCATAATATGGACTAAAAGGATGGCTAGAGCCCACTACTAGGCATGACCTGATGTAACAAGTCCGGCAATAGCTTAGCTGGGCATTTAAAAGTACACAATGGTCAGTGATCACACTTTGCATTCTGGAATTCCATAAAAAGCCCATGTTAGTATGGTAACTTTCCCAGCCCAGTAGATCCACATCACTGCTTTTATATCAAGGTGCTCTGTCTTTTGATTCTGTGTTATTCTGAGGCTTTAGTTTCATTTGAAGCAATAGTTTAGCCGAAACGGCCATTGGGAACCCATTTGCACAGGTGTGGCCCTGCGATCGCACCTGTTTATGAAGCTCAGGGTCCTTTCTGTGCTTTATGGATGTTTTTCATTTGCAATCGCAAGGATGAGAACGCAGTGTTTAGTGGGATGTACAAGGTACACACAACAACTACCATCTGGTTTAAAACAAATATCAGGTGTTAAACACACAAGGTAAGCTGCTCGTCAAAGCATTTCCAATAGACCCAGTAAAATGAAACTATAACATTGGGGCCAAGGGCAACATGCAACTTGAGGCCTTTAAGTTCCATATTCATATTGTTTTTGTATTTTATTTTGTTTACTTGTCTAAACAAAGTTTGGTTGGTAACTTTCCTTAAAGGCAATTCGTGTCATGCCCCGAATGATACCAGGATGTAAGTTAGGATATTGCCACACATGAACCTTACAGGCTTCCATACCTCCAACTGTCCCATCATTGCAGAACAGTTTGTGATTCAACAGCCTGTCCTTATGTCTGGACAATCCAGCTTTGACATAGCAGGGCAGGGTGGTAACACGGATGATGTTGTGTGGAGCACAGACAGGCACTTGTCCACATCCAATACTCTCCTAGAGACAGTTCATTAGATTGGATCTACATGCCCAAACTTCAATCAAAAAGAACCTTAACATGCTAGCAGTATAGCCTTATGCACTGCAACTGATATTCTTTAACTGCATTACAATTGTATTTATTATATGGTGCATAGTAACAGTGTACTATAATATACCTTGTATAACATTTACATAGTAACATAGTATTGGAGGGTGATATAGACATCCGTCCATCTAGTCCAACCTTTATACCCACCCATAATGTCTGTATAACATTTACATAGTAACATAGTATTGGAGGTTGTATAAAGACATATGTCCATCTAGTCCAACCTTTATACCCTACCCATATGTCTGTAAACAGTTACATAGTAACATAGTATTGGAGGAGTATAAAGACATACGTCCATCTAGTCCAACCTTTATACCCTACCCATAATGTCTGTATAACGGTTACATAGTAACATAGTATTGGAGGTTGTATAAAGACATATTCCATCAGTCCAACCTTTATACCCTACCCATAATGTCTGTATAACAGTTCATAGTAACATAGTATTGGAGGATGTATAAAGAAATACGTCCATCTAGTCCAACCTTTATACCCTACCCATAATGTCTGTTAACAGTTACATAGACATAGTATTGGAGGTATATAAAGACATACGTCCATCTAGTCCAACCTTTTACCCTACCATAATGTCTGTATAACAGTTACAAGTAAACATAGTATGGAGGTTGTATAAAGACATATGTCCATCTAGTCCAACCTTTACCCTACCCATAAGTGCTGATAACAGTTACATAGTAACATAGTATTGGAGGTTGTAAAAGAATACGTATCTAGTCCAACTTTATACCCTCCATAATGTCTGTTAACAGTTACATAGTAACATAGTATTGGAGGTTGTATAAAGACATATGTCCATCTAGTCCAACGTTATACCCTACCCATAATGTCTGTATAACAGTTACATAGTAACATAGTATTGGAGGTGTATAAAGACATATGTCCATCTAGTCCAACCTTATACCCTACCCATAAGTCTGTATAACCGTTACATATAACATAGTATTGGAGGTTGTATAAAGATATACGTCCATCTAGTCCAACCTTTATCCTACCCATAATGTCTGTATAACAGTTACATAGTAACATAGTATTGGAGGTTGTATAAAGACATATGTCCATCTAGTCCAACTTTATACCCTACCCATATGTCTGTATAACAGTTACATAGTAACATAGTATTGGAGTTGTATAAAGACATACGTCCATCTAGTCCAACCTTATACCCTACCCATAAGTCTGTATAACAGTTACATAGTAACATAGTATTGGAGGTTGTATAAAGACATATGTCCATCTAGTCCACCTTTATACCCTAACCATCTAATGTCTGTATAACAGTTACATAGTAACATAGTATTGGAAGTTGTATAAAGACATACGTCCATCTAGTCCAACCTTTATACACTACCCATAATGTCTGTATAACAGTTACATAATAACATAGTATTGGAAGTGTAAAAGACATACGTCCATCTATATCCAACCTTTATAACCCTACCCATAATGTCTGTATAACAGTTACATAGTAAACATAGTAATGGAGGTTGTATAAAGACAACGTCCATCTAGTCCAACCTTTATACTACCATAATGTCTGTATAACAGTTACATAGTAACATAGTATTGGGTATTGTATAAAGACATACGTCCCTCTAGTCCAACCTTTATACCTACCCATAATGTCTGTATAACAGTTACATAGTAACATAGTATTGGGTATTGTATAAAGACATACGTCCATCTAGTCCAACCTTTATACCCTACTATAATGTCTGTATAACAGTACATAGTAACAATAGTATTGGAGGTGTATAAAGACATACGTACATCTAGTCCAACCTTTACCCTACCTATAATGTCTGTAATAACAGTTACATAGTAACATAGTATTGGGTATTGTATAAAGACATACGTCCATCTAGCCAACCTTTATACCCTACCCATAAGTGTCGTATAACAGTTACATAGTAACATAGTATTGAAGGTTGTATAAAGACATACGTCCATCTAGTCCAACCTTTATACCCTACCCATAATGTCTGTATAACTGTTACAAGTAACATAGTATTGGAGGTTGGATAAAGACATACGTCCATCTAGTCCAACCTTTATACCCACCTCTAAGTCTGTATAACAGTTACATAGTAACATAGTATTGGAGGTTGTATAAAGACATAAGTCCATCTAGTCCACCTTTATACCACCCATAATGTCTGTATAACAGTTACATAGTAACATAGTATTGGAGGTTGTATAAAGACATATGTCCATCTAGTCCAACCTTTATACCCTACCCATAATGTCTGTATAACAGTTACATAGTACATATATTGGAGGTTGTATAAAGACATACGTCCATCTAGTCCAACCTTTATAACCCTACCCATAATGTCTGTATAAACAGTTACATAGTAACATAGTATTGGAGGTTGTATAAAGACATACGTCCATCTAGTCCAACCTTTAACCCTACCCATAATGTCTGTATAACAGTTACATAGAACATAGTATTGGAGGTTGTATAAAGACATAAGTCCATCTAGTCCAACCTTTATACCTACCCATAATGTCTGTATAAAACATTACATAGTAACATAGTATTGGGTATTGTATAAAGACATACGTCCATCTAGTCCAGTACCTTCTCTATGTGGCATGCTTGACAATACAATTTCTTTAAAGGCACACCTTAAGGACAATTATAACTTGCCTCCAATCCACACTTGAAGGTACTATACGTTTACTACCATGTTAAATCCCTAGATCCTCACATCTGGGTAATTTAGAGAATATCTGTAAGGCTGGGTACACACGAAGGGACTATTTGTCCCTACTGAGCGCTCGGCTGGGACAAATGTCTATCAGTTGTGACAATAGTGCCCGTGGCCAACAGTTCGTTTGATCGACCGTGCGGTCTTATAGGGAACCTCGACAATTGATCGTGATTTACTGACCCGTCCTTTCATCCGATGCGGTCACAGCCGGCTGCCCCACACCAGCAGATATTTTCGCCTAGCCAACCGATAGTCCCGTGGCCCGAAAATATCTGCTGGTGTGTACCCAGCCTAATACTTACTTGAAGGGCTCCTACGCTGCACCTGTCCACTCCTCTTTCCTTCTGTCACTGACCATCTGTGATGGACTGTCATAAATGTTGTGTAAAGTAGCACAGCACGGAATATATTAAAAGAGTTAAGGACTAAAGTGCATGAAAGTATCTGGGGCAGGGAAGAAGGATTGGTAATTCCTGCCGCAAAACAAAACTACTTCTGCTAGGCTTCCTCGATGCTTCAACATTATCTTTAATAGTGATTCAGGACACTTACCTGGCAGATGAAAACTGTACATGCTGGTACTCCTGAATGTAATATTGGGAGGTAGGAGTGATCAGTCCTACCTCCCCGTGTACATTTAATTTTTGAAAAGTACATTTTTACAGTGGAGTTGACCTTTAAAATTGTCCTGGACTCCACAAAAGATACTGGACTAATGACTTGATAGCGTATGGCCTGTACGGCTCGAGGGGCCATATTTATAAACCAGCGGTATGACAAGTTAGGGATACCGTGCGTTATTGGTAAAATACGACACCGGCCATTGATGTATGGCAGCGTTTGTACATTAACAACAAATGTTTGTTAATGAATGAACGTTCAGTCGTAGAATACCATGTGGTAGTAAAATATCACAATGGTATTCTGGGGGGGATCGTAAATCTATGATCGGGCTTGTAGATTTACAATCGCTATCATAGGTTTACAATAGGGATAGTAAATTAAGGATTGTCTAAAAGCGATACCGCACCTTTATAAATATGGCCCAAGGAAGCCACTATCGCTCTGGGGAGATTCACGTGTCACGTCAAACCCCAAAAGCGATTTAACCCCTGCAGGTATTAGGTTTCAGCGGCTGTCTTTTGTGATACCCACACAGCCACCGCAAGTAAGGGGTCGCGCGTATTAAACCGGTTAACCTGACTTACACCTAATATTTTACAGCAGTGGCCGGTGGTGAATGTGGCTTATTGTGTCCCTAATCCTACATAGTTTGCAATATGTGCCTTGCAAACCGCTATTCATTACACCACAAAGGTCGCCTTAGAATCTTCAGTCCATGCCGATTCTAGATTAGGACATGGGAATGCGTTTAGCCCTAATCCCATTGATCCACAAGCCTTTCCAGCATGTCAGTGTTCAACTGCTTATCCCATAGGAATGGGATTTTTCTAGAGAACAAATTCACTTTGTCTATAAACAAAAAGAAGAAACTTAATGTATCTGGAACGTACACAAAATAATAATTATAATATACACATTATGAAAAGTAACAGCCATGTTCCTTACATACAAAGACCACATCTGCCCACCCAGTGTGGGGGATTTTGAGACAGTCTTCCCCTGCTTCAATGTTCCCTCCAATTTAAAATCAGATGTGTGCGCAGAAATCTAATTTCTGTGCACATACAAAATTACATTTTGTGCGCTAAACCATGAAACCATGAAAGTTTGCAGAGGTCTGAAGAGTTGTGTATGTGCGCACAGCTTAGATGAAACACTGTTCTGCTGGTGTCTGCACAAAACATCCTGATTTGTGACACGTGCCTCTAATTTATATGGAGAAATGAATCGTATTAACCCGAATCACTATATTTGGTATTTTTAGGCTGGGTTCATACAGGTCGCTACAAGTGCCTGAAATCAGAATTAGCAGGATTTGGTGAGGAGGATAGATAAGCAAGTAGCCATCTATGATGTCATACTGATGTCAGAGTTTGGCTCACATAGATGAGATAATGCTCCTCCCACATCTGTGCAATACACAACACTGGCTATTGTTGGTACTGTGCATTGCAAGGTTATGTAATGCCACAGGCTAATAGGGTCTTGCTTGGCCACTTTCACACACTAAAAACTCAAACACAAACCTATATTTTTTTAGTATGTGTTAGGATTAAACAGAAGTTTCTGTGTCAGCACAACCTCTGCCACCCCCTCACCCTATGGAGAATGCGCTCCATTGACCTCTGTGGGGGTTGGAATCTGCCATTTGATGTGACTCATATATCATGTGCACCCCCTGGGGATGAAAGGTGTTTAAAGGGCATGTCCACCCCCAAAACTAAAATTTAACCCCTTACTGGCCACATCAAGTAGTTTAAAACAATCCTTACCTTACATTCCTGCTCAAAATAGTTCCCCTGCTGTGCCCCTCCAAAGTCCAGGAAACTGCTGTGTAGGAGCAATGTGTGACTCATGCTGTGCCTGAGACTTCCTCAACCTCATCAAGGTTGAGGGATGCTCAGTGCAGCCCTCCCTGCCTCTCAGCCAATCACGGACGCGGCTGCCGGTCCCGCCCCCTGCTTTCAATTCCATGCAAGCAGAGCGCCTGAGCACTGCAGCGGAGGAGAGAGGGCAGGTAAGTAAGAATCGGGGGACTTTCTAACAATTATATTAATGGGGCTGGGGGAGCATGCCCTACCACATATCAAAAGTTAAATTTCGGGGTGGACAACATCAGATGATAGAATTTATCTATAGTCATTGCCACTATAGTTACTGCTTTTCCATTAGAAGCTTGTGCACATGTGCGCTTTCTGGCTGCACCTTCTGGATTCAGTCACATGCTCCCTTGTGAAGATTCCAAATGTCCTTTTCTGTACTGGACCGAAACATAATTGGCTAGAGACCTCTAGTGCGTGGAGACCTGCTATAACAAGTTCAAGTTTTTGATTGGGCAGTGTGTTGGGCACCTATGTTCTCTATGCGAGATAGTGAACTATTAAAGGGCAACTATACTGTAAAAATTTACTTTTAAGAAATGATAAGTACCTGGGACAGGTAGGTAGGATTGATTATTCCCACCCTCCAATATTGTTTTATTGATTAGCTACAGCACATACAGTTTTTATCTGCCAGGTTATGGACCTGGGCTGTCCTGTATTAAAGATAGAGCTGAAGCACTAGGAAGCCTGGCAGAAGCAGTTTTCTTCATGCTGCCGCTCCCCATAGAAATGATATTGGGAGGTAGAAATTACCAATCCTACCTACCTGTCCCAGGTACTTTTCATTTTAACTGTTTTTGAATAAGGTTTAAACACACTATAGTTCTCCTTTAAATTGAAATAGTGGAGATAAACTATAATATTATGAGCACTCCATTACATTTTATAATAGCTAATTATCAAATATCTGTAACGGTCACCTTTGAAATCAGAAGCATTGGTGAATAATAACTTCTATAAGTAGAAGTAACAATTGGTTTACTCACTGCTCATTTAGATAGATGCCAAGGGCAGGTCACCCTGTGGTTACATGACAGGTGAGCAACTATTGTATATTTGGGGGGAAGGAACTGCTGTTTGGAAACCTTCATAGCTGCTGATACCCAGAGCAATTCCTCTTTCCTAGAAGGAAGATATACTACTTGTCTGAGAAATCCCCACCAGTGTAAACTGCACATTGGTTTTTGATATACTAGAATCAACACAGCAGCATTTTTATGGGTGTATTTTGTCCTACTTGTTTCCTATCATCCATATAACAATTGTTCCCCCTAAACAGCTGATCTAATACAAACCTGAAGAACTGGGCTACCAGGATCTCTCATTGGCAAAGGGCAGGAATCCCATCCCTGCCGGGACTCTCCCGAACTCCTGCAACCTACCATGCCCCTAACCACGTCTCTTCTGTGACATGATTTACATCATACGCCACATCCCACCCCTAACTCTGCCCCATTGCTAACGTCATTGACCTCACATTATCTCATCACAACCCATTCCTGCCCCCTTCTCCCTACCCTGCCCGGAAGCCACTTTTTGGCAGGGTGGGATGTCTGAAAGGGCAACAGTTTGTTGGCCTAATGGAGTGTCCTGTATATTCTGGTTTGTCCACCCTTTATGTACAGAACATTTAATTAACTTTAAACCATTACCCAGGTTTGTTTTATCATTGGGTGTTCATGGCTGCCCTTTACATGGACACAAACACTCCTACTAATCCCATACACTACAGTACAGGTTTGACCACAAATTGAGCCAATGGAGAATTCTATAAGCCTTGGCCAATCAGATTTGATTTCCATATAAATCTGGCGCCACAGAGGTAACAATGGAAAGGTCTGTATTTATTTCATTTTATTTGCTCTCTCTTGAGCAGGAAACACGATTAACCGTCTCTTTTTAAAATTGAACGATAAGCCTCCCTAGTTTGCATTGTCTCCAGAGGCCATTCCCCTGGGTCACGGACAATCCAAACCTGCAGTATTTTAATAAGTGTGATACTTCATGTGATTTTACATGTGAGCAAAAGCTGGAACGGGAGAAGGAAACATGTCACATTAACAGTTCAGTAATTATAACTTCATAGAGTAGGAACCTGAACCAGATCCCTGTTTTATGAAAGGATTTGAGGGCAGCATGGCATATGGTGGGTTCCTCTGGTGGTCTGGCACAAAGCAGTGGAGACAATGCACTTACTTTTGTTTAATCAAGATAAAACGGTATTTAATTGCATTTTAAAGAAATCACACCAAACAGATTAATCCCAGCACCCCCCACACACTTCTCTCTACTTTCCCTTTCCTGCGGTACCCCCTAGACATCGAAATCAGGGCATACTTGTCTCTTATTATTCGCACGTACCTCCTGCAGGCTGGGGTTGGTATATTAGGAGCAGTGGTGTATAGATCCATTACAGTATTTCATTTTATTGTCAGACGATCAATGTTTCCTCTATTTTAAAATCATCTGTGTGCGCAGAAAATATATTTCTGTGTGCATACAAAATTAGCATTTTGTGCGCTGCAAACAGCAGCACTTATATTCCAGCAGAATTTTGTGTGCGCACCTTTAACCTGTGTGGGCAGGCTTGCAGAGTTGTGTGCATAAAGCGCACAGCTTAGAGGGAACATTGCAGTCGTGTACTGCAGGGTGGTAATTAAAAGGACAAATCCGAAAAGTTTTCATGTGACTCCCAATTCCTGGTCTCCCTCTCATCAGGTCCCTGTTTGGGCCTCTGCCGGAACGTGCTTAGAATCAACGATCATCACAGCACAATATGCATTAGGCTGACCCCCCTTCCTTCCCCATTCTACTGAGAAAATGGACTCTCCCTCCCATCGGGTTAACCCTGTCCATTCTAAAGATCAGGATTCTAGAAAACCGCACAATACAACAATGGGGGGGTATTCTGATTGGTTGGCGACCCAAACATCCAGTTTGATCTTTCAAGCTTTTAGTTTATTTTATTGTTTCCATTGAAATTAATTAAAGGACAAGTCTACCCTAAAAGTAAAAAATCTTATATAGCACCAAAGAAAATGACGATTTTGGTAAACCCTAAAATCGGTGTTTGTATTACAGTAAATGCTGGAAAATAGTCTAACACAACATTGATCTCACTATGGGGCTGATGATGAAATAGGCCTGGGCTATACATTTACAGCAACCAATCAGATTTTAGCAGCTGGGTTACTGCAGTTAGATAAGATCTGATTGGTTTCTGCAGATTAATAACAGAAGAAAACTATTGCATTAGTTCCTATGTGGATTTTACAACTTTGAATGGCAAGATTTCCATCAGGCCGTGCATGGAGACTTTTCCTTGCACACGGGACTTCCTGTCAAGGTTCAAACACAGAATAACAGGCTGAGACAAATACTTGAGGTATTTAGGAACTGGTAGAACTGGTTTCTTTCCCTGGAAATGGTTTGAATTATTTAAGCCATGGCCCATTTTATCGTGAATTATCTGATTGCTTGCAGCCCTGGATCATCTATGGTGTCTTCTTTTAGCACTAATGAGAATCTAATACTACGAAAATGGGACAAACGACAGTGCAGGATGGTTAATAGTTGTGGTTTAACAATCCCAGAGGTAAGGTAGATTATCTAAACGAGATTTATAATATTGTGTGCAACTTGGTACCAGTGAGAGTTTATAGTTTGTTTTCTTTCAGCCTTTTCTGGACCCTCCTTATACATGCCCACCTGACCTACCTAGTAGTACAGGACCACCTACCCGCTAGTTAACGCTATTTCCATAAAGGAAAAAGCAAAAAAATAAAACAGTCCAGATCTGGTTCAGTCCAGCCTCCTTCACTAGATATTATCCAACGAGAACACATACTCTGCAAGAAGCACATCTTTCCATAAGGCTCCTGGCCCCACAGAGGGGGTAACATTCTAAGTGGCATCCGTGGGTAACATTCTCAGTGGGATCAGTGGGTAACATTCTCAGTGGGTAAGATTGTCAGTGGGATCAGTGAATAACTTTCTCAGTGAGATCAGTTGGTAACATTCTCAGTGGGATCGTTGGGTAACATTCTCAGTGGGATCAGTGGGTAACATTCCCAGTGGGATCAGTGGGTAACATTCTCAGTGGGATCAGTGGGTAACATTCTCAGTGGCATCAATGAGTACCATTCTGTGAGATCAGTGGGTAACATTCTCAGTGGGATCAGTGGGTAACATTCTCAGTGGGATCAGTGAGTACCATTCTCAGTGGGATCATTGGGTAACATTCTCAGTGGGATCACTGGGTAACATTCTCAGTGGGATCAGTGGGTAACATTCCCAGTGGGATCAGTGGGTACCATTCTCAGTGGGATCAGTGGGTAACATTCTCAGAGGGTACCATTCTCAGTGGGATCAGTGGGTACCATTCTCAGTGGGATCAGTGGGTACCATTCTCAGAGGGATCAGTGGGTAACATTCTAAGTGGGATCAGTGGGTAACATTCTCAGTGGGTAACATTCTCAGTGGGATCAGTGGGTAACATTCTCATTGGGATCAGTGTGTAACATTCTCAGTGGAATCAGTGGGTAACATTCTCAGTGGGTAACATTCTCAGTGGGATCCTGGGGTTACATTCTAAGTGGGATCAGTGGGTAACATTCTCAGTGGGATCAGTGGGCAACATTCTCAGTGGGACTGTGGGTAACATTCTCAGTGGGATCAGTGAGTAACATTCTCAGTGGGATCAGTAAGTAACATTCTCAGTGGAATCAGTGGGTAACATTCTCAGTGGGTAACATTCTCAGTGGGATCCTGGGGTTACATTCTAAGTGGGATCAGTGGGTAACATTCTCAGTGGGATCAGTGGGCAACATTCTCAGTGGGACTGTGGGTAACATTCTCAGTGGGATCAGTGAGTAACATTCTCAGTGGGATCAGTGGGTAACATTCTCAGTGGGATCAGTGGATAACATTCTCAGTGGGATCAGTGGGTAACATTCTCAGTGGGATCAGTCGGTAATATTATCAGTGGGATCAGTGGGTAATATTATCAGTGGGATGAGTGGGTAACATTCTCAGTGGGATCGGTGGGTAACATTCAAAGTGGGATTGGTGAGTAACATTCTCAGTGGGATCGGTGGTTAACATTCTAAGTGGGATCAGTGGGTAACATTCTCAGTGGGATCAGTGAGTAACATTCTCAGTGGGATCAGTGGGTAATATTCTCGGTGGGATCAGTGGGTAACATTCTCAGGGGGATCAGTGGGTAACATTCTCGCTCAGGGGGATCAGTGTGTTACATTCTCAGTGGGATCAGTGGGTAAACATTCTCAGTGGGATCAGTGGGTAACATTTTCTGTGGGATCAGTGGGTAACATTTTCTGTCAATGTAGCTTGAAACTAAGCAGAGTTTGGTGCCCATTTGCCAATCCATACTAGAAGAATGTTGAAAGTGCACACCAATCCAGAAATGGCCATGCAGTGGTTCCAGTAAAACAACTAAACTTTATACGTAGATTGGGTTACTTCCGCGCTATGGTGTGGTAGGGAATGTCTCCTTAAATAGGGTGGCTGCACTGCAAGTTGTCCACTGAATTGTTTATAAATCTTTAAAAGTATCTTGCTTGCGCTGTGGGGTATGGGTAGGGGAAGGGTTAAAACAAGAAGTAAAAAATAAAAAATAAATAGGTTAAGATCAAGATCTCTGTAAAAAAACAGTTTAAAATGACACTTCCATATAATATAATAATAACTTCTGTTCTTTTTCATCAGTTCAATGGTTTGACTTAAATTTATTAGAATTCATCGTATATGGAAAAAACTCAGTGGAACGCGTTGGATTATTTTGTTGGTATTGTTGAGCCGAAAAATATACCGGCGATAATTGACTGAATTATCCACTTAGCCCCCTTAAGATGCCAGTACACTTATGATTTATTTGATTTGCAAGAAATACAATGCGAAATGAATGGGCCAGATGGAAACGCGGTAATATCGGAAGATGAGAACCACCATTTCTGCTTTCGCTCCAATTCCATCCGAATGAACTTTCACTTCTGTACAAAACCCCAAAAAGGATTTTAACTGTTATGTGGGGAAACATAAGTATTTCTCTCTAATTTCTCTGGCGCCTCCTTAAAATCTTCATTCCCTCCAAGTGTCCACAGTGTCTCTTTCTTCCACTTGCTTCTCGGCTACAATAATGCATTCATTATCTGGGTCTATTATGTAACTGTTGGGAGAGACTGTTGGGGGCATTTCCATCGTAAAAGTGGGTGTGAATATAAGCCAGAGGGTGGGGTTACTGTGAATGTGGGTGTATTTTTGTTCCAACACTAGTGGTGTTTTTGCAAAGGCAAGGCTATGGCTAAGCTGGTGACGTGTTGCAGAAGCGCAGGGAGGGGGCAGCAGTAATTACCCCTTGTGTAAAGCAGAGTGAGCCAGGAGGATATGGGTCAGTACCGTCCCTACTGCTCTGGACCTGCAGTATTGCATGGGGTAAGATAAATGTCTCCTACCTTCTACACTGCTGCCTGTTTAGCTCTCCTTAAACTTCCCACGCTGAATTATATCCCAGCTGTTACACTGCATTGTCTGTGATTGTGTACAACCTGTTACATTACCCCTGCAGGCTATGGAAGTAGCTGTGTGAACTCTGCATTGCCCCTCAGTGCATTCATTCAGCCCTAGATCTCCATTCACACCAAAACTGCTTTATTTCTCATACAATCCTTTTGGGTTCAATTAGTGCAACTCAACATATTCAACAGATCCAGGGTCAGTGTATCTACAGTCTCTTCTGCTCATTGTCTGGCTCTGGAGCCTAGGGTAAAACCTGATATGTTTCTAAAGGCAGAGTAAAGGGTCTGTCTGTAATAGAACTACACTGAGCATACTGGGTATTTAACCCTATCCTATCCACCATACACTGGGAAAAGGAACCATTAACTTATAATGGTAACTCTCAGCTTCATAACAGTATTTATCTTACAAGGGTAAAAAGGCACCTACAGACTGGGTTACTGTAATAAGATGTTACAGGACAATAAGGCACTCAGGGGCTGGGTTACTGTAATAAGATGTTACAGGGCAATAAGGCACTCAGGGGCTGGGTTACTGTAATAAGATGTTAAGGGACAATAAGGCACTCAGGGGCTGGGTTACTGTAATAAGATGTTACGGGACAATAAGACACTCAGGGGCTGGGTTACTGTAATAAGTTGTTACGGGACAATAAGGCACTCAGGGGCTGGGTTACTGTAATAAGATGTTACAGGACAATAAGGCAATCAGGGGCTGGGTTACTGTAATAAGATGTTACAGGACAATAAGACACTCAGGGGCTGGGTTACTATAATAAGATGTTACAGGACAATAAGACACTCAGGGGCTTGGTTACTGTAATAAGATGTTACAGGACAATAAGACACTCAAGGGCTGGGTTACTTAATAAGATGTTACAGGACAATAAGACACTCAGGGGCTGGGTTACTGTAATAAGACGTTTCAGGACAATAAGACACTCAGGGGCTGGGTTACTGTAATAAGATGTTACAGGACAATAAGACACTCAGGGGCTGGGTTACTGTAATAAGATGTTACAGGACAATAAGACACTCAGGGGCTGGGTTACTGTAATAAGACGTTACAGGACAATAAGACACTCAGGGCTGGTTACTGTAATAAGATGTTACAGGACAATAAGGACTAGGGGCTGGGTTACTGTAATAAGATGTTACAGGACAATAAGGCACTCAGGGGCTGGGTTACTGTAATAAGATGTTACAGGACAATAAGCACTCATAGGCTTGGTTACTGTAATAAGATATACAGGACAATAAGAACTCAGGGGCCGGGTTACTGTAATAAGATGTGTACAGGACAATAAGACACTCAGGGGCTGGGTTACTGTAATAAGATGTTACAGGACAATAAGACACTCAGGTGCCGGGCTACTGTAATAAGATGTTACAGGACAATAAGGCACTCGGGCTGGGTTACTATAATAAGATGTTACAGGACAATAAGGCACTCGGATTGGGTTACTGTAATAAGATGTTACAGGACAATAAGGCACTCAGGGGCTGGGTTACTGTAATAAGATGTTACAGGACAATAGACACTCAGGGGCTGGGTTTACTGTAATAAGATGTTACAGGGACAATAAGACACTCAGGGGCGGGTTACTGTAATAAGATGTTACAGGACAATAAGGCACTCAGGGCTGGGTTACTGTAATAAGATGTTACAGGACAATAAGACACTCAGGGGTGGTATGTAATAGATTTTACAGGACAATAAGACACTCAGGGGCTGGGTTACTGTAATAAGATTTACAGGACAATAAGACACCAGGGGCGGGTTACAGTATAAGATGTTACAGGACAATAAGGCACTCGGGCTGGGCTATGTAATAAGATGTTACAGGACAATAGGCACTCGGGGCTGGGTTACTGTAATAAGATGTTACAGGACAATAAGACACTCAGGGGCGGTTTACTGTAATAAGATGTTACAGGACAATAAGACAATCAGGGGCCGTTACTGTAATAAGATGTTACGGACAATAAGGCACTCAGGGCTGGGTTACTGTAATAAGATGTTACAGGACAATAAGACACTCAGGGTGGGTTACTGTAATAAGATTTTACAGGACAATAGACACTCAGGGGCTGGGTACTGTAATAAGAATTACAGGACAATAAACATCAGGGGGGGGTTACGTAATAAGATGTTACAGACAATAAGACACTCAGGGGCTGGGTTACCGTAATAGACGTTACAGGACAATAAGGCACTCAGGGCTGGGTTACTGTAATAAGATGTTACAGGACAATAAGGCACTCCGGGCTGGGTTACTGTAATAGATATTACAGGACAATAAGACACTTAGGGGCTGGGTTACTGTAATAAGATGTTACAGGACAATAGGACCTCAGGGGCTGGGTTACTGTAATAAGATGTTACAGGACAATAAGACACTCAGGCTGGGTTACTGTAATAAGATGTTACAGGACAATAAGGCACTCAGGGGCTGGGTTACTGTAATAAGATGTTACAGGACAATAAGACACTCAGGGGATGGGTTACTGTAATAAGATGTTACAGGACAATAAGACACTCAGGGGCTGGGTTACTGTAATAAGAGGGGCTGGGTTACTGTAATAAGATGTTACAGGACAATAAGGCACTCAGGGGCTGGGTTACTGTAATAAGATGTTACAGGACAATAAGACACTCAGGGGCTGGGTTACTGTAATAAGACGTTTCAGGACAATAAGGCACTCGGGCTGGGTTACTGTAATAAGACGTTACAGGACATCAAGGCACCAGGGCTGGGTTACTGTAATAAGACGTTACAGGACAATAAGACACTCAGGGGCTGGGTTACTGTAATAAGATGTTACAGGACAATAAGGCACTCAGGGGCTGGGTTACTATAATAAGATGTTACAGGACAATAAGGCACTCAGGGGCTGGGTTACTATAATAAGATGTTACAGGACAATAAGGCACTCAGGGGCTGGGTTACTATAATAAGACTGTAAAAAAAAAAAATAGTCACACACAAACGGGTGGCGTTTCCGGAAAAGGGCAGGTCCAGCCAGGTTGATAAAACAAAGAATCTTTATTGCAAAACCGACATCAGACTAGCCTTCCACGTTTGTCCTGTCCATACTCATACACCTATGGATGTGCAGTGGTAGACTACTAGGAGGTTTGATTTGTGTGTACAGCCACCTTACACACAGTATGTTGACATTATATGGGTTTGCATTGCTTGGTGACTTTGCACTAATATGTTTACACCCTATAATATTTGGTTAGGCATTTTTATTCTAACTCACACCATGTGAGTTCATTAAGTTAAGGTCACTGCATTTTACTTTATCGTGATTTAGAGAGCTGGCTGGTACGTGTGGACTAATTACCCTGGAAGACTATAATTAGCTCTTTCATTTTTTTCCACATTAAGGGCAGGTCAGGTTCCTTCTACCTGCTCATTTCAGCCTTTCGCATCTGTGATTCCATTTCCTGACCAATGGGAACTTCTTAATTCAGCTGCCACCAAATGACAGTTCCTTCCTCCTACTAGGAATTTGGTACGTGGGGTCACCGTAACACTGCTGCTAATATTCAACTGTCAAACTGGATGCTATCATGTGTGAAAACAGGCTGGTTACTTCTATCTATAGAATGGACTATTCATGCTAGGCTTTTGTTTGGATATCTATTTGTATGGACTTTGCTTTCAAATTAAAAATCGACAGGTCTGTGTTATGATTGAGATCGTAGGTAAAAAGAAGTCAAGTCTTGATGGAACAAGAGAGTTGGTCCAGGGTATATCCACTCTCTACTACACTTACATGGACCTTGTAGTGCCCAGCGCACCTTATGGAGAAGGTTGATCTAGTTAGAAATCAGAGTGGACGATCCAATGACATACGTAGTATTGTCCGATAGTCACTTGTGTGTGTGGGGTCATACAATGAAATTTGGCAAATATCCAGGATGCAAAATTCCAGAGTGAGCATAGTGAATGTCAGTATTCCATATTGGAAGATACCTAGCAATCTCTAAATTAAAGGGCATGTCCACCCTTAAAGGGGAAGTACAGTGCAAATTCATATGCTTTTCAGAAAAAAGAGCAGTATTTTTCCATCCCAATGACCTTCATCTTCCAATTCAGCATTTTGTCTGTGTATAAATAAATGCAACCGAAATACTGACTTCCTGTTTGCAGGACCCTTAGTAGAGACCGTTATGGTCTTGCCCTTGACCCAGCACCTGGGTTAATTCAGTTGCCCAGTAGAGATCTGAGCATCTTTGACCCACCAACAGCCAATCAGTAGAAATTACTGTTAGGAACATTCCAAGGATGTGGTGCATCCTGGGAAGAATATGGACCATTAGAACCTGAAATGTCAGCTCACTAACGTCAACAGCAGGGAACAGCAAAGGGTATGAAATCAACTGATTTTTCTAAATGGAAGAGAATATGTAGAATAACTAAGGAGGCATTACACAAACTAACAATTTAACAAATATTGATCATTTCCACTGAACTGTCCCTTTAAAGGGCATGTCCAGCCTAAAAACAAATCTTCATAGAAATGTTCACCACCACCCCAAACCCAGGTTTTGCATTATCCATATATTCCAAAGATGCCCCTAGCCGCCTGGGTGTCACCTCCTGATCTTGTTTCGAGCAAAAACAGGAGCAGTGTGGCTCTGCGTGGACAGACGTTCTATTTCCTGGTCACGGCTTACAGTTAATTGGGCGTGACGTCACGTAATGCCTTAACTGACAGCTGCAACCAGGAAGTAAAGCATCTGTCAGCCACAAAGCAGAGCATGAGAGTCGAGGGACCGGGTTAGGTAAGACATTTCAGGGGCATCTTTGGAATGTATGGAGATGTGAAACCTGGGTTTGGGGGGGGGGGGGGTGAACATTTTTATGGAAAGTTTATTTTAGGCTGGTAAGGCCCTTTAAATCAAACAAATGGTGACTTGACTGTTAACTTCCTTGCAACTCCAACTGCTTTTTTACCAGTTTATTACATGCATTTCTAACCAGATATTTAATGATAAGTTCTATTCCTTTCTGGCAAAGTCACCTGCCTCCTCCCTCTGCTCAATGAGCTTTTTCTATGCTTGAGCATGTGCAGAGGAGGCAGCGGGGGAAACAGCAGTAAATCACTGATTGTGATATCAGGTGTCACAGCCATGATTGACTGCATGGAGGGAGGAGCCAACTTACTCTGCCAGAATGGAGAGAATAATTATCTGGTTAGTGATGCAGGTTATACAGTGCAAAACATATCGATTGACCAGTTTTCTGTTTTAAGGATGGGCATACCATTAAATGCACGGATACCATAAAAAATCTGTACCCCTTAGTAACTGTAACTTGCTTACGTAGCCATTTTTTTTAGGGATCAAAACTTATGGTCGGTAAGGAGTGTATCCTGATAAGGCGCTACGTAAAGTGTACTGCTGCTTCCACCAGGGGGCAGGCCTGAGCAATCCTGAAATAATTATATTAATTTTCCTTGTATACTGTACCTTGTATATTTATTGGAGTCAGGAAGTCACGCACAAACCTTAGCTACAAGTCTTTAGAATTGTGGGGGGTAATTAGAGAACTTGTAGGAAACCCACGCAAACACAGGGGAACATACATTCAACCCAGGTTGCCGGATGCCCCTAAATGGCCAAGACTGCCCCAAAGATATATCAAGTCCTGCAGACAGGGTATAAATCCTGGCCTGACAACCCAACTGCCATTCTTGGAACCACCTCTGCCCACTCGTTACCAGTTCTCCGCCCCATTCACTAGCGCCTTTCCCTGCCCCTCCTTGGCCACTCCCAATGTTGGCTGTGGAAGCAGGTGAAACATCTGGTTGTGTGTACCAGTCTTACTCTTCTATTCTCTTTAAAAGTGATCTGGACAGAAATCCTTTATTCTACATATGCAGAGTAATGGTACAAAATATACAGTAGGTCACTGTATCATGGAATGTGTCTCTGGAATTGTTTTGGAATGTTGGCAGGAAAGTTGGGACTGGAGATCCCAGGATTCCTAAAAACATTCCCACATTCTAAAATGCTAAAGGTGGCCATACACTACTTAGATTAGACGTTGGTATAATCACACATCTATAGCATTGGCCGTTTATTACCTTCCTACATTCCCACGACGGTCCCACCTTGCTTTATCATTTTGACAATCGCAGAAAAGAATGTCTCGTGAACGTTGGAATGGTATCCAGATTTCTATGGGCACCTTTAGATATAACCAAGCCCAGATTACCCATAACCACATTTAGCTTGTCCTGCTGGTTACAATAACATTATCACCTCCCTTATATCATTCTGAATGGCGAGATTCCAGTCGGATGAGGAGCGAAATGTCTTTAAGACAACTGAACTCCTCTTCCAGTTGATCTAACTCAAATATTACAGGTACAGGTGATAACATTGTTCTGGGCTATAGGTCAAGAGGAATGTTCTCTTGATCCAGGATTCTCTACTTTAAAGTGATAAAACCTTTAGCCTTGGAATACACTGATATCCTCTAATGGAGCCGTTCCACGTGTGACCCTATCTCAGAGGATTATTTACTGTGGACAGAGGTTAAGGAGAAGAGGTGAATCAAATATTAATGACACTGCGTCTCAAAGTACAGAAGACTACAACACACCCACAGCAGCTGCTTGTTGATCTCCAGTCCGTATGTTACCTGTATATGTCGGTCTGTCCGCATTCGTACATCGTTCTCACTCTGTTCTGGATTGGGAACTCTAATATATTGTAGGTAGGGAACTATCAGGGTTATTCAATAAAAAGTTCTATCGTTAAAAATGGTGCTAATTTTGCCCCAACCAATCAGATGTTAGCTTTCAGATGTTAAATGATTTTTGATTGGTTGGGGCAAATTAGCACCCTTTTAACAATAAGAACCTTTATGAATCTCCCTGTATGTTTACAGCTGGGTTGTACACCAATATTGTACAAAGATCAGGCAATCTCCATACACGGGCCGACAAAGTGTGACTGCAGATCGTACGACTGCGATTGTAGCGTTTGTGGCCACCATAAGTCATTTATAAAGAGATTAAAATAATGGTGGCCCAGTAAGGAACCCTGAGTAAAGGTGGTCATACATATGCGATTTCCATTGCAATGTGCTGACAGATCACATTGGTATCTGTCGGCACATTGCGAAGGGAACCTGCACACATGGAACTGACCGATCCCCGTAGACGGTATGGGGATCGGTCGGCCGTGCGGCCAAACACCGCACAATCAGGATTGGCTCCCTCTACTAAAGTAAAGGGAGCCGATGCTGGCCAACCAAAATTTTCCGCCTTTGCCGATTTACGACTGCGGTTGCCACTGTGGAATGTTAGGCTTACGGTCTATAGTTACCAGGGTGGGAATGACTACCTTTTGAATATTGGAAATACATTGGCTTTTTTCCAATCCAGCGGACATCCCCCAACAAAAGCGAATGGATATTCACTTTGTCTAATTCATTCTTTACCATACCGTCTGTCAGAGTAACTGAAGAGAAGGACCCATCTGTACCCTGGTTAAAGATTCTCTTCCTCTAATAAACATGGACACTTTCAGGGTGATGCAATATCCTGAAGCCCTCTTCCTAATTTGCCCTAGATTCCAAATTCATAATCTCTTTGCGAGAATTATTGCATCCTGGGAACGCAGTCGGTAAGAGGGAAGCTTGAGCCTCCATTTAAAACGTTGGCTGCATATTCCAAAAAGTTTCAGAAGTGCAGGCACTGTTTATCTGTGTAAAACCCACATTAACCTATAATACATTGGGTGGTGCGGGTTTTACAATGATTTAGTGGCGGTCATGATTCCATGCCCCCTATCTTTATTAAATCTATGATTACAGATGTCACAAATCGCTATGCCAGCAGATTAGAACGCATTGGGATCACCGTAATCGAGAGACCTAAGCTTTCGAAAAATAGTGTAATTGGGCACAGTGTCGCCATTAGAAAGGGCCTCCATAGTATTGGTTTATTGTTTGCGTGGTAAAGAATTTTACAGCCATAGAAATTTCCATCTCAGAGTCACAGGTTGCAATAAGTGACTTTTTTGAATTAAAACTCCACTATGATGCTGTCCATTGGTTAACTGAAGATGCTGGAGCTATAATTCCATACAGCATCAGAATTAAGGGCAACTGTTGGTTACTACCAATATACGTCTAAGCTCAATATTCTCTAAACAAGCCCAGTATGGGTTTTCTAGCTTCCTGGAAGTTCAAGCTGTGTAAAAGTTACACTACCCAGACTGATTTGAAGACTAATTGGAGAATACCAACCAGCAGACCCTAATTTTGGGATACTTTTTCGAGATCCACACTCCCCTTGTTTTCATACAAAAGATCTAAAAAACTTGGTAAAGAACTAATACAAACAGATATATTGGCACCTACAGTGGGGGGTAAACGACTCATTTTTGGAGAGTAAAAAAAATGGGATTTTCCTTGCAGGAATGTTTTATATGCAATGAACGGGCGAAACGCCCATTCGGTTGGGGATCGTTGCCTGACCGGCCGGGGGATCTTAGCACAAAGGGCTGTTCGGCCAATAAAGTGCCCATACATGGCACAATTATCGCCCTAAACGGCATCCGCGATCACACCTGTGTACGAACCTTTACCTTGGCACCCAAGGTCTTAATGAAGAATTTATATGGCTTGTTTTTTAAGCACTGAGTATGTCTCTGGTGTCAGAATATAAATATATGTTTCATTTAGCTTTAAAGCGCAGTTACTAATTCTTTTTTTGGTACCTTTTCTGTAACCTTGCTTTTTTTATGGATTTTTCTTTTGAACTTAGATGTTTGATTGCGAATCTGAAACCTAATTAAAGGTATGTTAGGCTGGGTACACACCAGATGAGTTATTGTCCCGACTGAGCGCTCGCTACTAGCAAGTGTTCGGCCAGGACAAACGTCTGTCGGATGCAGCAATTGTGGCCGCGGCTGACAGTTCGCGTGACCGATCGTGCGGCCCCATACCAGGTCTCGGCTGCCACACACACCATCAAATATTTCCGACCGACTGATACACGTCACTATGAAATATCAGATGGTGTGGTACCCAGCCTTATTCCTAAGTCTGTATTTTACGTTATGCTTTGAACTGACTCTTTATATATATATATAAGATGGACTTTTCAACATACAGTTAACATGGATCAACCATGGATCAACCATGGATCACAAATTTGATGTTTAACCCACTTAAATATCCACTTTGGACACTTATCGAAATGAAACAATTGGTCTTCGGCTTTCTAAACAAATAGACAAAGATATTTTTACTACACAGTTTTAAGTATGGATCCAAGGATATTTTTTCATTGACACAATTGTGATATATTAATGAATTATATTATTTAATATAATTTTGCATATTTTACATATTTATTGCACTTCTCACTTTTCTCTGGATACTCCATTTGAGGAGGAGTCTTGTCTGATACCTGGTTTTATAACACTGTGGATTGGTATCTGACACATCACCTGAAGGGTAACACCCCCGAAACATTAAGATTTTTGATCCTTGTGGTTCACTATTAAACATGTGTACCTTTGGAGTGTGACTCTCTCTAGTCTGACACTATCATGCTGCCCTGTTCTGTGTCTCTGTGTCTGGCATGTGTTATAAGCTGTGTCATAAGCTCCACCCTCAAAATAAAAAAAATTCTGAAGCTAGTTACAGACCTGCAACTATTCTATGTCCATTCCTAAAGCTACGGACACTTTAGGAGAGAGAAAAAATATTTTCAGGCTTGTGGTTAGCTTTAAAATGATTAAGAAGTAGAAATTTGGGGGCAGGGCTTCTGGCCCAGCAGTGGGCATGCTCCAACCTTAAACTTGGAGGCAGACCCCAATTACTGGTGATGTCACAGATCACAGAGTTAGCAGGAACAACCACCCCTTTTTACTGCTGTAACTTGGATAGACTGCAGCTAGAAGCATGATCCCAGAGGCATTTTAAAGGTAGGATTCTACCCTATTCTGTATTCTACGTTTACATTTTACGATTGCAATGTTTTAATACTGGCTATCACATTTTGGTAAATGTTTGTGCTTTTTTATTTTAGAAAACCTCTGAAAACACTCTCTACCTGGGGAAAGAACAAAGAGCATCCTAATAAGACTACAAGATTGCTCACATCCAAGTCTAAAGATGGACAGCAGTGTTTTTATCAGTTACTGTGCGTTGCCTGTAGCTTTCTGGGGTTTCAACTTACTTCTCTGCGATCAGTCCCCGGATCTCTAACAAATACTGCAGTTCCTACAGACTGTTCAGCAACAGCAGGCAGTGTGAGTGGAACTCAAGTAACCAGCCAAGTGCCTTATTGTCCTGTAACATTTATTACAGTAACCCAGCCCAGTGCCTATTGTCCCTGTAACATCTTATTACGTAACCCAGCCTGAGTGTCTTATTGTCCTGTAACATCTTATTACAGTAACCCAGCCCTAGTTCTTATTGTCCTGTAACCTTTTTACAGTACCCAGCCCCTGAGTGTCTTATTGTCCTGTAACAATCTTATTACAGTAACCCGGTCCCTGAGTGTCTTATTGTCCTGTAACATCTTATTACAGTAACCCAGCCCCTGAGTGCCTTATTGTCCTGTAACATCTTATTACAGTAACCCGGTCCCTGAGTGTCTTATTGTCCTGTAACATCTTATTACAGTAACCCACCCCTGAGTGCCATATTGTCCTGTAACGTCTTATTACAGTAACCGGCCCCTGAGTGTCTTATTGTCCTGTAACATCTTATTACAGTAACCCAGCCCTGAGTGCCTTATTGTCCTGTAACATCTTATTACAGTAACCCAGCCCCTGAGTGTATTTGTCCTGTAAATCTTATTACGTAACCCGAGTGCCTTATTGGCCTGTAACATCTTATTACGAACCAGCCCCTGAGTGCTTATGTCCGTAACGTCTATTACAGTAACCAGCCCCTGAGTGCCTTATTGTCCTGTAACGTCTTATTACAGTAACCCAGCCCCTGAGTTGCTTATTGTCCTGTAACTCTTATTACAGACAATAGGCCACTCAGGGGCGGTGGTTATGTTACTAAGACTATTACAGGACAATAAGGCACTCAGGGGCTGGGTTACTGTAATGTCTTATTACAGTAACCCAGCCCCTAAGTGCCTTATTGTCCTGTAACAACTTATTACAGTAACCCAGCCCGAGTGTCTTATTGTTCCCGAACATCTTATTACAGTAACCCAGCCCCGAGTGTCTTATTGTCCTGTAACGTCTTATTACAGTAACCCAGACCCTGAGTGTCTTATTGTCCTTAACATCTTATTACAGTAACCCAGCCCTGAGTGTCTTATTGTCCTGTAACATCTTATTACAGTAACCCAGCCCCTGAGTGTCTTATTGTCCTGTAACATCTTATTACAGTAACCCACCCCTGAGTGCTTATTGTCCTGTAAATCTTATTACAGTAACCCAGCCCCTGAGTGCCTATTGTCCTGTAACATCTTATTACAGTAACCCAGCCCCTGAGTGCCTTATTGTCCTGTAACATCTTATTACAGTAACCCAGCCCCTGAGTGTCTTATTGTCCTGTAACGTCTTATTACTGTAACCCGAGTGCCTTATTGTCCTGTAACATCTTATTACAGTAACCCAGCCCCTGAGTGCCTTATTGTCCTGTAAGTCTTATTACAGTAACCCAGCCCCTGAGTGCCTTATTGTCCTGTAACGTCTTATTACAGTAACCCAGACCCTGAGTGTCTTATTGTCCTGTAACTCTTATTTACAGGACAATAAGGCACTCAGGTGGCTGGTACTGTAATAAGACATTACAGGACAATAAGCCTCGGGCTGGTTACGTAAGCTTATACAGTAACCAGCCCTAAGTGCCTTATTGTCCTGTAACATCTTATTACAGTAACCCAGCCGATAGTCTTATTGTCCCGTAACATCTTATTACAGTAACCGCCCCTGAGTGTCTTATTGTCCTGTAACGTCTTATTACAGTAACCCAGACCCTGAGTGTCTTATTGTCCTATAACATCTTATTACAGTAACCCAGCCCCTGAGTGTCTTATTGTCCTGTAACATCTTATTACAGTAACCCAGCCCCTGAGTGCCTTATTGTCCTGTAACATCTTATTACAGTAACCCAGCCCCTGAGTGCCTTATTGTCCTGTATATCTTATTACAGTAACCCAGCCTGAGTGCTTATTGTTCCTGTAACATCTTATTACAGTAACCCAGCCCCTGAGTGCCTATTGTCCTGTAACATCTTATTACAGTAACCCAGCCCCTGAGTGTCTTATTGTCCCTGTAAATTCCTATTACAGTAACCCAGCCCGAGTGTCTTATTGTCCTGTAACAACTTATTACAGTAACCCAGCTGCCCTGAGTGTCCTATTGTCCTGTAACATCTTATTACAGAACCCAGCCCCTGAGTGTCTTATTGTCCTGTAACATCTTATTACAGTATCCAGCCCCTGAGTGTCTTATTGTCCTGTAACATCTTATTACAGTAACCCAGCCCCTGAGTGCTTATGTCCTGTAACATCGATCCAGTAATCAGCCCCTGAGTGTCTTATTGTCCTGTAACATATTTTACAGTAACCCAGCCCCTGAGTGCCTTATTGTCCTGTAACGTCTTATTACAGTTACCCACCCCGAGTGTCTTATTGTCGTAACTCTTATTACAGTAACCCAGCCCCTGAGTGTCTTATTGTCCTGTAATGTCTTATTACAGTAACCCGGCCCCTGAGTGTTTTATTGTCCTGTAACATCTTATTACAGTAACCCGGCCCCTGAGTGTCTTATTGTCCTGTAACATCTTATTACAGTAACCCAGCCCCTGAGTGTCTTATTGTCCTGTAACATCTTATTACAGTAACCCAACCCCTGAGTGTCTTATTGTCCTGTAACGTCTTATTACAGTAACCCGAGTGCCTTATTGTCCTGTAACGTCTTATTACAGTTACCCAACCCCTTAGTGTCTTATTGTCCTGTAACTCTTATTACAGTAACCCGGCCCCTAGAGTGTCTCTATTGTCCTGTAACGTCTTATCAGTAACCCGCCCCTGAGTGTCTTATTCCTGTAACATCTTATTACAGTAACCCGGCCCCTGAGTGTCTTATTGTCCTGTAACATCTATTACAGTAACCCGGCCCTGAGTGTCTTATGTCCTGTAACATCTTATTACAGTAACCCAACCCTGAGTGCCATATTGTCCTGTTAATCTTATTACAGTAACCGCCCTGAGTGTCTTATGTCTGTAACGTCTTATTACGTAAACCCGCCCCTGAGTGTCTTTTTCCTGTAACATCTTATTACAGTAACCCGCCCCTGAGTGTCTTATTGTCCTGAACATCTTATTACAGTAACCCAGCCCCGAGTGCCTTATTGTCCTGTAACGTCTTATTACAGTTACCCAACCCCTGAGTGTCTTATGTCCGTAACGTCTATTACAGTAACCCAGCCCCTGAGTGTCTTATTGTCCTGTAAGTCTTATTACAGTAACCCGGCCCCTGAGTGTTTTATTGTCCTGAACATCTTATTACAGTAACCCGGCCCCTGAGTCTTATTGTCCTGTAACATCTTATTACAGTAACCCAGCCCCTGAGTGTCTTATTGTCCTGTAACATCTTATTACAGTAACCCAACCCCTGAGTGTCTTATTGTCCTGTAACGTCTTATTACAGTAACCCGAGTGCCTTATTGTCCTGTAATGTCTTATTACAGTTACCCAACCCCTGAGTGTCTTATTGTCCTGTAACGTCTTATTACAGTAACCCGGCCCCTAAGTGTCTTATTGTCCTGTAACGTCTTATTACAGTAACCCGGCCCCTGAGTGTCTTATTCTCCTGTAACATCTTATTACAGTAACCCGGCCCCTGAGTGTCTTATTGTCCTGTAACATCTTATTACAGTAACCCGCCCCTGAGTGTCTTATTGTCCTGTAACTCTTATTACGTAACCCACCGAGTGCCATATTGTCCTGTAACGTTTATTACGAACCCGGCCCTGAGTGTCTTATGTCGTAACGTCTTATTACAGTAACCCGACCCCTGAGTGCCTTATGTTCCTGTAACATCTTATTACAGTAACCCAGCCCTACGTTGCTTATTGTCTGTAACATCTTATTACAGTAACCCAGCCCTGAGTGTCTTATTGTCCTGTAACATCTTATTACAGTAACCCAGCCCCTGAGTGCCTTATTGTCCTGTAACATCTTATTACAGTAATCCAGCCCCTGAGTGTCTTATTGTCCTGTAACATCTTATTACAGTACCCAGCCCCTGAGTGCCTTATTGTCCTGTAACATCTGATTCCAGTAACTCAGCCGATGAGTGTCTTATTGTCCTGTAACATCTTATTACAGTAACCCAGCCCCTGAGTGCCTTATTGTCCTGTAACGTCTTATTACAGTTACCCAACCCCTGAGTGTCTTATTGTCCTGTAACGTCTATTACAGTAACCCAGCCCCTGAGTGTCTTATTGTCTGAATGTCTATTACAGGAACCCGGCCCCAGAGTGTTTTATTGTCCTGTAACATCTTATTCAGTTACCCGGCCCCTGAGTGTCTTATTGTCCTGTAACATCTATACAGTAACCAGCCCCTGAGTGTCTTATTGTCCTGTAACATCTTATTACAGTAACCCAACCCCTGAGTGTCTTATTGTCTGTAACGTTATTACAGTAACCCGAGTGCCTTATTGTCCTGTAACGTCTTATTACAGTTACCCAACCCCTGAGTGTCTTATTGTCCTGTAACGTCTTATTACAGTAACCCGGCCCCTAAGTGTCTTATTGTCCTGTAACGTCTTATTACAGTAACCCGGCCCCTGAGTGTCTTATTCTCCTGTAACATCTTATTACAGTAACCCGGCCCCTGAGTGTCTTATTGTCCTGTAACATCTTATTACAGGTAACCCGGCCCCTGAGTGTCTTATTGTCCTGTAACATCTTATTACAGTAACCCAACCCCGAGTGCCATATTGTCCTGTAACGTCTTATTACAGTAACCCGGCCCCTGAGTGTCTTATTGTCCTGTACGTTCTTATTAACATAACCCAGCCCTGAGTGCCTTATGTCTGTAACATCTTATTACAGTAACCCAGCCCTACGTTGCTTATTGTCCTGTAACCATCTTATTACAGTAACCCAGCCCCCTGAGTGTCTTATTGTCCTGTAACATCTTTTACAGAACCCAGCCCCGAGTGTCTATGTCCTGTAAAATCTTATTACAGTAACCCAGCCCGAGGTCTTATGTCCTGTAACATCTTATTACAGTAACCCGACCCTGAGTGCCTTATTGTCCTGTAACATCTTATTACAGTAACCCAGCCCCTGAGTTCTTATTGTCCTGTAACATCTTATTACAGTAACCCAGCCCCTGAGTGTTCTCATTGTCCTGTAACATCTTATTACAGTAACCCAGCCCCTACGTTCTTATTGTCCTCTAACATCTTATTACAGAACCAGCCCCTGAGTGTCTTATTGTCCTGTAACATCTTATACAGTAACCCAGCCCTGAGTGCTTATTGTCCGTAACATCTTATTACAGTAACCCAGTCCCTGAGTGTCTTATTGTCCTGTAACATCTTATTACAGTACCCAGCCCCTGAGTGTCTTATGTCCTGTAACTCTTATTACAGTAACCCGGTCCCTGAGTGTCTTATTGTCCTGTAACATCTTTACAGTAACCAGCCCCGAGTGCCTTATTGTCCTGTAACATCTTATTACAGTAAACCCGCCCTGAGTGTCTATTGTCTGTAAATCTTATTACAGTAACCCAGCCCCTGAGTGCCTTATTGTCCTGTAACATCTTATTACAGTAACCCGGTCCCTGAGTGTCTTATTGTCCTGTAACATCTTATTACAGTAACCCAACCCCTGAGTGCCATATTGTCCTGTAACGTCTTATTACAGTAACCCGGCCCTGAGTGTCTATTGTCCTGTAACATCTATTACAGTAACCCAGCCCCGAGTGCCTTAGTCCTGTAACATTTTATTACAGTAACCCAGCCCCGAGTGTCTATTGTCCTGTAAATCTATTACTGTAACCCGAGTGCCTTATGTTCCTGTAAATCTATTACAGTAACCCAGCCCCTGAGTGCCTTATTGTCCTGTAACGTCTTATACAGTAACCCAGCCCTGAGTGCCTTAGTCCTGTAACGTCTTATTACAGTAACCCAGCCCCTGAGTGCCTTCTTTTGTCCTGTAAACGTCTTATTACAGGACAATAAGGCCCTCAGGGGCTGGTTACTGTATAAGACATTACAGGACCATAAGGCAACTCAGAGGGCCGGGTTACTGTAATGTCTTATTACAGTAACCCAGCCCCTAAGTGCCTTATTGTCCTGTAACATCTTATTACAGTAAAACCAGCCCGAGTGTCTTATTGTCCGTAACATCTTATTACAGTAACCCAGCCCCTGAGTGTCTTATTGTCTGTAACGTCTTATACAGTAACCCAGACCCTGAGTGTCTTATTGTCCTATAACATCTATTACAGTAACCCAGCCCTGAGTGTCTTATTGTCCTGTAACATCTTATTACAGTAACCAGCCCCCGAGTGTCTTTGTCCTGTAAATCTTATTACAGTAACCCAGCCCCTGAGGGTTTATTGTCCTGTAACATCTTATTACAGTAACCCAGCCCCTGAGTGCCTTATTGTCCGTAACATTTTATTTCAGTAACCCAGCCCCTGAGTGTCTTATGTCCTGAACATTTATTACAGTAACCAGCCCCCTGAGTGCCTTATTGTCCTGTAAAATCTTATTACAGTAACCCAGCCCCTGAGTGCCTATGTCCTGTAAATCTTATACAGTAACCCAGCCCCTGAGTGCCTTATTGTCCTGTAACATTATTACAGTAACCCAGCCCCTGAGTGCCTTATTGTCCTGTAAACTTATTACAGTACCCAGCCCCTGACTGTCTTATTGTCCCTGTAAATTCCTATTACGTACCCAGCCGAGTGGTCTATTGTCCTGTAACAACTTATTACAGTAACCCAGCTGCCTGAGTGTCTATTGTCCTGTAACATCTTATTACAGTAACCCAGCCCCTGAGTGTTATTGTCCTGTAACATCTATTACAGTAATCCAGCCCCTGAGTGTCTTATTGTCCTGTAACATCTTATTACAGTAACCCAGCCCCTGAGTGCCTTATTGTCCTGTAACATCTATTCCAGTAACCAGCCCCTGAGTGTCTTATTGTCCTGTAACAATCTTATTACAGTAACCACCCTGAGTGCCTATTGTCCTGTAACGTCTATTACAGTACCCACCCCTGAGTGTCTATTGTCTGTAACGTCTTATACAGTAACCCAGCCCCTGAGAGGCTCTTATTGTCCTGTAATATTTATTACAGTAACCCGGCCCCTGAGTGTTTATTGTCCTGAAACATCTTATTACAGTAACCCGGCCCCTCGAGTGTCTTATTGTCCTGTAACATCTTATACAGTAACCCAGCCCTGAGTGTTATTGTCCGGACATCTTATACAGTAACCCAACCCCTGAGTGTCTTATTGTCTGTAACGTCTTTATTACAGTAACCCGACTGCTTATTGTCCTGTAACGTCTTTTACAGTTACCCAACCCCTGAGTGTCTTATTGTCCTGGAACGTCTTATTACAGGAACCCGGCCCTAAGTGTCTATTGTCCTGTAACGTCTTATTACAGGTAAACCCGGCCCCTGAGTGTCTTATTCTCCTGTAAACATCTTATTACAGTAACCGGCCCTGAGTGTCTTATTGTCCTGTACAATCTTATTGACGAACCCGGCCCCTGAGTGTCTTATGTCCTGTAACATCTTATTACAGTAACCCAACCGAGTGCCATATTGTCTGTAACGTCTTATTACAGTAACCCGGCCCTGAGTGTCTTATTGTCCGTAACGTCTTATACAAACCCAGCCTGAGTGCCTTATTGTCCTGTAACATCTATTACAGTAACCCAGCCCTACGTTGCTTATTGTCCTGTAACATCTTATACAGTAACCCGCCCCTGAGGTGGCTATTGTCCTGTAACATCTTATTACAGTAACCCAGCCCCTGAGTGCCTTATTGTCCTGTAACATCTTATTACAGTAATCCAGCCTGAGTGTCTTATTGTCCTGTAACATATTATTACAGTAACCCAGCCCCTGAGTGCCTTATTGTCCTGAAATCTGATTCCAGTAACTCAGCCGATGAGTGTCTTATGTGCCTGTAACATCTTATTACAGTAACCCAGCCCTGAGTGCCTTATTGTCCTGTAAACTCTTATTACAGAACCCAGCCCTACGTTGCTTATGTTCTGTAACATCTTATTACAGTAACCCAGCCCCTGAGTGTCTATTGTCCTGGAACATCTTATTACAGTACCCAGCCCCTGAGTGCCTTATTGTCCTGTAACATCTTATTACAGTAATCCAGCCCCTGAGTGTCTTATTGTCCTGTAACATCCCAGCCCTGAGTGTCTTAGTGTCCTGTATGTCTTATTACAGTTAATCCGGCCCCTGAGGTTTTATTGTCCTGTACATCTTATTACAGTTAACCCGGCCCTTGTGTCTTATTGTCTGTAACATCTTATTACAGTACAGCCCTTGAGGTCATGTCCTGTAACATCTTATTACAGTAACCCAACCCCTGAGTCTATTGTCCTGTAACGTATTAGTACCAGCCCCTGAGGCCTTATGTCTGTAAACATCTATTACAGTAAACCCAGCCCCTACGTTGCTTATTGTCCTGTAACATCTTATTACAGTAACCCAGCCCCTGAGTGTCTTATTGTCCTGTAACATCTTATTACAGTAACCCAGCCCCTAAGTTTCTTATTGTCCTGTAACATCTTATTACAGTAACCCAGGCCCTGAGTGCCTATTGTCCTGTAACATCTTATTACAGTAACCACGGTCCCTGGTGTCTATTGTCCTGTAACATCTTATACAGTTAACCAGCCCCTGAGTGCCTTATTGTCCTGTAACATCTTATTACAGTAACCCGGTCCCTGAGTGTCTTATTGTCCTGTAAAATCTATTACAGAACCAACCCTGAGTGCCATATTGTCCTGTAACGTTCTTATTACAGAACCCTGCCTAGTGTCTATTGTCCTGTAACATCTATTACAGTAACCAGCCCCTGAGTGACTTATTGTCCTGTAACCATCTTATTACAGTAACCCAGCCCCTGAGTGTCTTATTCCGTAACATCTTATTACTGACCAGGGCCTATGTCCGTAACATCTTAATACAGTAAACCCAGCCCGAGTGTTTTGTCTTGGAAGTCTTATTACAGTAACCCAAGCCCCGAGTGCCTTATTGTCCTGTAACGTCTTATTACAGTTAGCCAACCCCTGAGTGTCTTATGTCTGAACGTCTTATTACAGTAACCAGCCCCTGAGTGTCTTATTGTCCTGTAAGATCTTATTACAGTAACCCAGCCCTGAGTGCCTATTGTGTCCTGTAACGGATATACAGTAACCCAGGACCCTGAGTGTTATTGTCTGTAACATTCTTATACAGTAACCAGCCCTGAGTGCCTTATTGTCCTGTAACGTTCTTATACAGTAACCCAGCCCCTGAGTGCTCTATTGTCCTGTAACATCTTGATTACAGTAACCCAGCCCTGAGTGTCTTATTGTCCTGTAAGTCTTATTACAGTAACCCGCCCTGAGTGCCTTATGTCCTGTAATGTATTATTACAGAACCAGCCCTGAGTGCCTTATAGTCTGTAAATCTTAATTACAGTAACCCAGCCCTGAGTGTCTTATTGTCCTGTAACGTCTTATTACAGTACCCAGCCCTGAGTGCCTCATTGTCCTGTAACGTCTTATTACAGTAAACCAGCCCTGAGTGTCTTATTGTCCCGTACACATCTTATTACAGTAACCCAACCCGAGTGTCTAAATTGTCCCGTAACATCTTATTACAGTAAACCAGCCCCTGAGTGTCTTATTGTCCTGTAACGTCTTATTACAGTAACCCAGCCCCTGAGTGTCTTATGTCCTGTAACATCTATTACAGTTACCCAGCCCCGAGGTCTTATTTCCTGTAAATTCTTATTACAAACCCAGCCCCTGAGTGTCTTATTCCTGTAACATCTTATTACAGTAACCCGCCCTGGTGCCTATTGCCTGTTAACATTTATTCAGTAACCCAGCCCCTGAGTGTTCTTATTGTCCTGTAACATCTTATTACAGTAACCAGCCCCTGAGTGACTTATTGTCCTGTAACATCTTATTACAGTAACCCAGCCCTAGGTGTCCTTATTGTCCTGTAATACTTAAACAGTAACCCAGCCCCTGATTGCTTATTGTCCTGTAACATCTTATTACAGTAACCCAGCCCTGAGTGCCTATTGCTTGTAACATCTATTACAGTAACCCAGCCCTGAGTGTCTTAGTCCCTGTAAATTTTATACAGTAACCCAGCCCTGAGTGTCTTATTGTCCTGTAACAACTTATTACAGTAACCCAGCTGCTGAGTGTCTTATTGTCCCTGTAACATCTTATACAGTAAACCCAGCCCTGAGTGTCTTTTGCCTGTAACATCTTATTACAGAACCAGCCCTGAGTGTCTTATTGTCCTGTAACATCTATTACAGTAACCCAGCCCCTGAGTGCCTTATGTCCTGTAACATCTGATTCCAGTAAACTAGCCGAGTGTCTATTGTCCTGTAACGTTATTACAGTAAACCCAGCCCCTGAGTGCCTTATTGTCCTGTAACGTATATTACATTACCCAACCCCTAGTGTCTTATTGGCTGTACGTCTTATACCAGTAACAGCCCCTGAGGTCTTATTGTCCTGTAAGTTATACATAACCCGCCCCTGAGTGTTTTATTGTCCTGTAACATCTATTACAGTAACACCGGCCCCTGAGTTGTTTATTTGTCCTGTAACATCTTATTACAGTAACCCAGCCCTGAGTGTTCTATTGTCCTGTAAACTTTATACGAACCCACCCCTGAGTGTCTTATTGTCCTGTAATCTATACAGTAAACCCCGAGTGCCTTTATGTCCTGTAACGTCTTTTCAGTTACCCAACCCTTAGGTCTTATTGTCTGTAACGTCTTATACGTAAAACCGGGCCCTAGTGTCTTTGTCGTAACAGTCTTATTACAGTTAACCCAAACCGAGTGCCTATTGTCTGTAACGTCTTATTATCAGGAACCCGGCCCGCTGAGTGTCTTATTGTCTGTAACGTTTATTACAGTAACCCAGCCCCTGAGTGCCTTATTGTCCTGTAACATCATTATTACAGTAACCCGCCCCTACGTTGCTTATTGTCCTGTAACATACTTATTACAGTAACCCAGCCCCCTGAGTGTCTATTGTCCTGTAACATCTTATACAGTAACCCAGCCCCCGAGTGTCTTATTGTCCTGTAAAATCTTATTACAGAACCCAGGCCCTGAGTGTCTTATTGTCCTGTACATCTTATTACAGTAACCCGACCTGAGTGCTTAGTCCTGTCGCTATTACAGTAACCCAGACCCCTAGTGTTTGTCCTGTAACATATTATTACAGTAACCCAGCCCCTGAGGGTCTTATTGTCCTGTAACTCTTATACAGTAACCCGCCCCTACGTTCTTATTGTCCTGTAACATCTTATTACAGTAACCAGCCCCTACGTTTCTTATGGTCCTGTAACATCTTATACAGTAACCCAGCCACTGAGGTCTTATTGTCCTGTAACATCTTATTACAGTAACCCAGCCCCTGAGTGTCTTATTGTCCTGTAACATCTTATTAAAGTAACCCAGCCCCTGAGTGGTCTATTGTCCTGTAACATCTGTATACAGTAACCCAGCCCCTGAGTGTCTTATTGTCCTGTAAACATCTTATTACAGTAAACCAGCCCTACGTTTCTTATTGTCCTGTAACATCTTATTACAGTAACCCAGCCCCTGAGTGCTATTGTCCGTAACATCTTATACAGTAACCCGCGGTCCCTGAGTGTCTTATTGTCCTGTAACATCTTATTACAGTAACCCAGCCCCTGAGTGACTGTAGTCCTGTAACATCTTATTACAGTAACCCGGTCCTGAGTTGTCTTATTGTCCTGTAACATCTATACAGAACCCAACCCCTGAGTGCATATGTCCGTAACGTCTTATTACAGTAACCCGGCCCCTGGTGTATTATGTCTGTAACGTCTTATTACATTAACCAGCCTTTGAGTGCCTTATTGTCCTGTAACATCTTATTACAGTAACCCAGCCCCTGAGTGCCTTATTGTCCTGTAAATCTTATTACAGTAAACCCAGCCCTGAGTATCTTATTGTCCTGTAACATCTTATTACTGTAACCCGAGTGCTTATTGTCCTGTAGCCTCTTTTACAGTAAACCCAGCCCGAGTGTCTATTGTCCTGTAACGTCACTTATTACAGTAAACCAGCCCTGAGTGCCTTATTGTCCTGTAACGTTTATTTTACAGTTACCCAACCCCTGAGTTGTCTTATTGTCCTGTAAGTCTTATACAGTTAACCCAGCCTGAGTGTCTTATTGTCCTGTAACGTCTATTACAGTAACCGGCCCCTGAGTGTTTATTGTCCTGTAACATCTTATTACAGTAACCGGCCCGCCCTGAGTTTCTTATGGCCTGTAACATCTATTACGTAACCGCCCCTGAGTGTCTTTATTTCTGTAACATCTTATTACAAACAACCCTGAGTGTATGGTCCTAACTCCTTATTACCGTACTGAGTGTCTTATGTCCTGTAACGTCTATACAGTTACACCCATGCGCCGTGAGTGTCTTATTTTTTATATTTTTATTCTTATTGTCCGTAACGTCTTATACATAACCGGCCCCTGAGTGTCTATTGTCCTGTAACATCTTCTTACAGTAACCCGGCCCCTGTGTCTTATTCTCCTGTAACATCTTATTACAGTAACCCAGCCCCTGAGTGTCTTATTGTACTGTAACATCTTATTACAATAACCCGGCCCCTGAGTGTCTTATTGTCTGTAACATCTTATTACAGTAACCCGGCCCCTGGTGTCTTATTGTCCTGTAACATCTATTACAGTAACCCAGCCCGAGTGTCTTAGGCCTGTAACATCTTATTACAGTAACCCAAACCCTGAGTGCCTTATTGTCCTGTACACTCGCCCATAGCTTATCAGTAACCCAGCCCCTGAGTGCCTATTGTCCTGTAACATCTTATTACAGTAACCCAGTCCCTGCTGTCCTATTGTCTGTAAAATCTATACAGTAACCCAGCCCTGAAGTGCCTTATTGTCCTGTAACGTCTTATTACAGTAACCCGCCCCTGAGTGTCTTATGTCCTATAAATCTTATACGTAACCACCTGAGTGTTTATTGTCCTGGTAACGTCTATTATTACAGTAACCGAGTGCCTTATTGTCCTGTAACATCTTATTACAGTAACCCAGCCCTGAGTGCCTTATTGTCCTGTAACATCTTATTACAGTAAACCAGTCCCTGATTGGTTTAGTCCTGTAACATCTTATTACAGTAAACCGGCCCCTGAGGTTCTTTTGTCCGTAAATCTTATTACAGTAAACCCAGTCCCCTGAGTGTCTTATTGTCCTGTAACATCGTTCTTACAGTAACCCAGATCACCTGAGGCATTATGTCCTGTAACGTCTATTCAGTAACCCAGTGCTTATTGTCGTAACGTCTATTACAGTTACCCACCCCTAGTGTCTTATTGCCTGTAAGTTTATTACAGTTAACCCCGGCCCGAGTGTCTTATTGTCCTGTAACCTCTTATTACAGAACCCAACCCGAGTGCCATATGTCCTGTAACGTCTTATACAGTAACCCGGCCCCTGAGTGTTTATTGTCCTGTAACGTCTTATTACAGTAACCCAGCCCCTGAGTGCCTTATTGTCCGTTGTAACATCTTATTACAGTAACCCAGCCCCTACGTTGCTTATTGTCCTGTACATCTTATTACAGTAACCCAGCCCCGAGTGTCTTATTGTCCTGTAACATCTTATTAAAGTAACCCAGCCCCTGAGTGTCTTATTGTCCTGTAACATTTATTACAGTAACCCAGCCGAGTGTCTTATTGTCCTGTAACATCTTATTACAGTAAACCCAGATCTGAGTGCTTATGTCCTGTAACGCTTATTACAGAACCCCAGCCCCTGGTGTCTTATGTCCTGTAACGCTTATTACAGTAACCCAGCCCGTCTGAGTTGTTCTTAATTGTCCGTAACATCTTATTACAGTAACACAGCCATGAGTGTCTTATTGTCCTGTAACATCTTATTACAGTTAACCCAGCCCCACGTTTCTTATTGTCCTGTAAATCTATTACAGAACCCAGCCCCCTGAGTGCCTGATTGTCCTGTAACATCTTATTACGTAACCGGTCCCTGAGTGTCTTAGTCTCTGTAACATCTTAGTACAGTAACCAGCCCTGAGTGCCTCTTATTGCTGTAACATCTTATTACAGTAACCCGTCCCTGAGTGTCTTATTGTCCGTAACGTCTTATTACAGTACAACCCGCGCCCCTGAGTGTCTTATTGTCTGTAACGTTCTTATTACATTAACACCCAGCCTTGAGTGCCTTATTGCCCTGTAACATCTTATTACAGTAACCCAGCCCCTGAGTGCCTTATTGTCCTGTAACATACTTATACAGTAACCCGCCCAGTGAGTATCTTATGTCCTGAACATCTTATTACTGTAACCCGAGGTGCCTTATTGTCCTGTAACATCTTATTACAGTAACCCAACCCCTGAGGCTTATTGTCCTGTAACGTCTATTACAGTTAACCCAGGCCCCTGGGTCTATTGTCTTGTAACATCTTTTACAGTAACCCGCCGTGTGTCTTATTCCTGAACATCTTATACAGTAACCCAGCTCTGAGGGTCTTATTGTCCTGTAACATCTTATTACAATAACCCGGCCCCTGAGTGTTTATTGTCCCGTAAAATCTTATTACGTAACCCAGCCCCTGAGTATCTTATTGTCCTGTAACATCTTTACGTAACCCGAGTGCCTATTGTCCTGTAACACTTATTACAGTAACCCAACCCGAGTGTCTTATTGTCCTGTAAGTCTTATTACAGTAACCCGGCCCCTGAGTGTTTTATTGTCCTGAACATCTTATTACAGTAACCCGGCCCCTGGTGTCTTATTGTCCTGTAAAATCTTTTATAGTAACCCAGCCCCTGAGTGTTATTGTCCTGTAACATCTATTACAGTAACCCAAACCCTGAGTGTCTTATGGTCCTGTAACGTCTATTACAGTCAAAGTAGTACTATTGTCCTGTAACGTCGTATTACAGTTACCCAACCCCTGAGTGTTTCATTGTACTGTAACGTCTATTACAGTACCCGGCCATGAGTGTCTTATTGTCCTGTAACATCTTATTACAGTAACCCGCCCCTGTGTGTCTTTTCTCCTGTAACATATATTACAGTAAACCCAGCTCCTGAGTGTCTTATTGTCCTGTAACATCTTATTACAATAACCCGGCACCTGAGTGTCTATTGTCCTGTAACATCTTATACAGTAACCCAGCCCCTGAGTGTCTTATTGTCCTGTAAATATTATTACAGAACCCAGCCCGAGTGTCTTATTGTCTGTAACTTTATCAGTAACCCAGACCTTGTGCCTTATTGTCCTGTGTAACATTTATTACAGTAACCCAGCCCCTGAGTGCCTTATTGTTCCTGTACATTATTACAGTAACCCAGTCCCTGAGTGGTCCTATGTCCTGTAACATCTTATTACAGTAACCCAGTCCCTGAGTGCCTATTGTCCGTAACATCTTATACAGTAACCCAGCCCCTGAGTGCCTTATGTCTGTAAGTCTTATTACAGTACCCAGCCCTGAGTGTTCTTATTTTGTCCTATAACATCTATTAAGTAACCCAACCCCTGAGTGTGTATTGTCCTGTAACGTCTATTACAGTAACCCGAGTGCACTTATTGTCCTGTAAAATCTATTACAAGTAACCAGCCCCTGAGTGCCTATTGTCCTGAAACATCGTTATTACAGTAACCCAGTCCCTGAGTTGTTTTATGTCCGTAACATATATTACAGTAACCCGGCCCCTGAGTGTCTATTGTCCTGTAACATCTTATGAACAGGAACCCAGTACCCTGAGTTTCTTATTGTCCTGTAACATTATTACAGTAACCCAATCCTGAGTGTCTATTGTCAACGTAACGGTATGATTACAGTAACCCGGATTGCTTATTGTCCTGTAACGTTCTTTACAGTAACCCACACCCCTTAGTGTCTTATTGTCCGTAACGTCTTATTACAGGAACCCGGACCCTGAGTGGTCGTATTGTCTGTAAAATCTTATTACAGTAACCCAACCCGAGTGCCATATTGTCCTGTAACGTCTTATTACAGTAAAACCGGCCCCTGAGTGTTATTGTCCTGTAACGTCTTATTACAGTAACCAGCCCCTGAGTGTCTATTGTCCCGGTAACATTTATTACAGTAACCCAGCCCCTACGTTGCTACTTGTCCTGTAACATGATTATTACAGGTACCCAGCCTGAGTGTATTGTCCTGTAACATTTATTACAGTAACAAGCCCTGAGTGTCCTTATTGTCCTGTAACATCTTATTACAGTAACCCAGCCGAGTGTCTTATTGTCATGTAACATTATTACAGGAACCCCGATCTGAGTGCCTTATGTCCTGTAACGTTTATTACAGTAACCCAGCCCCCTGAGTTGTCTTATTGTCCGGAACATTCTATTACAGTAACCCAGCCCCTATGGTTCTTATTGTCCTGTAACATCTTTATTACAGTAAACCCAGCCCTGAGTGCCTTATTGTCCTGTAAACATCTTATTACAGTACCCGGTCCCTGATTAGGGTCTTATTGTCCTGGTAACATCTATAGTACAGTAAACCCAGCCCCTGAGTCTATTGTCCTGTAACTTCTTATACAGTAACCCGAGCCCTGAGTGTCTTATTGTCCTGTAAGTCTTATTACAGTAACCCAGGCCCCTGAGTGTCTTATTGTCCGTAACTCTTATTACATTACCCCGCCCTTTGAGTGCCTTAGTCCTGTAAATCTTATTACAGTAACCCAGCCCCTGAGTGCCTTATTGTTGTAACATCTTCATTACAGTAACCCAGCCCCTTGAGTATCTTATTGCGCTGTAACATTTATTACTGTAACCCCGAGTGCCTTTATTGTCCTGTAACATCTTATTACAGTAACCCACCGAGTGTCTTATTGTCTGAACGTCTATTACAGTAACACGGCCCAGAGTGTTTTATTGTCCTGAAATCTAGACAGTACCCGGGCCCCTGAGTTGTCTATGTCTGAACATACTTCATTATCAGTAACCCTCTTATCGACTCTTTCACCCTGCGTGTATTATGGTCCGTAACACTGATTTATCATGTAAACATAGCTCCTGTTTAGCTGTTCTTATGGTCCTGTAAGTCTTACTTACCCTTTCCACGTAACACGACCCCGTGTCCTTGAGTCGTCCACCCTTTTGGTCAAGTTCTTATTTTAAATGTTATCACAAACACCCCCTTATCGCCAGCCTGTTTTATTGTCACCCCCTGTAACATTGTTTCCACATTCACTAGTCTAACACGGCCCTCTGAGTGTTCTATTGCCCTGCTAACATTTACCCTACAGTTTTTCCAACCCGCGGCCCCCTGTCCCTGGCGTCTTCTATTCCAGCCTTTGCACACATCTTATTACAGTTAACCCAGTCCTTGATCGTTGTATTAGCCTCAGTTAAACATCGCCTATTAACAAACACCCGGCCCCCACCTGAGTACGCTTAGTTCCCCCCGTAACATTTCTACCTTATTTTTCACCCATTGCTAACCCAATTCACGTAGTGACATTGTATTGTACTCGTTCTATACGTCTCTACCCTTCATGTTACAACACCGCCTCATGGTCCCCATTGAGTCTGTCTTTATGGTGACCTGCATACACCCTCTTATTACAGTAAACATAGCCACAGGCTTAGGTGCCCCCTATCGGTCCCCTCGTACACCGTCACTTTGTTTCCCCCTGTTCCCCCTTCCTTATTACTCCAGGGAAGGTAAGATTTCTATGGGCACCTTTAGATATAACCAAGCCCAGATTACCCATAACCACATTTAGCTTGTCCTGCTGGTTACAATAACATTATCACCTCCCTTATATCATTCTGAATGGCGAGATCCAGTTGATCTAACTCAATACTACAGTACAGGTGATACATTGTTTCTGGGCTATAGGTCAAGAGGAATGTTCTTGATCCAGGATCTCTCTTACTTTAAAGTGATAAAACCTTTAGCCTTGGAATACACTGATAATCCTCTAATGGAGCCGTTCCACGTGTGACCCTATCTCAGAGGATTTATTTACTGTGGACAGAGGTTAAGGAGAAGAGGTGGATCAAATATTAATGACACTGCGGCTCAAAGTACAGAAGACTACAACACACCCACAGCAGCTGCTTGTTGATCTCCCAGTCCGTATGTTACCTGTATATGTCGGTCTGTCCGCATTCGTACATCGTTCTCACTCTGTTCTGGATTGGGAACTCTAATATATTGTAGGTAGGGAACTATCAGGGTTATTCAATAAAAGTTCATATCGTTAAAAATGGTGCTAATTTTGCCTCAACCAATCAGATGTTAGCTTTCAGATGTTAAATGATTTCTGATTGGTTGGGGCAAAATTAGCACAATTTTTAACAATAAGAACCTTTATTGAATCTCCCTGTATGTTTACAAGCTTGGGTTGTAGAACCAATATTGTACAAAGATCAGGCAATCTTCCATACACGGGCCGACAATAGTATGACTGCAGATCGTACAACTGCGATTGTAGCGTCTGTGGCCACCATAAGTCATTTATAAAGAGATTAAATAATGGTGGCCCCAGTAAGGAACCCTGAGTAAAGGTGGTCATACATATGCGATTTCCATTGCAATGATTTACGACTGCGGTTGCACCTGTGAATGTTAGGCTTACCGGTCTATAGTTACCAGGCTGGGGATGACTACCTTTTGAATATTGGAATTTCATTGGCTTTTTTCCAATCCAGCGGCACATCCCCAAACAAAAGCGAATCGGATATTCACTTTGTCTAATTCATTCTGTACCATACCGTCTGTCAGAGTAACTGAAGAGAAGAGACCCATCTGTACCCTGGTTAAAGATTCTTCTTCCTCTAATACACATGGACACTTTCAGGGTGATGCAATATCCTGAAACCCTACTTCCTAATTTGCCCTAGATTCCAAATTCCATAATCTCTTTGCGAGAATTATTGCATCCTGGGAACGCAGTCAGGTAAGCAGTGAAGCTTGAGCCTCCATTTAAAACGTTGGCTGCACTATTTCCAAAAAGTTTCAGAAATCGTGCAGGCACTGTTAATCTATGTAAAACCCACATTAACCTGATAATACATTGGGTGGTGCGGGTTTTACAATGATTTAGTTGGCGGTCATGATTCCATTGCCCCCTATCTTTATTAAAATCTATAGACTTACAAGATGTCACAATCGCTATTGGCCATGCAGATTTAAGAACATGATTGCTGATACCTGTAAATCACGATGAGACCTAAACGTTTCCGTAGATGTAATAGCGGCAATGTGTCTGCATTAGAAAGGGCCTCAATAGTATTGGTTTATTGTTTGCAGTGGTAAAGAACTTTACAGCCATAGAAATTTCCATCTCAGAGTCACAGGTTTGCAATAAGTGACTTTTTGAATTAAAAAAAAAAATTCTCCTACAGCATATGAGCTGTCCATTGGTTAACTGAAGATGATGGAGCTATAATTCCATAGCAGCTTAAAGGGCAACTGTGGTCTACATATACGTGCAATATCGTCTAAACAAACCCAGTATGGTGTTTCTAGCTTCTCTGGAAGTTCTAAGCTTGTAAAGTTACACTACCCAGACTGATTTGAAGACTAATTGGAGAATCCAACCAGCAGACCCTAATTTTGGGATACTTTTTCAGAGATTCACACTCCCCTTGTTTTCATACAAAAGATCTAAAAATCTTGGTAAAGAACTAATACAAACAGATATATTGGCACCTACAGTGGGTAAATGTGGGTAAACGACTCATTTTTGGAGATGTAAAAAAAATGGGATTTTCCCTTGCAGGAATTGTTTATCATGCAATGAACGGGCCGAAACGCCCATTTGGTTGGGGATCGTTGCCTGACCGGCCGGGTGGATCTTAGCACAAGTGGCTGTTTCGGCCAATAAATTGCCCATACATGGCACAATTATCGCCCTAAACGGCATCCGCGATCACACCTGTGTACGAACCTTTACCTTGGCACACCAAGGTCTTAATGAAGAATTTAATATGGCTTGTTTTCTGTAAAGCACTGAGTATGTCTCTGGTGTCAGAATATAAAATATAAATATATGTTTCATTTAGCTTTAAAGCGCAGTTACTAATTCTTTTTTTGGTACCTTTTCCTGTAACCTTTGCTTTTTTTATGGATTTTTCTTTTGAACTTAGATGTTTGATTGCAAATCTGAAACCTAATTAAAGGTAACGTTAGGCTGGGTACACACCAGATGAGTTATTGTCCCGACTGAGCGCTCGCTACTAGCAAGCGTTCGGCCAGGACAAACGTCTGTCGGATGCAGCAATTGTGGCCATGGCTGACAGTCCGCGTGACCGATCGTGCGGCCCCATACCAGGTCTCGGCTGCCACACACACCATCAAATATTTCCGACCGACTGATACACGTCACTATGAAATATCAGATGGTGTGTACCAAGCCTTATTCCTTAAGTCTGTATTTTACGTTATGCTTTGAACTGACTCTTTATATATATATATAAAGATGGACTTTTCAACATACAGTTAACATGGATCAACCATGGATCACAAATTTTATGTTTTAACCCACTTAAATACTCACTTTGGACACTTATCGAAATGATAACAATTGGTCTTCTGGCTTTCTAAACAAATAGACAAAGATATTTTTACTACACAGTTTTAAGTATGGATCCAAGGATATTTTTTCATTGACACAATTGTGATATTATTAATGAATTATATTATTTATATAATATTTTGCATATTTTACATATTTATTGCACTTCTCACTTTTCTCTGGATACTCCCATTTGAGGAGGAGTCTTGTCTGATACCTGGTTTTATAACACTGTGGATTGGTTACTGACACATCACCTGAAGGGTAACACCCCCGAAACATTAAGATTTTTGATCCTTGTGGTTCACTATTAAACATGTGTACCTTTGGAGTGTGACTCTCTCATCTAGTCAGTACACTATCCATGCTGCCCTGTCTCTGTGTCTCTGTGTCTGGCATGTGCTATAAGCTGTGTCATAAGCTCCACCCTCAAAAATAAAAAAAATTCTGAAGCTAGTTACAGACCTGCAACTATTCTCTGTCCATTCCTGAAGCTACGGACACTTTAGGGAAAGAGAAAAAATATTTTCAGGCTTGTGGTTAGCTTTAAAACTGATTAAGAAGTAGAAGTTTGGGGGCAGGGCTTCTGGCCCAGCAGTGGGCATGCTCCAACCTTAAACTTGGAGGCAGACCCCAATTACTGGTGATGTCACAGATCACAGCGTTAGCAGGAACAACCACCCTTTTTACTGCTGTAACTTTGGATAGACTGCAGCTAGAAGCATGATCCCAGAGGCATTTTAAAGGTAGGATTCTACCCTATTCTGTATTCTACAGTTTCCTTTTTACGATTGCAATGTTTTAATACTGGCTATCACATTTTGGTAAATGTTTTGTGCTTTTTTATTTTAGAAAACCTCTGAAAACACTCTACCTGGGGAAAGAACAAAAGAGCATCCTAATAAGACTACAAGCATTGCTCACATCCAAGTCTTAAAGATGGACAGCAGTGTTTTTATCAGTTACTGTGTCGTTGCCTGTAGCTTTCTGGGGTTTCAACTTACCTTCTCTGCAATCAGTCCCCGGATCTCTAACAAATACTGCAGTTCCTACAGACTGTTCAGCAACAGCAGGCAGTGTGAGTGGAACTCAAGGTAACCCAGCCCAAGTGCCTTATTGTCCTGTAACACTTATTCAGTTACCCTAGCCCGATTGTCAATTGTCCTTAAAACATCTTATACAGTAACCCAGCCCCTGAGTCTTATTGTCCCTGTAACATCTTATTACAGTAACCCAGCCCTGAGTCTTATTGTCCCTGTAACATCTTATTACAGTAACCCAGCCCCTGAGTGTCTTATTGTCCTGTAACATCTTATACAGTAACCAGCCCCTGAGTGTCTTATTGTCCTGTAACATCTTATTACAGTAACCCAGCCCCTGAGTGTCTTATTTGTCTGTAACATCTATTACAGTAACCCAGCCCTGGAGTGTCTTATTGTCCTGTAACATCTTATACAGTAACCAAGCCCAGTGCCTTATTGTCCTGTAACATCTTATTAACAGTAACCAGCCCCTGAGTGTCTATGTCCTAAAACATCTTATTACAGTAACCCAGCCCCTGATGCTTATTGTCTGTAACTCTTATTACAGTAACCCAGCCCCTGGAGTGTCTTATTGTCCTGTACATCTTATTACAGTAACCCAGCCCCTGAGTGTCTTATTGTCCTGTAACATCTTATTACAGTAACCCAGCCCCTGAGTGTCTTATTGTCCTGTAACATCTTATTACAGTAACCCGGCCCCTGAGTGTTTATTGTCCTGTAACATCTTTTACAGTAACCCACCCCTGAGTGTCTTATTGTCCTGTAACATCTTATTACAGTAACCCGCCCTGAGTTTATTGTCCTGTAACATCTTATTACAGTAACCCAGCCCCTGAGTGTTTTTTGTCCTGTAACATCTTATTACAGTAACCCAGCCCTGAGTGTCTTATTGTCCTGTAACATCTTATTACAGTAACCCAGCCCAAGTGCCTTATTGTCCTGTAACATCTTATTACAGAACCAGCCCTGAGTGTCTATTGTCCTGTAACTTCTTTTACAGTAACCCAGCCCTGATGTTCTATTGTCCTGTAACATCTTATTACAGTAACCCGCCCCTGAGTGTCTTATTGTCTGTAACTCTATTACAGTAACCCAGCCCTGAGTGTCTTATTGTCCTGTAACATCTTATTACAGTAACCCAGCCCTGAGTCCTTATTGTCCTGTAACATCTTATTACAGTAACCCGCCCTGAGTGTCTATTGTCCTGTACTCTTATTACAGTAACCCACCCTGAGTGCCTTATTGTCCTGTAACATCTATTACAGTAACCCGGCCCTGAGTGTCTTATTGTCCTGTAACATCTTATTACAGTAACCCGGCCCCTGAGTGTCTTATTGTCCTGTAACATCTTATTACAGTAACCACCCAGCCCCTGAGTGTCTTATTGTCCTGTAATTCTTATTACAGTAACCCAACCCCTGAGTGTCTTATTGTCCTGTAAGTCTTATTACAGTAACCCACCCCTGATGTCTTATTGTCCTGTAACATCTTATTACAGTAACCCAGCCCCTGAGTGCCTTATTGTCCTGTAACATCTTATTACAGTACACCCGCCCCTGAGTGTCTATTGTCCTGTAATGTCTTATTCCAGTAACCCACCCCGAGTGTCTATTGTCCTGTACATCTTTTACAGTAACCCAGCCCCTGATGTCTTATTGTCCTGTAACGTCTTATTACAGTACCAACCCCTGGTGTCTTATTGTCCTGTAATTCTTATTACAGTAACCCACCCCTGATGTCTTATTGTCCTGTAACATCTTTTACAGTAACCCGCCCCTGAGTGCCTTATTGTCCTGTAACATCTTATTACAGTAACCTAGCCCGAGTGTCATATTGTCCTAAAACATCTTATTACAGTAACCCAGCCCCTGAGTGTCTTATTGGTATTGTCCTGTAACACTTATTACAGTAAACCCAGCCCTGAGTGTCTATGTTCCTGTAACATCTTATTACAGTAACCCAGCCCCTGGTGTTATTTGTCCTGTAACATCTTATTACAGTAACCCAGCCCTAAGTGCATTATTGTCCTGTACCATCTTATTACAGTAACCAGCCGAGTGTCTATTGTCCTAACATCTTATTACATAACACCAGCCCCTGAGTGCCTTATTGTTCTGTAACATCTTATTACAGTAACCCAGCCCTGGGTGTCTTATTGTCCTGTAACATCTTATTACAGTAACCCAGCCCCTGAGTGTCTTATTGTCCTGTAACATCTATTACAGTAACCCAGCCCTGAGTGTCTTATTGTCCTGTAACATCTTATTACAGTAACCCAGCCCCTGAGTGTTTATTGTCCTGTAACATCTTATTACAGTAACCCAGCCCCTGGTGTCTTATTGTCCTGTAACATCTTATTACAGTAACCCACCCCTGAGTGTCTTATTGTCCTGTAACATTATTACAGTAACCCAGCCCCTGAGTGTTATTGTCCTGTAACATCTTATTACAGTAACCCAGCCCCTGAGTGTCTTATTGTCCTGTAACATCTTATTACAGTAACCCAGCCCAGCTTATTGTCCCTGTAACATCTTATTACAGCAACCCAGCCCTGAGTGCTTATTGTCCTGTACTTCTTACGAAACCCAGCACCTGAGTGTCTTATTGTCCTGTAACATCTTTTACAGTAACCCGCCCTGAGTGTCTTATTGTCCTGTTAACATCTTATTACAGAACCCAGCCCCTGAGTGTCTTATTGTCCTGTAACATCTTATTACAGTAACCCAGACCCTGAGTGCTTATTGTCCTGTAACATCTTATTACAGTAACCCGCCCGAGGTCTTATGTCCTGTAACATCTTATTACAGTAACCCAGACCCTGATGCCTTATTGTCCTGTAACATCTTATTACAGTAACCCGGCCCCTGAGTGTCTTATTGTCCTGTAAACATTATTTACAGTAACCAGCCCCTAGTGTCTTATTGTCCTGTAACATCTTATTACAGTAACCAGCCCTGAGTGTCTTATTGTCCTGTACTCTTATTACATACCCAACCCCTGAGTGTCTTATTGTCCTGTAAGTCTTATTACAGTAACCCCACCCTGAGTGTACTTATTGTCCTGTAACATCTTTTACAGTAACCCAGCCCCTGAGTGCCTTATTGTCCTGTAACATCTTATTACGTACCCAGCCCTGAGTGTCTATTGTCCTGTAATCTTATACAGTAACCCAACCCCTGAGTGTCTTATTGTCCTGTAAATCTTGTTACAGTAACCCAGCGCCCTGAGTGTCTTATTGTCCTGTAGATCTCTTATTACAGTAACCCACCCCGAGGTGTCTTATTGTCCTGTAGTCTTATTACAGTAACCCACCCCTGAGTGTCTTATTGTCCTGTAACATCTTATTACAGTAACCAGCCCTGAGTGCTTATTGTCCTGTAACATCTTATTACAGTAACCCGCCCCTGAGTGTCTTATTGTCCTGTAACATTTATTACAGTACACCCAGCCCCTGAGTTCTTATTGTCCTGTAACATCTTATTACAGTAACCCAGCCCTGAGTGCTTATTGTCCTGTAACACTTATACAGTAACCCGGCCCGAGTCTTATTGTCCTGTAACATCTTATTACAGTAACCCAGACCCCTGAGTGCCTTATTGTCCTGTAACCTTTATACAGTAACCCGGCCCCTGAGTGTCTTATTGTCCTGTAACTCTTATTACAGTAACCGCCCTGAGTGTCTTATTGTCCTGTAACATCTTATTACAGTAACCCACCCTGAGTGCCTATTGGCCTGTAACTCTTATTACAGTAACCGAGCCCTGAGTGTCTTATTGTCCTGTAACGTCTTATTACATTAACCCAGCCCTGAGTGCCTTATTGTCCTGTAACATCTATTACAGTAACCCAGCCCCTGAGTGCCTTATTGTCCTGTAACATCTTATTCACAGTAACCCGCCTGAGTGTCTTATTGTCCTGTAACTACTTATTACTGTAACCCGAGTGCACACCTTCATTGTCCTACCCAGTAGTTCCTGTGTCACGGTTGGAGCTGGTGAGGGAGGGGCTATAGAACCCAATGAGCATGTGCAGCTATGTCACTAGGTCCAGGACACTCTCCAAAAGCCAGAAACCTGAAGAACTGGAGAATTCTCCAAAATGCTGATTCTGCAATCTGCTGGTTTGCAATTTGAAATTAAAGGTGCATGACGTTTCTGTTTTGTTGACTGATTTTAAATGACATATTAATTATATAATACAGGATCTTACCAGACAAGAGGCTTAATTCACGGCTTCTTTACAATTGGTGGAACCTTTTCAGGTTTGATCACAAATTTCCTTTCTGATCCCTTTGTAAACCATACTTTACCCAGTCGCAGGGCGCGTACTGACATCAGTGCGCCCGCCATCACACAACGGCATGCTTGTTCACGGTGTGATGATGTCAAGTGTGGCACGCTCCTGGAGCCCTGCAACAGAAAAGTTATTGGCTTGGCCAATTTACACATATTTGGAAAGGGATTTTGTTTTTCAAACCGTAAATAATGTACTAGGAAGAAACGGAACATAATAAGTCAAGTATATCCCCTGGGGGGAAAAAACTGCACTAAATGGGTGGAGCATGCCAAGAGAAACATGGCGAATAATGTGACAATATCTACACTTAAGAGTTTGTCTGTGATTTTAGAGCAGATCCGCACAAGGCAGGATCAGCAGGATAGACAAGACACAGAGATAAAGGAACAAGTGCGGCTGAGCAATGCACCCCCCAGTGCTTGGTAGTTAATGGATGTAAATACAGCATAATATATACACACATTCCAGTGGGTAATTATCTAAACTGGAAACTTACCATATGGGGTCAGTATTCACAGCGTCATCAATGCAAGTATATACAGGCAGAAAGATCCCACAATCAGTGCATGGAATGTAGAGCACCACCTATTAGTAAGCAGACATTGCATTATATATGTAATAAGATGTTTCATGATAAAAAGACACTCGGGCTGGGTTACTGTAATAAGACGTTACAGGACAATAAGGCACTCAGGGGCTGGGTTACTGTATAAGACGTTATCACAGGACATAAGTCACCAGGGCTGGGTTACTGTAATAAGATGTTACAGGATGACCATAGGCACTCAGGCTGGGTTACTGTATAATTTTCGGATAAGGGGACGTATAAGATGTTACAGGACAATAAGACCTCAGGGGCTGGGTTAATGTAATGAAGTAGTTACGTGACATAGGCACTAGGGCTGGGTTACTGATCAGAGATGTTCGGACCAATAAGACACTCAGGGACTGGGTTACTGTAATAAGATTTACAGTGCAATATAGACCCGTCAGGGGCTGGGTTAACTTGTATACGAGTTACAGCGACAATAAGAGCACTAGGGTGCTGGGTTCTGTAATAAGAGTGTTAAGGACCAATTAAGACAACTCAGGGGCTGGGTTACTGTAATAAGACTGTTACAGGACATAAGCACCCTCAAGGAGTGGGTTAACTGTAATAAGATGTTAAGGACACTTTAGACACCTCAGGGAGCTGGGTTCTAATCAAGCGTTGCAGACAACTAAGACACTCAGGGGCTGGGTTACGTATAAGAGATTTACAGGACAGATAAGGCACTCAGGGGTGGGTTTTATTGTAAAAGAGTTACAGCAATAAGGACACTCAGGGGCCGGGTTACGTACATAAGACTACGGACAATAGCAACTCGGTGGGTTGGGTTACTGGTAGTAAGGATGTACAGGACAATAGAAACTACAGGGGCGGTTAGTATAAGAGTTATCAGGACAATGAAGGACACTCAGGGACTGTGGCTTACCTGAATGAAGATGTTTACAGGACCATAAGACATCAGTGGGCGGGTTTGTACTAGTTTTAACAATAAACGGTGGTATACTAGATGTACAGGGACAATAGACACTCAGGGGCAGGGTACTGTAATAAGACGTACAGACAATACAGAACTCACAGGGGCTGGGTAATGTAATACGTTTACGGAACAATAAGACAATCAGCTGGGTTACTGTAATAAGAGTTCAGAGGACCATAAGGCACTACAGGGGCTTGGGTTACTGTAATAAGATGTTACAGGACAATAAGACAACTCAAGGGCTGGGTTACTGCTAATAAGAATGGTTACGACAATAAGACACGCGGGGCGGGTTTACTGTATAAGATGTTACAGGACAATAAGACCACTCAGTGGGGTTACATATAAGGTACGGAAAAAGCCCAGGGTCTGTTAGAAAAGACGTTACCAGGACAATAAGGACCCTCAGGTGGGTTAATTGTAATAAGATGTTACAGAGACAATAAGCACTCGGGGCTTCTATGTAATAGATGTTACAGGGCAATAAGATCACTCAGGGGCTGGGTACGTGATAAGATGTTTACAGGACAATAAGGCACTCGAGGGCGGGGTTACTGTAAAAGATGTTACAGGGACCATAAAGCATCAGGCGGACTATTCAGCAAACCAGGGCTGGGTTAATGTAATAAGCATGTTACCAGGACAAAAGACCGACTTTTCGGCTATGTTTCGACCACCAGGGGCTGGTTTACTGTAATAAAGAGTTACAGGACAATAGACACTCAGGTGACCGGCGTTCCTGTAATAGATTGTTACAGACATAGAGACACTCGGGGCTGGGTTACTGTACTAGACAGTTACAGACAATAAGACACTCAGGGAGCTGGGTTACGTGGTAATAGAGTGTGTACCGGACAAGCACTCAGGGGCTGGGTTACTGTAATAAGATGTTACAGGGACAATAAGAACACTACGGCTGGGTTTCGATGGTCTATCCCTCAGCTGGTTACTAATAAGATGTTACCAGGACAATAAGACACTCAGGGGCTGGGTAATGTAAAAGACGTTACAGGACCATAAGCAGACTGGGAGAGACATTAGCCTACAAAAAGTGGCTGGGTTACTGATAGATAGCTTACAGGACATAACACATCGGTCATGTGGGTTACTGTAATAAGATGTTACCGGACAATACAGACACTCAGGGGCCTGGTTCTGTAAAAAGCTGTGACAGGACATAAGAAACGAGGGGCTGCTGGGTTACTGTAAAAGATGTTACAGGACAATAAGGACCAGGGCTGTACTGTTCAGGGGTAGCTAGGGATTACAGCTCGTAATAAGACTTACGGAGCAATATAGGCACTCGGGTTTGGGTTACTGTATAAGATGTTTCGGCGACAATAAGACCTCAGGGTGCTGGGTTACTGTATAAGTGTTAAAGGACAATAAGACACCTCGGGATGGTTACTGTAATAGAGAAGGTACGGATAGGACACTATGGACTAATACGATTACGGCACACTCGGGGGCTGGTTAACTGTAAGAAGACGTTACAGGACCATAAGACAACTCAGGTGTGGGTTACTGTAATAGATGTTAAGGACAATAAAGGACAACTCAGGGGGCTGGGTTACTGTAATAAGATGTTCAAGGACCATAAAGACACTCAGGGGCGGGTTTACGTGTAATAAGATGTTACAGGACAATAAAGGCACTCAGGGTGGGTTACTGTAATAAGATGTTAAGGACAATAAGCAGAACTTCAGGGGGATTGGTACTGTATAAGATGTTACAGACAATAAGGCCAGCTGGGTTAACGGTATAACGTTCAGGACATAACGCACCAGGGGCTGGGTTACTGTAACAAGATGTTTAGGGACAAATAAGACACAGGGGCTGGTTACTGTAATAAGATTACAGGGCATAAGGCACCTCAGGGCTGGGTTACTGTAATAGATGTTTACAAGAACAATAAGACAACATGGGGTGGGTTACTGTTAGATAAGGATGTTACAGGACATAGAGACACTAGTGGCTGGGTACTGTAATAAATGTTACGGACAATAAGGCATCAGGGGCTGGGTTACTGTAAATGAAGATTTACAGGAACATAAAGCCACTCAGGGGGCTGGGTACTGTATAAGAAATGTTACGAGGACAATTAAGACATAGTGCTGGGTTACTGTAATAGATGTACAGGACAATAAGACACTCAGGGACTGGGTATCCTGTAAAAGTATGTATACAGGACAATAAGGCACTCAGGGGCGGGTATTGTTAAGATGTTAAGTGAAACACCCGCTGTACTGATGTACGGGACAATAGACATCAGGAGCTGGTTACTGTAATAAAAGATGTTACAGGACAATAAACACAAGGGGCTGGGTTTACTGTAATTAGATGTTAATCCAGGACAATAGACACTCAGAGGCGTGTTACTGTAATAAGAGTACCAGGACAATCAGCACCCAGGGCGTGGGTACTGTAATAGAGACAGTTAACAGGACATAAGGACTCAAGGCTGGGTTACTTAATAGGTACATAAGATCAATACAATAGGACACTCAGGGTTCTTTTGGTATAATATTTCGAAATACACGGGGGGTTACTGTAATAAGATGTTACAGGACAATAAGCACTCAGGGGCCTGGCGACTTAATACGTAATAAGTGTTACGGAAATAAGACCACTCAGGGGCCGGTTACTGTATAAAGTTACAGGACACATAAAAGCACTCAGGGGCCGGGTTACTGCATAATAAGTTTACAAGACAATAAACCCCGGGTTGCGAGTTACTGTAATAAGATGTTACAGGACAATAAGGTCAATCGGGTTACGAATAAGATGTTACAGGACAATAAGAGCATCGGGCTGGGTACTGTAATCAGATTTAACAGGGACAATTAAGACACTCAGGGGCTGGGTTTATGACTAAGATGTTAAGGACAATAAGGACACGTCAGGCTACTGGGTACTGTAAACAATGTTAACAGGAGAAGAGAATAAGGACCATCAGGGACGGGTACTTATAGATGTTACAGGACAATAAGCACGCAGGGCGGGGTTACTGTATAGAGATGTTCCCGGCCCAAAGCACTTCGGTGGGGGCTGGGTTACTTGTAATAAGATGTACAGGACAATTAGAGCCACTCGGTGGTTACCGTGTATAGATGTACGTTCAGGAAATAGTGCACTCAGGGGCGTGGGTTCTGTAGATAGATGTTACAGGACAATACGGCACCACGGCTTACGGTACTAATTAGGCATAGAACGAGGGTGGTTACTGTTAATAAGATGTTTACAGGGACAATAAGCCACCTTCAAGGGCTGGGTTAACTGGAATAAGACGTGTTACAGGAACAATAAGCCACTCAGGGGCCGTGGTACTGATAGATTTCCAAGACACTATCTGGTTACGAATAAGAGTTACCTGCAGATAGGACCAGGGTCTGATCTGTATAAGATGTTACAGGCAATGCACTCTGGGGCTGGGTTACTGTAATAAGGATGTCAACATAAGAATCAGGACAACAAAATTACAGGACCCTAGCACTCAGGGCGGGCTGGGTTACGTCTTAATAAGATGTTACAGGACCATAAGAACGAGGGCTGTGGACTGAATAAGATGTTACAGGACAATAGAGACACTCAGGTGCGGTTACTGTATAAGATTCGTTACAAACGGACAATAAGAGACACGTTACTAGAGTTAAGCAATAGAACTCCGGGCTGGGTTACTGAATAAGATGTTACGAGACAATAAGGCACTCAGGGGCTGGTTACTGTAATAATAAGACTGTACAGGACATAAGGCACTCAGGAGCTGGTTACTGTAATAAGAGTGTTACAGGCAATAAGACACTCAGGTGCTGGGTTACTGTAATAAGATGTTCAGGACAATAAAAACGTAGGAGGCTGGGTTACTGGTTATAAGATGTTACGGACATATAAGCACACTCAGGGGCTTGGGTTACTGTAATAAATGTTACTAGCAATAAGCAGCTCATGGGCCTGGGTTACTGTTAATTAGATTTTACAGGACAATAACCACTCAGGGGCGGGGTTACGGTAATAAGATTACAGGACAATAAGACCTCAGGGCCGTTGGTACTGTACATAGTTACAGGAACAATAGGACACTCGGGTTGGGTTACTGTAATAAGATGTTACAGGACATAGACACTCAGGGGCAGGTGTACTGAATAAAGCGTGTACAGGACAATAAGAATAGGGTGGGTACTGTAACTTAGCAAATGCATCGGTTATGGTACGTACCGGACAATAAGGACACTCAGGGTCGGGTTACTGTAATAGATCGTAACAGGACAATAAGACACTCCAGGGGTGGGTACTGTAAGTAAGAGTTACAAGACATAAGCACTCAGGGCGTCTGTAATAAGATCGTTTTACCGACAAAAAAACACTCAGGGAGTTGGTTAATGTATAAGAGTACCAGAAAGACACTCATGGGTTACTGTATAAAGAAATACATCAGGGTGGGACGTAAAGAGCGTTGCAACATAGGACTAGTATATAGAAACGTTAGACAGGACAATAAGATCGTGGACGATCGTGGTAGATAAGCACTCGTTACGAAGAGTTACATAAGACACAGGGGGGTTACGGTAGTTACAGGACACTCAGGGGTTGGGTTACTGTCTAAGATGTTCCAGGACAATAAGACACCAGGGGCTGGTTGACTGTAATAAGACGTTAAGGACAATAAGGTGCTTCAGGGGCTGTGTTTACTGTAATAAGTATGTTACCCAGGACAATAGAGACATCATGGGCTGGGTTAACTGTACATAAGAGCTTAGCGACAATAAGCACTCAGGGGCTGGGTTAACTGTAACAGACGTTACAGGACCAATAAGGCACATCAGGGTTGGGTTCTAATGACTTTCGAAATGCACATGAAACGTATGATTTAAACAAAAGGGCACTCGTTTACAGTAAAAATGACAGACATAAGCCGGGGCTGGTTACGAATAATGTAAAATAAAGGATCAGGGCGTTACGTATAGATTGTACAAGGACAATAAGACACTCAGGGCCTGGGTTATTTGGAAACAGATGCTTACAGGACATAAGACACTAAGGGCTGGGTATGTAATAACAGATGTAAAGGGAATAGACACCGTGGCGGGTTACTGTAATAAGATCGTTACAGGACAATAGACACTCAGGGGGGGTTTACGGGTAAGCTACAGGAATGTTACAATCAGGTAATGTATAAAGTAAGGACAATAGGCTGGTACTGTAATAATGTTACAGGACCATAGGACACTCAGGGTTCCGGGTTTTTTTTTTGTAACTGTATAAGATGTTACAGGACGAAAAGACACTCCGGGGCTCGGGTTACTGTATAGATGTAAGGACGAATAAGACACTCAGAGTGCCGGTTACTGTAATAAGATGTTACAGGACAATACAGACCACCCAGGGGCCGGGTTTACTGTTAATTTAAGGCACTGGTGTCAGGGTGGTCTGTAATAGATGTTACATACCTCAAGACATCATGGGCTGGGTGTACTGTTAATAAGACGTTACAGGACAATAGACACTCAGGGGTTGAGTAACTGTAATAAGACGTTACAGGACCCCAATAAGCACTCAGGGGCAGGGTATCTGTAATAAGACTTTACAGGACAATAAGACCACTCGGGCTGGGTCACTGTAATAGTATTTAGCCTAAGCATCGGACGAATAACAGAAAAGCACTCCGGGTGTACGTACATAAGAATGTTCCAGGACTAAGTATGCACGCAGGGCTGGGTTATGTAATAAGGATGTTACAGACAATAACAAGGGCGGTACTAGTTCACAAAGACCAGGCGGTTAATGTAATAAGAGTATCCAGGACAATAACACTCAGGGGCCGGGTTACTGTTAATAAGGACGTTACAGGACATATGGCAACTAAGGTGTTGGGCTACTGTCATAAGTATGTTACGGACAATGAAACACCAGTGGACCGGGGTTACTGTAATAAGAGTTACAGGACAATAAGACACCAGGGGCGGGTTACGGTATAAGATGTTACAGGGGACAATAAGAATCCGGGCTGGGTTACGTAATAAGATGTTCAGGACCAGTACGCCTCAGGGCCATGGTTACTGTATAAGATGTTACAGGACAATAAGGACTTCAGGGTTGGGTTACCGTAATAAGATGGATTCGGACCAATAAGACACTCAGGCGGCTGGGTTACAGTTAATAAGAGTCCAGGACAATAAGACACTCAGGGGCCGGTTATTGTAATAGTATGGTAACAGGACAATAAGCACTCAGGGGCTGGGTTACTGTAAACAATGTTACCAGGCCATAAACACTCAGGGCTTGGGTATCTGTAATAAGAGCTTACGGACAATAAACACGTAGGGGCGTTGGGTTACTTCATAAGATGTTTACAGGACATAAGAATCAGGGCTGGGTTACTGTAATAAAGATGTTACAGACAATAAGAAACGCAGGGTGGGCTGGGTTACTGTAATAAAGTTACAGGACAATAAGACACTAGGGGCTGGGTTACTGTAATAAGATTACGACAATAAGGCACTTCAGGCTGGGTTACTGTAATAAGATGTTACAGGACAATAAGACATCTGCGGGGGGTTTTACTGTAATAAGATTACAGGACATAAGGACACTCAGGGGGGGTATGTAATCAGATGTTACAGGGACAATAAGACACTCAGGGGTGGGTTACTGTCATAAGATTTACCGGACAATAAGTACTCAGGGGCTGGGTTACTGTAATAATACGGTTACAGGGTACAATAAGGCACTCAGGGCTGGGTTACTGTAATAAGACGGACAGGACAATTAAGACACTCAGGGGCCGGGTTTACGTAATTACACGATGTACAGGACAATAAGGCACTCAGGGTTGGGTTACTGTAATAGATGTTACAGGACAATAAGACACTCAGGGGCCGGGGTTTACTGTAATAGAGATGTTACAGGACAATAGACACTCAGGGTGTGGTTAACTGTAATAAGACTGTTACAGGACAATAAGGTCACTCGGGTTACTGTAAATAAGACAGTTACGGGACAAAAGAAACTCAGGGTGGGTTACTGTATATAGATGTTAACAGGACAATAAGACATCAGGGCTTGTTGGTACTTTAATAAGATGTACGGACAAGAAGACACTCAGGGGCTGGGTACGTACTAAGATGTTACAGGACATAAGAAACAATCAGGGGACGGGTTACTGTAAAGACTTACAGGGGACAATAAGACAATCAGGGGCTGTGTTAATCGTAGATTAAGACTAAGGGACAATAGACACTGGGGTGGGACTGTAATAGAGTAAAGGACAATAAGGACTCAGGGGCTGGGTTGACTGTAATAAGATACAGAAATAAGACACTCAGGGGCTGGGTACTGGAATAGATGTTACAGGACATAAGGCCTCAGGGGCTGGGTTACGTAATAAGATGTTACAGGACCATAAGGACACTCAGGCGGGTTACTGTAATAAAGAGTTACAGGCACAATCGAACTCAGGGCTGGGTTATGTAATAAGATGTTACAGGACAATGGACTCAGGCAGCTGGGGTTACTGTAATAAGTATGTACAGGACATAAGACACCGGGCTGGGTTACTGTAATAAGATGTTTACAGGGACAATAAGACATCGGGCTGGGGGACTGTAATAGAGTGTTACAGACAATAAGGCATCAGGGGCTGGTTACTGTAATAGATGTTACAGGACAATAAGGACACTCAGGGGCTGGGTTATTAGTATAAATATTACAGACAATAAGACAATCCGGGCTGGGTTACTGTAATAAGATGTTACAGGACAATAAGCATCAGGGGCTGGGTTAACGTAATAAGATGTTACAGGACTTAGACAATAAGACACTCAGGGGCTGGGTTACTGTAATAAAATGTTACAGGACAATAAGGCATCAGGGCTGGGTACTGTACATAAGATGTTACAGGACAATAGGCACTCGGTGGTACGTAAGATAAGATTAGACACGGGTTGGACTGTAATAAGATGTTACAGCGACAATAAGACACTCCAGGGGGCTGGGTTATGACGGTAATTAAGATGTTACAGGACCAAGAAGACATCAGGGGCTGGGTTTTACCCTGTAATTAAGACGTACGGACAATAAGACATGGGGGTTGGGGTTACTGTAATAAGGATGGTGTACAGGGACAATAAGACACTAAGCGGCGGGTTACTGTAATAAGATCGTTAGCGGACAATGCGGCACTCAGGGGTGGGTTTACGTATAAGACCGTACAGGAAATAAGGACACTTCAGGGGCTGGGTTACTGTCTAAGATGTTACGAACAGTAAGGCACAGGGATGGGTTACTGTAATAAGCATGTACAGGACAATAAGGCACATTAGGGGACGGGGTTCACTGTAATAAAGAGTTACAGGACAATAAGACCACAGGGGCGGGGCTTCTGTAAATACGATGTTACAGGACAATAAGATCACTAGGGCTCTGGGTTCCGTATAAGTTTTTGCGTTACAGGGACAATAGAGAGCACTCAGGGCTGGGCCTGGTGACTGTACTAAGATGTTCCCGGACAAAAGACACTCCCGGGTGGGGTACATGTAATAGCCATAAGAACTTACCAGGACAATAACGGATACTCAGGGGCGGGTTATGTAATACCGAGTCTTCACAGACAATAGAAGAACTAGGGGCGCTTTTTGAGGTTACGCTAATAACGGGATCGTATACAGGACAATAAGACACTCCGGGTGGCTTACTGTAATCTAAAGAGTTAGAGGACACAATTAGGCACTCGGGGCGTGGGAGTGTCTGTTAATTAAAGTCGACGTTACACTAATTAATAGACACTCGGGCCTGGGTTACTGTTAATAGAGTTTTACAGGACAATAAGAACCAGGGCTGGACTCGGGTTACTGCACATTAGAGATGTTACAGGGACAAAGACAATCAGCGGGCTGGGTTACGCTTGTAATAAATGTTACAGCGAAAAGACGTTCACTCAGGGGCATGGGTTACTGTAATAAGAGTTACAGGAACATAGACACTCAGGGGCAGGGTTACTGTAATAAGACGTTACAGGACAATATGGCATCAGGGGTGGGGTTACTGTAATAAGAGGTACAGGACATAAAAAAAGACAACTCAGGGACGGGTTACTGTAATAAGAGTTACAGGACAATAAGGCACTCAGGGGCTGGGTTACTGTAAGAAGATGTTTACAGGACATAAGACACTCCCGGGAGCCGGGTACGTAATAAGATGTTAAAGGACAATAAGGTCAACTCAGGGGCTGGGTACTGTGTAAGATGTACAGGACAATAAGAAACTTCGGGGTGGGTTACTGTAATAGATGTTACAGGGACAAAAGGACACTCAGGGGCGGGTACTGTAATAAGATGTTTCAGGACAATAAGCCAAGTAGGGGCTGGGTTGACTGTAATAAGAATGTTACAGACAATAAGCACTCAGGGGCTGGGTTACTTGTAATAAGACGTTACAGGACAGTAGGAACTCAGGGGTTGGGTACTGTAATAAGAGTTCATGACAATAAGAACACTCAGGGCGGGGTTACTGTAATAAGAGCTTAAGGACAATAAGGACCTAGGGCGGGGTTAACTGTAATAAGACGTGTACAGGACAATAAGGACAGCGCGGGGCCCGGTTACTAATAAGATCATTACAGGACAATAAGGACACTCAGGGGCTGGGTTGTAATAGATGTTACAGGACAATAAGACACTCAGGGGCTGGGTTACTGATAATAAGACGTGTTAAAGGACATAAGGCCACTCAGGGGCTGCGGTTACTGTAATAAGATGTTACAGGAACAATAAGACATCAGGGGCTGTACTGGGTTACTGTAATAAGATGTTCCGGGATCAATAGACACTAGGGGATGGACGGTTACTGTGAAGTAAGAGTTACAGGACAGAACGGCCACTCAGGGGCTCTGGGTTTACTGAATAGAGGTATACAGGACAATACGACACTCCCATGGCGGTTACGGGTCATTTACGTAAAATACATAGGGGGGGACTGTCATAAGTACAGGACAATAAGACACTCAGGGGCTGCGAGTTTACTGTAATAAGAGTGTACAGGACAATACAGCACTCAGGGGCTGGGGTTACTGTAATAACGATGTTACAAGGACAATAAGGAAACATCAGGGGCTGGGTTACTGTAATAAGATGTTACAGGACAATAAGACACTCAGGCGGCTGGGTGACTGTAATAGCAGATGTACAGGACCAATAAGCACTCAGGGGCTGGTCTTACTGTAATAGACGTTCAGGACCATTATAGACACTCAGGGGCCGGGTTACTGTAATAAGACGTACAGGACAATATGGGCAACTCGGGTTGGGTTACTGTAAGAAGATGTTGATTACAGGGACAATAAGACAATCAGGGGCCGGTTACGGTTAATAGATGGACAGGACAATAAGAACTAGGGGCCGGTTACGAATAATAAGGTACGGAGAATAAAGACACTCAGGGGCCGGGTCTAATGTAATTAAGACGTACAGGACAATAAGAAACTTAGGGGCAGGGTTACCTGGTATAAGATGTTACAGAGACAGAAGACACTCAGTGGGTAAACTGTAATTACGACGGTACAGGACAATAAGGCACTCGGGTTTACTGTAATAAAGACGTTACCGGACAATAGGACCACTCAGGGTGGTTACTGTTAATAAGATGTTTTACAGGACAATAGACACTACCTGGGCTAGGGTTTACTGTAATACGATGTTACAGGACAATAAGACATCAGGGGCCGGGTGACTGTAATAAGATGTTACAGGACAATTTAAAAACACTCGGGCCGGTTTACTTTGTAATAAGACAGTACGGACAATAGAACACTCAGGGCGGGTACAGTAATTAAGGACGTTACAGGGACAAGTAAGGGACATCAGGGTTGGGTAACTGTAATAAGAAGTTCAGGACAATACGGCACTCAGGGCTGGGGTACTGTAATAGATGTTACAGGACATAGCCACTCAGGGTCTGAGTTCTGGAATCAGTGTTACAGGGACAATAGGCACTCAGGGGCCTGGGTTACTGTAATAAGATGTTACAGGACAATAAGACACTCAGGGGATGATTACTGTAATAAGATGTTACAGGAACAATAGACACTCAGGGGCTGGGTTACTGTTCATAGATGTACAGGACAATGGACACTCAGCAGCGGGTTGACTGTAATACGTTGTTACAGGACCCTAAGAAACCGCGGCTGGTTACTGTAAAAGGAAATTTACAGGGACATCAGACAGTCGGGCTGGGTTACTGTATACGATGTTACAGACAATAAGCACTAAGGGGCTGGGTTAATGTAATAAGATGTTTGTTACAGGACAATAAGGCACTCAGGGGCTGGGTTACTGTAATAAGATATTCACAGGACCAATAAGGCACTCAGGGGGCTGGGGGTTACTGTAATAAGATGTTACAGGACAAAACGGCATCAGTGGGTGGGTTACTGTAAATAAGAGGTTTACAGGACAATAGACCTCCCAGGGGCTGGGTATGAAATAAAAATGTTACAGGACAATAAGGCCCCCAGGGCTGGGTACTGTAATAAGATGTACCGGACCATAGACCTCAGGGGCTGGGGTACTGTACATAAGGATTTACAGGACAAGAAAGGGACACTCGGGGGCTGGGTGACTGTAATAAGATGTACAGGAAAAATGAAGACCAATCAGGGGCTGGACTGTAATAAGAGGTGTTTATAGGGACAATTAAGACACTCAGGGGTCGGGTTACTGTAAAAGAAGTTACAGGACAATTAAGACACCAGGGGATGGTTACTGTAATAGAGGGTACGGGGACAATAAGACACTCGGGCTGGGTTAACTGTAATAAGATGTTACAGGACAATAAGGCCACTAGGGGCTGGGGTACTTAATAAGACATACAGTAACCCCAGCCCCTGAGTTGCCTATTTCCTGTAATGTCTATATTACAGTAACCCAGCCCCTGGGCCTTATTGTCCTGTACTTAAGACGTTACAGGACAATAAGCCACTCAGGGGCTGGGTTACGTAATACGACGTTACAGGAACTAAGGCACTAGGGCTGGGTTACTGTAAGAAGAAGTACAGGACAAATAAGGCACTCAGGGGCCTGGGTTACTGTAATTAAGATTGTTTACAGGATCAATAAGGCACTGGGTTACAGTAATAAGAGTTAAGGACAAGAAGGCACACTCAGGGCGGGTTCATGGGTTACTGTAATAAGATGTTACAGGACAATAAGGCACTCAGGGGCTGGGTTACTGTAATAAGATTTACCGGACAATACGACACTCAGAGGGCCGGGTTACTGTAATGAAGACGTTTTACCGGACAAATGGCACTCAGGGGTTGGGGACGTAATAAGATGTTACAGGACAAATAAGACACTCAGGGACAGGGTTACTGTAATAAGATGTTGTTTACAGGAAATTAAGGCACTCAGGGGCGGGTTACTGTAATAAGGATGTTAAAGGACATAAGACACTATAAGGGGACCGGGTACTGTAATAGATGTTTACAGGGACATAAGGCACTCAGGGGATGTCTGGGTTACTGTATAAGAGTTACAGGACAAAGACACTCAGGGACGGGTACTGTAATAGATGTTGTTACAGGGACATGTAAGAACTCAGGGGATGGGCTACTGTAATAACGGTTTGGTACAAGGACAAAAGACACTCAGGGACGGGTTACGTCATAAGATGTTAAAGGACAATAAGGCACTCAGGGGCTGGGTTACTGTAATAAGATGTTACAGACAATACGACACTCAGGGGCTGGGTTACTGTAATAAGAGGTTAGAGACAATACCGAAACGTCGGGGGTGGGTTACGTATAAGATGTTTACAGGACCATGAGACACTCAGGGCGGTTACTGTAAAGAGTGTACAGAACAATAAGACACGTCGGGGCTGGGTTACGTATAAGATGTACAGGACAATAAGGCACTCAGGGTCTGGGTTACTGTAACAGATGTTACAGACAATAAGGACACTGGGCTGGGTTTACTGTAATACGTGTTACAGGACATAAGACACTCAGGGGCTGGGTTACTGTAATACGATGTTACAGGACAATAAGACACTCAGGGCTGGGTTTTCTGTAATAAGATGTACAGGACAATAAGAAACGTAGGGGATGCTGGGTGTGACTGTCATAAGCGTTACCGGGACAATAGGCCCTCAGGGGTGGGTTACTGTAATAAGCCGGTTTCAGGGACAATAAGACACTTCAGGGGCACGGGTTACTTAATAAGACGTTACTATGTGATCAATATGGCACTCGGGTTGGGTACTGAAAAGATGTTAAGGCCAATAAGACACTAGGGGCCGGGGTTACTGTAATAAGGTTAAGGACAATAAGGACCACTCCCGGGGCGGTTTACGGTAATAAGAGGTGTAAGTGAGAATAAGACACTGCAGGGGCCGGGTACTGGTAATTTAAAAAAAAACCAGACGTTACAGGGACAATAAGACACTTAGGGGCCGGGTTTAACTGTAATAAGACGTTACAGGGACAATAAGACACTCAGGGGGTTTGGGTAACTGTATAAGACGTTACAGGAACAATTAAGGCACTCGGGGTTACTGTAATAGACGTTACAGGAAACAATAAGACCACTCAGGGGTTGGGTTTGACGTAATAAGATGTTACAGGACAAACTAAGACACTCAGGGGATGGGTTACTGTAATAAGATGTTACACGGACAATCAAGACACTCCGGCGCGGTACACTGCTAATCAGCTGTTACCAGGTACAATTATCATACACTCTGCGGGCCGGGTACTGTAATAAGACATACAGTGGACAATTAAGACACTCAGGGCTCGGGTTCCTTCGTCCTCCGCCCCGTTCCCGGCCCCCGTACGCCCCCTCCGGGGTTGGGTCCCTGTACTCGCGTTCACAGGAACTACAGGCACCTCGGGCTGGGTTTCCTGTCATCCGCTGTCCATGGGCCACCTCAAGGACCACTCCGCGGCTGCGTTACTGCAATCAGACTGTTACCGGCCTTAGGCCCTCGGGCTGGGTCCTGCCTACGATGTTCCAGGGACACTCCGCCCACTTCAGGGGTGGCTTCCTGTAACGCATGGGGTTCCCCGGATTCCCCCGGCCCTCCGGTGCTGTTGGTTACTTACAGTCAAGATGTTATTTCAGGACACTTCCTGCGACACTCAGGGGCTGGTTGTGCCTCCCGGTCCTTTATATAAAGACATATGTCCATCTAGTCCAACCTTTATACCCTACCCGTAATGTCTGTATAACAGTTACATAGTAACATAGTATTGGAGGTTGTATAAAGAAATACGTCCATCTAGTCCAACCCCCGAACAGTCATGCAACTTTAAAACATTAATGAAAGGGACTTAGCTTTGCAGCATGCGGATATGTTCCGTTTATAGGGAAAACTCTACACTAGGCCAGATAACCTGCAAATGCTTATGGACTTCCATGGAGCTATAAGGAACTCTATGCTTGCTTTAAAACATTTTGTCAATCCAAAACAATGCAGCACTTGTCATTCTAATTAATTCCTAAACAAACACCCACCTGTAAAATCCTGCAGGTTACTTCCTTAGCTTAACCTTATTCTTTCCACTGTGGCGGCAAACTAAAGGTTCGTACAAACTGTGTGATCACTGGGCCGGCGTTTAACCGATGATGTGAAACGAATGTCTGCCAGACGTTTAGGTGTGTGGACACTTGGTCAGCCAAAACAGGCCATTCGTTTGGCTCTCGTCGATGATCCAACATGTCCATGCATAATATGGACTAAAAGGATTGGCTAGAGCCCCCTACTAGGCATGACCTGATGTAACAAGTTCCTGCAATAGCTTAGCTGGGCATTTAAAAGTACACAATGGTCAGTGATCACACTTTGCATTACTGGAATTCCATACAAAGCCCATGTTAGTATGGTAACTTTCCAGCACCCATAGATCCACATCACTGCTTTATATTCAAGGTGCTCTGTCTTTTGATTCTGTGTTATTCTGAGGCTTTAGTTCATTTGAAGCAATAGTTAGCCGAAACGGCCATTGGGAACCCATTTGCACAGTGTGGCCTGCGATCGCACTGTTTATGAAGCTTAGGGTCCTTTCGTGCTTTATGGATGTTTTTCATTTGCAATCGCAAGGCATGAAGACGCCGTGTTAGTGGGATGTACAAGGTACACACATACAACTACCATCTGGTTTAAAACAAATATCAGGTGTTAAACACACAGGTAAGCTGCTCGTCAAAGCATTTCCATAGACCCAGTAAAATGAAACTATAACATTGGGGCCAAGGGCAACAAGCAAATTGGGCCTTTAAGTTCCATATTCATATTGTTTTGTTATTTATTTTGTTTACTTGTCTAAACAAAGTTTGGTTGGTAACTTTCCTTAAAGGCAATTCGGTCATGCCCCAGAATGATACCAGGATGTAAGTTTGGATATTGCCACACATGAACCTTACAGGCTTAACCTCCCCCAACTGTCCCATCATTGCAGAACAGTGTGTATTCTAACAGCCTGTCCTTATGTCCTGGACAATCCAGCTTGACATAGCACGGGACAGGTGGTAACACGGATGATGGTGTGTGGAGCACAGACAGGCCTTGTCCACATCCAATACTCTCCTAGAGACAGTTACATTAGATTGGATCTACATGCCCAAACTTCAATCAAAAAGAACCTTAACATGCTAGCAGTATAGCCTTATAGCACTGCCAACTGATATTCTTTAACGCATTACAATTGTATTTATGTATATGGGACATAGTAACATAGGTACTATAATTACCTGTATAACATTACATGTAAACATAGTATTGGGTTGTATATAGACACGTCCATCTAGTCCAACCTTTATACCCTACCCATAATGTCTGTATAACAGTTACATAGTAACATAGTATTGGAGGTTGTATAAAGACATATATCCATCTAGTCCAACCTTTATAACCTACCCAAAATGTCTGTCTAACAGTTACATAGTAACATAGTATTGGAGGTTGTATAAAGACACATGTCCATCTAGTCCAACCTTTATACCCTACCCATAATGTCTGTATAACAGTTACATAGTAACATGGTATTGGAGGTTGTATAAAGCCATACGTCCATCTAGTCCAACCTTTATACCCTACCCATAATGTCTCTATAACAGTTACATAGTAACATAGTATTGAGGTTGTATAAAGACATACATCCATCTAGTCCAACCTTTATACCCTACCCATAATGTCTGCAATGATAATGTTACCCACCGCGATCCCACTAAGAATGCTACTCCCCCACTGATCCCAGTGTGATATACCCTATCTACCCTGTGATACCACGAAGTCCCACCACTGAGAAGTGTACCCACTGAGAATGTTACCCCTGATCCCACTAGAATGTTACCACCTGATCCCGTCTGAATGGTAACCACTGATTCCCATGAGAATGGTACCCATGTCCCACTGTAGAATGTCCACTGATCCCACTGAGAATGGTTACCACTGCACACTGAGGAATGGTACCCTCTGAGATGTTCCGCCTCATCATGATCCCAGTGGGCTGAAATGGTACCCACTGATCCACGTACTGGGATGTTACCGACACTGATCCTAGAATGTTACACCAGTTATCCCACTGAGAATGTTACCAATGAATCCCACTGAGAATGGTACCACGTGATCCACTGAGATGTTACCCCACTGATCCCACGAGAATGTTACCCATGGATCCCATAGAATGGTAATCACTGATCCCACTGAGAATGTTATCATGACCCACTGAGAATGTTACGCCACCTGATCCCACTGGGAATGTACTATGATCCCGATTCACGATCCACTGAGAATGTTACCAAATGACATGAATGTTATCACTGACCGAAATTATTCACTGATCCCACTGACAATCTACCCACCTGGAATGTTACCCACCCGGATCCCTGAGTAATGTTAGCCACGGATGCCCTTAGATGTTACCACCCCTCTGTGGGTGCCGGGGGTGCCTTATGGAAAGATGTGCTTCTGCAGAGTATGTGTCTCGTTGGATAATATCTAGTGAAGGAGGCTGGACTGAACCAGATCTGGACTGTTTATTTTTTTGCTTTTTCCTTTAGGAAATAGTGTTAACTAGCGGGTGGTAGGTGGTCCTGTACTACTAGGTAGTCAGGTGGGCATGTATAAGGAGGGTCCAGAAAAGGCTGAAAGAAAACAAACTATAAACTCTCACTGGTACCAATTGCACACAATATTATAAATCTCGTTAGATAATCTACCTTACCTCTGGATTTTAAACACAACTGATTAACCATCCTGCACTGTCGTTTGTCCCATTTCGTAGTATTAGATTCTCATTAGTGCTAAAAGAAGAACCATAGATGATCCAGGGCTGCAAGCAATCAGATAATTCACGATAAATGGGCCATGGCTTAATAATTACAAACCATTCCAGGGAAAGAACCAGTTCTACCAGTTCCTAAATACCTCAAGTATTGTCTCAGCCTGTTATTCTGTGTTTGAACCTTGACAGGAAGTCCCAGTGCAAGAAAAGTCTCCATGCACACGTGCCTGATGGAAATCTTGCCATTCAAAGTTGTAAAATCCACATAGGAACTATGCAATAGTTTTCTTCTGTTATTAATCTGTCAAGAAACCAATCAGATCTTATCTAACTGCAGATACCAGCTGCTAAAATCTGATTGGTTGCTTGTAAATGTATAGCCGCGCTCCTTTTCATCATCAGCCCCATAGTGAGATCAATGTTGTGTTAGACTATTTTTCCAGCATTTACTGAAATACCAACACCGATTTTAGGGTTTACCAAAATCGTCATTTTCTTTGGTGCTATATAAGATTTTTTACTTTTAGGTGTAGACTTGTCCTTTAATTATTTCAATGGAAACAATAAAATAAACTAAAAGCTTTGAAAGATCAACTGGATGTTGGGTCGCCAACCAATCAAATACACCCCCTTGTTGTATTGTGCGGTTTTCTAGAACCTGATCTTGAATGGACAGGGTTAACCCGAGGAGGGAGAGTCCATTTTCTCAGTAGAATGGGGAAGGAAGGGGGGTCGCCTATGCTATTGTGCTGTGATGATCGTTGATTCTAAGCACGTTCCGGCAGAGGCCCAAACAGGGACCTGATGAGAGGGAACCAGGAATTGGGAGTCACATGAAACTTTCGGATTTGTCCTTTTAATTACCACCCTGCAGTACACGACTGCAATGTTCCCTCTAAGCTGTGCGCTTTATGCACACACTCTGCAAGCTGCCCACACAGGTAAAGGTGCGCACACAAAAATTCTGCTGGATATAAGTGCTGCTGTTTGCAGCGCACAAAATGCTAATTTTGTATGCACACAGGAAATATATTTTCTGCGCACAGATGATTTTAAAATAGAGGAAACATTGATCGTCTGACATAAAATGAAATACTGTAATGGATCTATACACCACTGCTCCTAATATACCAACCAGCCACTGCAGGAGGGTAACGTGCGATAATAAGACATATGCCCTGATTTCGATGTCTAGGGGGTACCGCGGAAAGGGAAGTAGAGAGGTGTGTGGGGGTGCTGGGATTAATCTGTTTGGTGTGATTTCTTTAAATGCAATTAAATACCGTTTTTTACTTGATTAAACAAAAGTAAGTGCATTGTCTCCACTGCTTTGTGCCAGACCACCAGAGGAACCCACCATATGCCATGCTGCCCTCAAATCCTTTCATAAAACAGGGATCTGGTTCAGGTTCCTCTCCTTATGAAGTTATAATTACTGAACTGTTAATGTGACATGTTTCCTCTCCCGTTCCAGCTTTTGCTCACATGTAAAATACATAAGTATCCACTATTAAAATACTGCGGTTTGGATTGTCCGTGACCCAGGGGAATGGCCTCTGGAGACATGCAACTAGGAGGCTATCGTTCAATTTTAAAAAGAGACGGTTAATCGTGTTTCCTGGCTCAAGAGGAGCAAATAAAATGAAATAAAATACAGCCTTTCCATTGTTACCATCTGTGGCGTCCAGATTTATATGGAAATCCAAATACTGGTTGGCCAGGCTTATAGAATCTCCATGGCTCAATTTGTGGTCAAACCTGTACTGTAGTGTAGGGATTAGTAGGAGTGTTTGTGTCCATGTAAAGGGCAGCCATGAACACCCAATGATAAAACAACCTGGGTAATGGTTAAAGTTAATTAATGTTCTGTAATAAAGGGTGGACAAACCAGAATAATACAGGACACTCCATTAGGCCAACAAACTGTTGCCCTTTCAGACTCCCACCCTGCCAAAAAGTGGCTTCCGGGCAGGTGAGGAGAAGGGGGCGAGGAATGGGTTGTGATGAGATAAGTAGGGTCATGACGTTAGCAATGGGCAGAGTTAGGGGTGGATGTGGCGTATGATGTAAATCATGTCACAGAAAGACGTGTTAGGGCATGGTAGGTTGCAGGAGTTTCGGGAGATCCCCGGCAGGGAGGGATTCCTGCCCTTTGCCAATGAGAGATCTGGTAGCCCAGTTCTTCAGGTTTGTATTAGATCAGCTGTTTAGGGGGACAAATTGTTATATGGATGATAGGAAACAAATGTAGGACACAAATACACCCATAAAAATGCTGCTGTGTTGATTCTAGTATATCAAAAACCAATGTGCAGTTTACCACTGGTGGGGATTTTCTCAGACAAGTAGTATATCTTCCTTCTAGGAAAGAGGAATTGCTCTGAGTATCAGCAGCTATGAAGGTTTCCAAACAGCAGTCCTTCCCCCCAAATATACAATAGTTGCTCACCTGTCATGTAACCACAGGGTGACCTGCCCTTGGCATCTATCTAAATGAGCATGTGAGTAAACCAATTGTTACTTCTACTTATAGAAGTTATTATTCACCAATGCTTCTGATTTCAAAGGTGACCGTTACAGATATTTTGATAATTAGCTATTATAAAATGTAATGGAGTGCTCATAATATTATAGTTTATCTCCACTATTTCAATTTAAAGGAGGAACTATAGTGTGTTTAAACCTTATTCAAAAACAGTTAAAATGAAAGTACCTGGGACAGGTAGGTAGGATTGGTAATTTCTAACCTCCCAATATCATTTCTATGGGAGCGGCAGCATGAAGAAAACTGCTTCTGCCAGGCTTCTAGTGCTTCAGCTCTATCTTTAATACAGGCAGCCCAGGTCCATAACTGGCGATAAAAACTGTAGTTGGTGTAGTAATCAATAATAAAACCAATATTGGAGGGTGGGAAAATCAATCCTACCGTACCTGTCCCAGGTACTTATCATTTCTTAAAAGTAATTTTTACAGTATAGTTGCCCTTTAATAGTTCACATTCGCATAGAGAGAACATAGGTGCCCAACACACTGCCCATCAAAACTTGAACTTGTTATAGCAGGTCTCCACGCACTAGAGGTCTCTCTAGCCAATTATGTTCGGTCCAGTACAGAAAGGACATTTGTAATCTTCAAAGGAGCATGTGACTGAATCCAGAAAGGTGCAGCCAGAAAGCGCACATGTGCACAAGCTTCTAATGGAAAAGCAGTAACTATAGTGGCAATGAACTATAGATAAATTCTATCATCTGATGTTGTCCACCCCGAAATTTAATTTTGATATGTGGGTAGGGATGCTCTCCAAGCCCCATAATATAATTGTGATAAAGTGCCCGCCGTATTCTTACCTACTGCCCTCTCTCCTCCGCTGCAGTGTCCAGGCGCTCTGACTTGCATGGAATTGAAAGCAGGGGCGGACGGCAGCCGCGCGTGATTGGACTGAGAGCAGGAGGGCTGCACTGAGCATCCTCACCTTGATATGGTTGAGGAGTCTCAGGCACGCATGAGCACACATTGCTCCTACACAGCAGTTTTCCTGGACTTGGAGGGGACAGCAGGGAACTATTTTGAGCAGGAAGTAAAGGTAAGGATTTGTTTTAAACTACTTGATGTGGCCAGTAAGGGGTTAATTTTAGTTTTGGGGGTGGGACATGCCCTTTAACACCTTTCATCCCCAGGGGGGTGCACATGATATATGAGTAACATCAAATGGACAGATTCCAACCCCACAGAGGTCATGGAGCGATTCCCATAGGGTGTAGGGGGTGGAGAGGTTGTGCGGACACAGAAACTTCTGTTTAATCCTAACACATACTAAAAAAATAGGTTTGTGTGTTGAGTTTTTAGTGTGGAAATGGCCAGCAAGACTATTAGCCTGTGGCATTACATAACTTGCAATGCACATACCAACAATAGCCAGTGTTGGTATTGCACAGATGTGGGAGGAGCTTATCTCATCTATGTGTGAGCAAACTCTTGACATCAGTATGACATCTTAGATGCGACTTGCTTATATATCCTCTCACCAAATCCTGCTAATTCTGATTTCAGGCACTGTTCGACCTGTATGAACCAGCCTAAAAATACCAAATATAGTGATTGGGTTAATACATTCATTTCTCCATATAATTAGAGGACGGTCAATCAGGATGTTTTGTGCAGACACCAGCAGATAAGTGTTCTCTAACGTGCGCACATACACAACTCTTCAGACCTCTGCAAAACTTTCATGGTTTTTCATGGTTTAGCGCACAAAAATGTAATTTTGTATGTGCACGAAATTAGATTTCGCGCACACTATGATTTTAATTGGAGGGAACATTGAGAGGGAGACTGTCTCAAATCCCCCACACTGGGTGGGCAGATGTGGTCTTTGTAGTGAGGAAACATGGCGTTACTTTTCATATTGTATAGTATAATTATTATTTTGTGTACGTTCCAGATACTTAAGTTTCTTCTTTTTGTTTTAGACAAATGAATATTGTTCTCTAGAAAAAATCCATTATATGGATAAGCAGTGATAACACTGACATGTGGAAAGGCTTGTGGATCAATGGATTAGGCTAAAGCACATTCCCATGTCCTCATCTAGAATCGGCATGGACTAATCTAAGGCGACCTTTGTGGTGTAATGAATAGCGTTTGCAAGAGCATATTGCAAACTATGTAGGATTAGGGACACAATACCACATTCACCACGGCCATGCTGTAAAATATTAGTGTAAGTTCAGGTTACCGGTTTAATACGCGCGACCCCTTACTTGCGGTGGCTGTGTGGTACAACAAAAGACAGCCGCTGAAACCTAATACTCTGCAGGGTTAATCGCTTTTGGGGTTTGACGTGACATGAATACTCCCCAGAGCGATAGTGCTTCTTGGGCCATATTATAAAGGTGCGGTATCGCTTTAGACATCCTTAATTTACTATCCTATGTAAACCTATGATAGCGATTGTAAATCTACAAGCCCGATATCAGATTTACGATCCCCCCAGAATACCATTGTGATATTTTACTACCACATGGCTTTCTACGACCTGAACGTTCATTCATGAACAAACATTTTGTTGTTAATGTACAAACGCTGCCATACATCAATGGCCGTGTCGTATTTTACCAATACGCACGGTACCCTAACTTGTGCTACCGCTGTTTTAAAATATGGCCCCTGGCGTACAGGCCAACGCTATCAATCATTAGTCCAGATCTTTTGTTGGATCCAGGACAATTTTAAAGGTCAACCTCCACTGTAAAATGTAACTTTAAAAATTAAATGTACACGGGGAGGTAGGACTGATCACTCCTACCTCCCATATTACATTCAGGAGTACCAGCAATGTACAGTTTTCATCTGCCAGGGTAAGTGTCTGAATCACTATTAAAGATAATGTTGAAGCATCGAGGAAGCCTAGCAGACAGTAGTTTTTGTTTTTGCGGCAGATATTACCATCCTTCTTCCCTTGCCCAAGATACTTTCATGCACTTTAGTCCTTATCTTTTAATAATTCCGTGCTGTGCTACTTTAAACACAACATTTATGACAGCATCAAGATGGTCAGTGACAGAAGGAAGAGGAGTGGGACAGTGCAGCGTAGAGCCCTTCAAGTAAGTATATTAGTGGCTGGGTACACACCAGCAATATTTTTCGGGCCACGGGACATTGTGGCTAGGCGAAAAATCTGCTGGTTGGTGGGCAGCGGCTGTGACCGCATCGTGATGACACGGAACGGTGAATACAGAGTAACAACTGGATACAAGTGGTCTACGACGGTTCCCATAGAGACACTAGACGGGACACACGACAAACTGTTGGCGAGCTCAGTAGGGACAAATAGTCCCTTCGTGTGTACCAAGCCTTACAGATATTCTTCTAAATTACCCAGATGTGAGGATCTAGGATTAACATGGTGATAGCCTTAAGTGTGGATTGGAGGCAAGTATAATTGTCCTTTAAGGTGTGCCTTTAAAAGAATTTGTATTGTCAAGCATGTTCCACAGTTAGAGAAGAAAGTACTGGACTAGATGGACGTATGTCTTTAACAATACCCAATACTATGTTACTATGTAAACTGTTTACGACATTATGGGTAGGGTATAAAGGTTGGACTAGATGGACGTATGTCTTTATACAACCTCCAATACTATGTTACTATGTAACTGTTATACAGACATTATGGGTAGGGTATAAAGGTTGGCTAGATGGACGTATGTCTTTATACAACCTCCAATACTATGTTACTATGTAACTTATACAGACATTATGGGTAGGGTATAAAGGTTGGACTAGATGGACGTATGTCTTTATACACCTCCAATACTATGTCTATGTAACTGTTATACAGACATTATGGGTAGGGTATAAAGGTTGGACTAGATGGACATATGTCTTTAAAAACCTCCAATACTATGTTACTATGTAACTGTTATACAGACATTATGGGTGGGTATAAAGGTTGGACTAGATGGACGTATGTCTTTATACAACCTCCAATACTATGTACTATGTAACTGTTATACAGGACATTATGGTAGGGTATAAGGTTGGACTAGATGGACGTATGTCTTATACAACTCCAATACTATGTTACTATGTAACGTTATACAGACATTATGGGTAGGTATAAAGGTTGGACTAGATGGACGTATGTCTTTATACAACCTCAATACTATGTTACTATGTAACTGTTATACAGACATTATGGTAGGGTATAAGGTTGGACTAGATGGACGGTATGTCTTTATACAATCCCAATACTATGTTACTATGTAACTGTTATACAGAATTATGGTAGGGTATAAAGGTTGGACTAGATGTACGTATGTCTTTTACAACCTCCAATACTATGTACTATGTAACTGTTATACAGACATTATAGGTAGGGTATAAAGGTTGGACTAGATGGACGTATGTCTTTATACAATACCCAATACTATGTTACTATGTAACTGTTATACAGACATTATGGGTAGGGTATAAAGGTTGGACTAGATGGACGTATGTCTTTATACAATACTCCAATACATGTTACTATGTAACTGTTTACAGACATTATGGGTAGGTATAAAGGTTGGACTAGATGGACGTATGTCTTTATACAAACCTCCATACTAGTTACTATGTAAATGTTATACAGACATTATGGGTAGGGTATAAAGGTTGGATAGATGGACGTATGTTTTATTACAACTTCCAATACTATGTACTATGTAACTGTTATACAGACATTATGGGTAGGGTATATAAAGGTTGGACTAGATGGACGTATGTCTTTATACAACTCCAATACTATGGTACTATGTAACTGTATTACAGACATTATGGGTAGGGTATAAAGGTTTGGACTAGATGGACTATGTCTTTATACAACCTCCAATACTATGTTACTATGTAACTGTTATACAGACATTATGGGTAGGGTATAAAGGTTGGACTAGATGGACGTATGTCTTTATACAACCTCCAATACTATGTTACTATGTAACTGTTATACAGACATTATGGGTAGGGTATAAAGGTTGGACTAGATGGACATATGTCTTTATACAACTCCAATACTATGTTACTATGTAACTGTATACAGACATTATGGGTAGGGATAAAGGTTGACTAGATGGACATATGTTTATACAACCTCCAATACATTGTTATATGTAACTGTTATACAGACATTATGGTAGGGTATAAAGGTTGGACTAGATGGAATATGCTTTATACAACCTCCAATACTATGTTACTATGTAACTGTTAGACAGACATTATGGGTAGGGTATAAAAGGTTGGACTAGATGGACTATGTCTTTATACAACCTCCAATACTAGTTACTATGTAACTGTTAGACAGACATTATGGGGTAGGGTATAAATGTTGGACTAGATGGAGTAGTCTTTATACAACCTCCAATACTATTGTACTATGTAACTGTTATACAGACATTATGGGTAGGGTATAAAGGTTGGACTAGATGGACTAGTCTTTATACAACCTCCAATACTATGTTACTATGTAACTGTATACAGACATTATGGGTAGGGTTAAAGGTTGGACTAGATGGACGTATGTCTTTTATAACCTCCAATACTATGTTACTAGTAAACTTTGACAGGACTATACAGACATTATGGGTAGGGTATAAAGGTTGGACTAGATGGAACAGTTACATAGTAACATAGTATTGGAGGTTGTATAAAGACATACGTCCATCTAGTCCAACCTTTATACCCTACCCATAATGTCTGTATAACAGTTACATAGTAACATAGTATTGGAGGTTGAATAAAGACATACGTCCAATAAGTCCAACCTTTTCACCTTCCTTTATATACCTACCTAAGGGCTAGGCCATACTGCTGCAATTTTTCTGCGTTTGCGCTTGCATTTTTTTCTTCAAATTATTGAAATCACGGCAATGCACCGAAAACACGCATTTTCGTGTGCGATGCGATTTGCTATCCGCAGTTTAAATCGCAATCGCATGCGTTTTCCAATACTTAATGAAAAAACGCAAACGCAACAAAATCGCACATGAAATCGCATGCGATTGCGTTTGCGTTTCAGTGTGGCCATGCCCTAACAGTTGATCCAAAGGAAGGAAAAAACCCAGCTAAAGGGGAAAAAATTATTTTCTGACTCCAAACTCCAATTCTCGATATTATATAGTATCCCTGTACCAACCAGAACTACAGTATATGTATTAATACCAGTAATTCTCTATATTATATAGTAACCTGTACCAACCAGATCTACAGTATATGTATTAGAGTAACAATAGTATTGGAGTTGTATAAAGACAATGTCCATCTAGTCCAACCTTTATACCCTACCCATAATGTCTGTATAACAGTTACATGCTAACATAGTATTGGAGGTTGTATAAAGACATACGTCCATCTAGGCCAACCTTTAACCCTACCCATAATGTCTGTATAACAGTTACATAGTAACATAGTATTGGAGGTTGTATAAAGACATAGTCCATCTAGTCCAACCTTTATCCCTACCCATATGTCTGTTATAACAGTTACATAGTAACATAGTATTGGAGTTGTATAAGACATACGTCCATCTAGTCCAACCTTTATACCCTACCCATAATGTCTGTTAACAGTTACATAAGAAATAGTATTGGAAGTTGTATAAAGACATACGTCCATCTAGTCCAACCTTTATAAACCTACCCATAATGTCTGTAACAGTTACATAGTAACATAGTATGGAGGTTGTATAAAGACATACGTGATCTAGTCCAACCTTTATACCTAACCATAATGTCTGTATAACAGTTACATAGTAACATAGTATTGGAGTATTGTATAAAGACATACGCCATTAGTCCAACTTATACCCTACCCATAATGTCTGTATAACAGTTACATAGTAAATAGTATTGGGATTGTATAAAGACATACGTCCATCTAGTCCAACCCTTATAACTACCCTAATGTCTGTATAACAGTTACATAGTAACATAGTATTGGAGGTTGTATAAAGACATACGTCATCTAGTCCAAACTTTATACCCTAACCTATAATGTCTGGTATAACAGTTACATAGTAACATAGTATTGGGTTGTATAAAGACATACGTCCATCTAGTCCAACCTTTATACCCTACCCATATGTCTGTATAACAGTACAAGTAACATAGTATTGAAGTTGTATAAAGACATACGTCCATCTAGTCCAACCTTTAAACCTACCCATAATGTCGTATAACAGTTACCATAGTAACATAGTATGGAGGTTGTATATAAGAACTACGTCCATCTAGTCCAACCTTTATACCACTCATAATGTCTGTATAACAGTTACATAGTAACATAGTATGGAGGTTGTATAAAGACATACGTCCATCTAGTCCAACCTTTATACCTATACCATAATGTCTGTTACATAACAGTTACATAGTAACAGTAGCTATTGGAGGTTGTATAAAGACATAGTCCATCTAGTCCAACCTTTATACCTACCATAATGTCTGTATAAACAGTTACATAGTAACATAGTATGGAGGTTGTATAAAGACATACGTCCATCTAGTCCAACCTTTATACCCTACCCATAATGTCTGTATAACAGTTACATAGTACATAGTATTGAGGATTGTATAAGACATACGTCACACAGTCCAACCTCTATACCAACCCATAATGTCTGTATAACAGTACATAGATAACATAGTATTGGAGGTTGTATAAAGACATACGTCCATCTAGTCCAACCTTTATATCCTACCCATAATGTCTGTATAACAGTTACATAGTAGCATAGTATTGGGTATTGTATAAAGACATACGTCCATCTAGTCCAGTACTTTCTCTAACTGTGGCATGCTTGACAATACAAATTTCTTTAAAGGCACACCTTAAAGGACAATTATACTTGCCTCCAATCCACACTTGAAGACTACCCATGGTAAATCCCTAGATCCTCACATCTGGGTAATTTAGAGAATATCTGTAACCAAGGCACCTTATAGGTGACCTGCACAGGACCTCTCTGTTATCAAGACTGAACAGTGAGAAAACTAATCATAACTCAGGAAGGAGGGGGCTACAGAATTCTGTTGTTGTTTATTTTAGAGGTGACAGTTACAGCTACCTGCTAGTTAGGAACTGTATGTATGTATAGTTTTATTTATAAAGCGTCATATAGAATCCATTCATGTTTATTTTCTTTTTAGCTTTAGTTCTCCTTAAGTATCCAGTTATAATAACAGATGTCCATAATGGACATTTCTGAGAGGGGTTCCCCCTGCCCAGAAACCTGAACCACCATCACCCTCTCTGTACTCTCGGTTCTATTCCTCCCATACACACAGTGCTGCCCCCGTTTTACCCTGCATGGCCTTATTCTACACTACGTACAGATCTTTACACTTGGAACAGTCCGCCAGATCTGTGACGCTACCCTCAAATCTCTTAGGTTGTTTGAAGTGGGATAATCTCCCTCCACCCACTCCACATGCTGGGAGTTATTAAATGTCTAAATAGAATCTACCTTACGTTTACTTTTCCACATCTGGGATCATCCGTCATGTCGTAAGGTCCCTTCCTGCAGCAGCTGTAATAGAGAACATCTCACATTGCTAATCTCATTCTACTCACTGCAGTATCAAATCATCAATGGATCAGTCCATTCTATTGGATTATATGTAGCCATAGTATTACATGGTAGCCATACACACTCAATAGATCAGTCCATTCTATTGGATTATATGTAGCCATAGTATTACATGGTAGCCATACACACTCAATAAATCAGTCCATTCTATTGGATTATACGTAGCCACTGTATTACATGGTAGCCATACACACTCAATAAATCAGTCCATTCTATTGGATTATACGTAGCCATAGTATTACATGGTAGCCATACACACTCAATAGATCAGTCCATTCTATTGGATTATATGTAGCCATAGTATTGCATGGTAGCCATACACCCTCAATAGATTAGTCCATTCTATTGGATTATACGTAGCCACTGTATTACATGGTAGCCATACACACTCAATGTCTCAGTTAATTCTTTTGTTACCACCTAATGTAAAGGAATAGTTCACTTGAAAAGTCATCGATCTTTAAAGGGGAACTGTGGTCTCCAGACAAGTTTTTTTTTATTTTAAATGAAAGGCCAGTTTACTACCTTTTAAAACGAGCCATCAACCACCTCTCTATGTGCACCACAGCCCAATATATAAAGATATTACTGACCAGAAAGTTAATGGGTGGGAGGCTGACATGTGAGATCCCAAAAGCTTATCCTACACATTGCCGGCGGCAGAACACAGCCTCAGACTTCAGTGTATGAGGGAGACAGGAAGTCCCTCCCCCTCCCTGCTGTCTGAAGATTCCCACAGAGAAGGTAAGGGAATCTTCAGCCCTACCTTCCTACTGTGTGAAAACAGCCTTTTCAGATTTCTCACACTGCCTGAAAGGCTGTTTTCACATAGTTTTCTGTATGGAGGTGGGTGGGTGTTGTGTCTGAGTGGGGAGTGGGCCATGGCACCCGCGAGTGGGCAGGGCCACAGCACCCTCGAGTAAGCGGAGCCAAGTGGAGCTGTAAATGAAAGTGCCAAGGGGGGCTGTAAGGGAAGGAGCCAAGGGGAGGGGACATGGTGCTTGCAAGAGGACGGGGCTACAAGGGGAGGAGATGACACAGGTGACTGTCACATGGTTTCAGAGAAGGAAGCAGGAATTGCAGTGGATCTGGTGATGCTGCTGCCACCATATCACACACAAAAATGTAAATATCTTCTAAACTCTGCAAAAAAAACAATGAAAGCAATTCCTATCAATTTACCTTTAAACTCTATTCCTTAACTTTCTTTTCAATTGATCAAAAGGGATCGATATGGAGTGTAGAATGGACTGAACCTTGATTGGTCAGGCTGGAAATGACTATTGTAATTGATTGGTCAGGCTGGAAATGACTATTTTAATTGATTGGTCAGGCTGGAAATGGCTATTGAAATTGATTGGTCAGGCTGGAAATGACTATTGATTGTACAAGTATTGGCAAGTTTCCAAGACTTCTCGTACGATTCCTTCTTAATGGTATTTTATAAGCAGCTACTCAATAACCATTGGTTCCTGTGTGTGGTTTAGCGTTCGAGTCATTTTCCTTTGACTGTTGAAATATAATCAATCAAACAGTGATGAATTCCTGTTGAGCTGTCCTATGTCACATTACTAAGATCAATATCAATATCATGGATGGTCACCATCCACCTACATACCCACAATTCGCCACTCATGCGTCCTTTGTGACCCAGTAAGTATTGTACTCTACAAAGGGGCCACTTTCCCACACCTGAAAACCCATCATCTATTTGCTAGAGGATTCCAGGCTTAACCCAAACCCACATCAGCTTTTAACTTTTCAGACTCAAATTTACACTAGAGGGTTTTAAAAAAAAGCATTCCTAATCGTGAAAATAAACACGTTACACTGCCCTAATCGTGAAAATAAACACGTTACACTGCCCTAAATTTGAAAATAGGGCATGTTACACTGCCCTAATCGTGAAAATAAACACGTTACACTGCCCTAATCGTGAAAATAAACACGTTACACTGCCCTAAATGTGAAAATAAACACGTTACACTGCCCTAATTGTGAAAATAAACACGTTACACTGCCCTAAATGTGAAAATAAACATGTTACACTGCCCTAAATGTGAAAATAAACATGTTACACTGCCCTAAATGTGAAAATAAACACGTTACACTGCCCTAAATGTGAAAATAAACACGTTACACTGCCCTAATTGTGAAAATAAACACGTTACACTGCCCTAAATGTGAAAATAAACATGTTACACTGCCCTAAATGTGAAAATAAACACGTTACACTGCCCTAAATGTGAAAATAAACACGTTACACTGCCCTAATTGTTAAAATAAACATGTTACACTGCCCTAAATGTGAAAATAAACATGTTACACTGCCCTAAATGTGAAAATAAACACGTTACACTGCCCTAATCGTGAAAATAAACACGTTACACTGCCCTAATTGCGAAAATAAACATGTTACACTGCCCTAAATGTGAAAATAAACACGTTACACTGCCCTAATTGCGAAAATAAACACGTTACACTGCCCTAATCGTGAAAATAAACACGTTACACTGCCCTAAATGTGAAAATAAACATGTTACACTGCCCTAAATGTGAAAATAAACACGTTACACTGCCCTAATTGCGAAAATAAATGTTACACTGCCCTAATTGCGAAAATAAACATGAGAGAGGCAGAGAGTGGAGTAGGACACAGGCTTGACATTATACATCATTATACATCTTTTTTATACCATGAGAGGCTTCATTTCATTGGTTTTAGATAGTAAAGCCAATCAAGTATTCTGAGATTTCACCACAAGAGGGTATAGCTCTCAATCTCTTCCATCCATAATGGCTGATGGGCCATCTTCCGAAGGGCATCGAGAGTTTATCCATTTCTATAACCAATATTAATATAACAAGTTGCCTATTTACAAGCTGCACATGCCTCAAGTGAGGAGAGATGCTCAAACGGCTATTAACAGCACTTAACTATCAACCAAAAAGGATATGCCAGGCACTCTCTATACATAAGCTAAAGGCCACACTACAGTGCACCAAATCGTGCACGCAATCGCAAGCGGTATCTGTTGTTTTGCATTTGCGCATGCGTTTTCACTATTTTCAAATAGAAACCACATGTGATTGCGCGAAAAAATGCTTGAACGCAAAATGGAAACGGACGTGCAATCGCATGTGCATCGGAAATCGCAGGTAAGTTAGCGTTCGCGCAATTTCCATGTTAGCGAAAATGGCAGACGCAATCGCGAACGGAAAACCCTAAATGACTGTTTTTAATGTATACTTAGTAAATGTTCCATTTTAATATCTTTTCCCTCTAACCGACCCTCACTCTGTACACTGTTTATGATTGCACTAGTTGGGGGGATACTTACATTTCTCCTTTTTGATACCTTATGTGTGTTTGCCATAAGATTGATACTATGTTACTTAAAGGACAACTCCACCCTCATAAGAACATCTTTTAAAAAGAATGGCCTCTTTTAAATATATTGATATATCATAGTTTGTCCTATGAATTCATTACTGTATGCCTGCTATGCTCCTGGATGCCTCATGGAAACTGAGCAATTTAGAAACCTGTACTGAGCCTGGGCATGCTCAGAAGGGGCAGACAGGGGATTAACATTCAGTCATTGGCTGTGATGTCAACTGTCAAATCCATAACTGACAGTTACTAACTGGAAGAACCAGGAAGCAGAAACAGGGGAAACAGGACATTGTGCAGGATCTCAGGTTAGACTTATATATTTCACATTTCAAACTATTACCGTTTAGGGTTTTGGGGGTTGATTTACCTGTATGTAAGTTTTCATTTTTGGGCTGGACTTGCCCTTTAAGCAGGACTATTTAATATCTTTTTTTAAATGATTTTATATGTATCAATAAATGAATCATTTAGCTTATGTTGGTTAATAGTTAAGCGCTGTTAATAGCAACAACAAAAAAAACAGCTGTTAAAAGCAAACCGTGAAGTGGTTGCAGGGTTTAAAATAGTTTGGCCAAGTTATTGAACTAATTGCTTTAATTTATCCAGAGAGAAGGGCTGGCTTTTTAAGTCGCATTACAATGGTAAAGTAAAATGTAAGCAAATTAATTGGATATGCACTAGGCTTCTAATTTTGTAAGTGCTGTTAATAGCCATTTGAGCACCTCTCCTCACTTGAGACATGTGTAACATGTGCATAGTCAACTTGTTATAATAATATTGGCATAGCTACCAGCAATGATCCAATGAGTTCGTACATATGGTATAATGACCTACAGGAACCATCCAGGGCAGCAAGCAGACTTCCTGGATGGTGCAGCTGTTTTCACGCCAGTATTTAATGCCAGACGATAGTTAAATACTGATGCGTCTGGTAAATCCGCAATGGGAGATTTGCCCAGAGTTACCTGGACAGGACAGGACTATTTAATTATATCTGTTTTTAAATGATTTTTTATGTATAACCCATATTCAATAAAGGTCTTTTAGCTTACTAATTATACAGGGTGCCTGGCGCATCCTTTTTGGTTTATACATAACCAATATCAACCAATCAAAATGTTTAGTTTTTTCCCCCGCTCAAACTGCAGTTGACCAATCAGAGTACATCTGTAGAAGCTCCCATTTTATACAGTAGCATTTAAATGAAAATCCCATGATAGCCTGGTCTGATGACAAATACATTTATATGGTTGGAGAGAATAAGCCACATTGCACCTAAAACTACACCTGTGCTCAGCCTTCCCTATTTCTAAAGCAGCTTACCCAGCATGCAATTTTGTCTTCTTGTTTGCCCTAGACAACTTATTTATCCGCATTCATTTTAATGGTGCTGTTCTTATTTTAGGGGAGATCCATTTCAGGTGAAAATGAATGTTGCCATCACTTGCGGCTACCTCATTCACGGTAATGCGAATCCGCTTTACATTAAACTTCGCGTTTGTCTTTGTTTGGCCTTAAAGAACAAGTCGTCTCTATTTACAGGGAAATGCTTTTCTATGGGATGTTTACAGGAAATGTATAAACTTAAAACAATCCTCTCTCTTTTCATTGTCAAAAAAATTCTCTAGTAGAAAGCAACACCTGAGCCCACTGCAGCTCCTTATACATCCCTCACGCAGGCAGAGGCCCCACTGAGCACACATTTTGTGTGCGTTGATGCCCGTTTGTGGGTATCAGAGCTCATGTGAATCGCACCAAGGTCACTGGCTCACCTAGTGCGGCAAGACCAACTGGCCAACACTAGTGGGCGCTTTTTAACACATGATCGGATTGTGTGTTAAAACGGTGCAGTGTGGCCTAGCCTTCAGAGGGTTAGTATATATCCAGCCTCACTTCTGTTATTGTAACATAATAAACTAAAACCGAATTGAGACTGAATACATAAATGAACCCACTGGGTTAAATGTTTATAAGGAGCTGCAGTGATGTCAGGTGCTCCTTCTTCTAAGATTGCCATGCAGTGTCTTGGGAACCAGATTAAATATAAAGTTATTACAACTTAAGAAATTGCAGATTTTAGCAACCTGTGTTTTCCATTATGGTCTATGGGGTAGAAATGTTAAAACTTCATCTGACAGATAATAGGAACATAGATAAGAAATGTCTAGTGTCTGATTAGAGAACACAGTGTACTGTGCTTTGGGATCCTATTAAATTCCCATATATCCTAATGGATTCACAGTCACCCAGTGCTTCCAAATTGACTGATTCCAACACCATTGTGTTCCCTCTGTTAGTTGCAGCATTGGCAGCTCTAGATAGAAAATGACTGTTGGTCAGTGTGGCAGCTCCCACATATATGATTTATTATATGAATGAACATGTAATAAATCATTATAGTAATATAGTGTATATGTGTGTGTGTGTAAGCTATACCCCAACAAAAACTGCAACCACTTCCTCTGATAAAGAATGGTTAGGTTAGGTAAGAAATGAGCTCAGTTAAAGATGTTTTTGTTGTTTAGTTGGCCTTTATATTTTCAATGCCTGTCCCTTGTTGATTGCTCTCAGGATCCTCCAATCTACCCAGAATTCCCTGCTCAGCCATTATACTATTCAGCCAATACCAGCCTGGCAGCTTCTAAACTAATATGTTACAAATTAACATTACTAACTAATCCCATGTGTCTGTATATCCAGGGTGAATTGGGTCCATAGTATGTAACTCACTATATGTGGACTGGGTGTCCTTGGTTTATATCTGACCTGTGATTATCAGGTTTCCAATTGCAGTTAGATACCTAACGGTGCAAGGTTACAGACAGACGCTGCTATATCTGGCACACGTATACCACCCCCGGCTCAGAATGTGCTTATAGAGGCAACAAATACATATTTCCATCCATTATAATTATTGGTGGGAGCTGTCATACTGCTTTGCTTTCTGTACCAGGGATTATCATTATTGAACATTTGTGCTCTAATGGAGAAACATTACATACCCTCCAACATCACCCCTTTAATAGTTACACTTATAGAAACAACATACCCTCCAACATTCCCCTTTAATAGTTACACTTATAAAACACATCCTCCACATTCCCCCTTTAATAGTTACACTTATAGAACAACATACCCTCCAACATCCCCTTTAATGTTACACTTATAGAACAACATACCCTCAACATTCCCCCTTTAATAGTACACTTATAGAAAACATACCCTCCAACATCCCCTTTAATAGTTACACTTATAGAAACAACATACCCTCCAACATTCCCCCTTTAATAGTTACACTTATAGAACAAATACCTACTCCACATTCCCCCTTTAATAGTTATACAACTTATAGAGCACAATACCCTCCAACATTCCCCCTTTAATAGTTACACTTATAGAAAACACATACCCTCCAAACATCCCCCTTTATAGTTACACTTATAGAACAACATACCCTCCAACATTCCCCCTTAATAGTTACACTTATAAACAAACACACCCTCCAACATTCCCCCTTTAATAGTTACACTTATAGAAACAACATACCTCCAAACTTCCCCCCTTTAAATAGTTACACTTATAGAACAACATACCCTCCAACATTCCCCCTTTAATAGTTACACTTATAGAAACAACATACCATCCAACATTCCCCCTTTAATAGTTACACTTATAGAAACAACATACCCTCCAACATTCCCCCTTTAATAGTTCCTGATAGAAACAACAATACCCTCCAACATTCCCCTTTAATAGTTTACACTTATAGAACCCATAACCCTCCAACATTCCACCCCTTTAATAGTACACTTATAGAAACAACATACCCTCAACATCCCCCTTTAATAGTTACACTTATAGAAACAACATACCTCCAACATTCCCCCTTTAATTACCACTTATAGAAACACATACCCTCCAACATTCCCCTTAATAGCTAACACTTATAGAAAACACATACCCTCCAACATTCCTCCTTTAATACGCTTACACTTATAGAAACAACATCCCTCCACATTCCCCCTTTATAGTTACACTTATAGAACAACACCCTCCAACATTCCCCCTTTATAGTTACACTTATAAAACAACCTAAAACCCCCAACATTCCCCCTTTAAATAGTTAACACTTAGAAACAACTCCCCTCCAACATTCCCCCTTTAATAGTTACACTTATATAAAACAACATCCCCTCCAACATTCCCCCTTTAATAGTTACACTTATAGAAAACAACATACAATATAAAAAAAAAATATAATAAAATAAAAATAAATAAAAAAAAATAAAATAAATAATCATATAAAAAATCATAACATAAATAAAGAAATAAAAATAAATTAATAGAATAAAAATATTCAATATAAAAAAAATATAAAAATAAAATATACATAACTCCCTCTCAAGTCCCCTACTCACTCCCATACCCTCCCTCCCGTCCCTCCTCCTCACTCATCCCTCACCTCTCTATACACCCTCCCCCCCTCCCCCCACCTCTCCTACCCCCCTCCACCCCTCCCCCCCTCCTCCGCCCCACCCACCCATTCCCCCCTTTCCTCGTTTCCCCTCTCCGCTACCCCCTACCCTCCACCCTTCCCCTTAATGGTCCACTTCTAGCGCCCCCCAACCCTCCCCCTTCCCCGTTCCTCGTTCCCCTTCTCGTGACCCACCCTCCCCTCCCATTCCCCTTTTCCTCTTCCCCTTTAGCTCCCCCCCTCCCTCCCCCATCCCCCTTTCATCGTTCCAACTTATCGCGCCCCCTCCCTCCCCCTTCCCCCTTTCCCTCGTTTACCTTCGAGAGCCCCCTCCCCCCCCCTTCCCCCCCTTTACTAGTTCCCCTTCTCGCCCCCCCCTCCCCTCCCCCCCTTCCCCCTTTCATATTCCCCGTATCGCCCCACATACCCCTCCCCCCTTCCCCCTTTCCCTCGTTTCCCCTTCTCTCCCCCCATCCCCTCCAACCTTCTCCCCCTTATCATCTACCCCTCTGCACACCCCTACCCTCCACATTCCCCCCTTTACCTTCCGTACCCCTTCTAGCCCCCACCCCTCCCCTCCACCATCCCCTTCCTCGTTTACCCTCTCGCCACCCCCCTCCCCTCCCACCTTCCCCTTTCCTCGTTCCCCTTCTCGCCCCACCCTCCCCTCCACATTCCCCTTTCCTCGCTCCCCCCTTCTAGACACCCCTCCCCTCCACCTTCCCCTTTACTAGCTCCCCTTCTCGCCCCCACACTCCCTTCTCCCCCCTTCCCCCTTTACTAGTTCCCCTTATCGCCCCCCCCTCCCTCCCCCATTCCCCCCTTTATAGTTACCCGTTTCTAGAACCAACAACACCCTCCAACAGTCCCCTTTCCTGTTCCCCTGCACTCGCCACCCCCTCCCCTCCACCAGTTCCCCTTTTCATCGTTACCACTTCTCGGCCCCCCCCCACCCTCCCCTTCCCTTTACCTAGTTCCCCTTCTCGCCACCCCATCCTCCCCCTCTTCCCCTTTATCTTCCCCGTCAGCCCCACTCCCCTCCAACCCGTCCCCGGTCTAGTTTCCCCTTATCTGCCCCCACCCTCCCCTCTCCCCCTTCCCCCTTTTATTGTCGTCTCCCCTTATCAGAATAACATCCGCCCCCCTTCCCCCTTTATCGTTCCACTTCTAGCTCCTCCCCCTCCCCTCCAACATTCCCCTTTATAGTTACCCCTTATAGACCCCACCTCCCCTCCCCGCCCCCATTCCCCCCCTTTCCTCGTTCCCCTTCTAGTCCCACACCATACCCCCTCACCCTTCCCTTTCCTCTCGTTTCCCCCTTCGACCACCACCATCCCCTCCCACCTTCCTCCCCTTTCCTCCGTTCCCCTTACCGCCACACCATACCCTCCCCCTTCCCCCTTTACTCGTTCCCCTTCTGAAACACCCTCCCCTCCAACCTGCCCCCTTTCACTCGTTCCCCTTATCGACCCCCCCTCCCCGCCCCCTTCCCCCTTACATCGTTCCCTTCTCGCACCCCCCTCCCCTCCACCTTCCCCCTTTACTCGTTCCCCTTCGTCGCCCCCCCAGCCCCTCCACCATCCCCCGTTATCGGTTTACACCACTTCTGCGCCCCACCTACCCTCCATCATCCCCCTTTACTCGTTCCCTCCTCTAGCCCCCCCTACCCGCCCAACTTCCCTTGACATAGTTTACACTCTCGACCCAACTCCCCTCCACCATTCCCCCTGTCTCGTTCCACCTTCTAGAACCCACCTCCCCTCCAACTTCCCCTTTCATCTTTCCACTTTATCGACCCCCTCCCCTCCCCCATTCCCCCTTTACTCGTTCCACATTCTCGCTACCCGCCGACCCCTCACCCCTTCCCCCTTTAGTAGTTTCCACTTCTGACGACCACCCCCTCCCTCCACCAGTCCCGTTCCCCTTTCCCCTTCTCGCACCCCTCCCCTCCCCCTCCCCGTTACTATTCCCCTTATAGCGACCCCATCCCCCTCACCCTGCCCCCTTTCCTCGTTCCCTCCTCGCCCCCCCCTACACCCTCCCCCATTCCCCTTTAAAAGTTCCCCGTCTAGAACTCCTTCCCTCCCCGCCCCTGCCCCCTTTCCTAGGGACACGTAACAAAACATCCCCTCCAACATCCCTTTACTCGTTCCCGTCTCGCCACACCATCTACCCTCCCACTTCCCCCCTTTAATAGTTACCCTTCTCGCCCCCCATACCCTCCCATACCCCCCTCTTTTCATCGTTACCCTTCTCGCCACACCATCCCTCCAACATTCCCCTTTCTCTTACCCTTCTTCGCAACCACCATCCCGCCCCCCTCCCCCCCTTTTTACTAGTTTTCACTTATAGCACCCCATACCTCCCACATTCCCCTTTCCCACCCCCGTTACCCTTCGCGGCCCACCACATACCCCCACCATTCCCCCTGTTTCTAGGTTCCACTGACGGTGAGATCCAGCCCTCCCTCCCCCCTTCCCCCTTTCCTCGTCCCCTTCTCGCCCCCCCCATCCCCTCCAACCGTCCCTTCCTCGTTCCCTTATCGACCCCCCCCACCCCCACCTATCCCCCCTTTCCTCGTGTTCCCCTCTCGCCCCCCCCTCCCTCCACTTCCCCCTTTCCTCGTTCCCCTTCTCCGAAACAACCTACCCGCCCTACCCCCCTTTACTCGTTCCACTTCTGCCACCCCCTCCCCTCCCACATCCCCCTGGCATCGGTCCCCTATCTCCCCCCCATCCCCTCCATCCCCCCTTTATAGGGTCCCGTATCCACCCCCTCCCTCCCACCCTGCCCCCTTTCATCTTTCCCCTTAATCGACCCACCAACCCCCCCCCTTCCCCCTTTCCTCGTTCCCCTTCGCTCCCCCCCTCCCGCCCCCCGTCCCCCTTTTCATCGTTCCACTCTCGCATCCCCCTCCCCCTCCACATTCCCCCCTTTAATCGTTACCCTGATCGCCACCACCTCCCTTCCCCAATTCCCCCCTTTAATAGTTACACTATAGAAACAACATACCCTCCAACATTCCCCCCTTTAATAGTTTACACTTATCGATACAAGATATACATAGCTGCAGTTGGAGAATAATGACACGGCAATGTCCAGCTACAAAAAAAAAAAAACTTTTATAGACTGTACACACCCCCACACTCAGTGTTGCCAAAGATCCCCTTTATTACCGTGACCCCCTGTCCCTGCCACCTGCAATTCTGACCCCTGCTACTGGGTCATAAACGTAGGTTTGCAGCAGAACAAAGCACAGTGAGGTGGCTTTCCTGTCGTGGCTAGTCGTATCTGTGGTGTATGTCACATTGCAAGCTTGATGACAGCCACCAACCAGGAAAAAGCGCTCTCCCAGTGGAGTAGTGCAGCAGACTCGCGATAGACCGGGTCCACGGTCTGATTATTATTTTATAATGCAACACCTGGGGGTTTAAAATTTTTTTATAGGGCTAACATGCCTTAAGTGAACCGATCTTAGCACAGCTCTGTGCAGTGCCATTTCTCATACTGTACCTATTTAGAAAGAAAGGTTGGAGGGAATGCACCCCCACAATCTAGATATGCACACACCCACAATCTGGATATACACCCATCAATCTGGTACATGCAACACACAGCCTATAAACCATTGGGTGAACACCGGCACGGTGGAAAGATCCCAGACCTGTTACTGGTGACTAACCTGGGCTTTTTGCCATAGGGCAGTTGTATAAAGTGAAGTGGGTCTGTGCTATGATATGTTTCATCCGAGATCAGTGCTTCCCTATTACAGATGTAAACCAATAGAATTCCAGCAGAAGAGCTTCAGAATAGATTGACACCCAAGTTAACATTGTTTTCTTAGCTCCAGAATTACATAGAGCTTTTGGGATTTGTAGTTCCTTGACCGCTAACCCATCTAGCCTATATATCCCTTAGAACACAGAGACAGCGCATGATTGTCATAATCACGCCATTTATTTCATTGGCAGATCTGCTGATACTGGGTCGCTATTGGAATCACATGGGAGATCCCTATATGGTTTTGCCACCACACACTGGCAGTGTTCTATGCATTGGATAGTGCTGTAGTATTACTGCCTACGCTTTTACCTTAAGGGACAGTATACAGATTTTATGTACCCTGTTATTTTCTATATTCACAGGGAGGTGGACATCGCTTATTCCCCACCTCCCTGTGAATAACAGAAACGCTCAGGGGAAAAAGTGTTGAGTTACCTTACCGGGGCTCCACCACGGCTTCATTCTCAGCTGTCCGAAGCGCTACCTGCCGAGCACCTATATTCTGTCGCGCATGCGTGTCCAATACAAAATATGGAGTGCGCATCGGGCATCGCAGCTGACAGCTAAGAAGCTGCCGCGAGTTGAGCGCAGGTAAGGTAAGTTCGGCTGTGTCCCCGGGGTTTTAATAGAAACATATTTTAGTATCCTATTTTCCCAGTTTAGTGTTCCTTTAATATCTCTAAACCTTGTCCATTAGAGCTGAGGTGTAACACAGCTGAACCAATCTGAATGAAGTCACCTTCTCAGCTGCGCCACACCTCCTTTTAGGAATTCAGTGTTCCTATTCAACTCCAGCTGGTATTTTAGGTCTATTCCTTGATTATTCATAACTGATGTTGTCTGTATGCCTTTTTTTCCTGTAGGTGGCGATGTTGGATGCCTATCTACCCTTTCCCATCAGAGGCTGTTTATCTATCAGGCTTTTGTAACCCAGTACACATCTCCGACAAACAGACTAGCTATCAGTTTTCTGATTGGCTATCTGGCAATCAGGAATTTTGTGTCAAATTTGAACTGTTTGTACCAGGCTATATTTTAACCTTTTCTGATCATTAAAGCTTTTATATTAACCGGGATGTCCATCATCCTGCAGCCTTCTAGATGTTTGAAAACTACAACTCCCAATTCCCTGGTTGCTGGAGGGCTGCAGTTGGACATCTCATCTGTAAACAATGGATGGTAACATCATTTACAATTTATTCTATTTCCTATCATCTCCATACCAGCATGTATTACCTTGCTTATCATCTATATCCCTATTCCTTGTGCACTGTGCCTTTAATAAAGTCTGATCTTTTGCAGAATTGTGGTGTGCTTCCATATTTTGCCAATTTCAGGTTGATTTCCGAACTGTCAACACCATTTGTTAATCAGAGGTAAGGCAATGCCATTGGTAAACAACTATTTCTTTTAACTTGATCAAATTATTAACAAAATCCATTAAAAGGGAACTGTAGTCTCCATGCATGTGTCCTACCTTTAAAATGACCCCAGGACCATGCTTCTAGCTGCAGTTTATCTAAAGTTACAGCACTCTGAGGACCAGACCACACTAGCGTTTTAACAAGCGATCCGATCTCGTGTTAAAAAGCGCATGCTAGTGCGGGCCACATTGGGGCCCATTGCGTTCCGATTCAATGAGCGGAGCGCATGTGATCACCATTTGTGGTGCGATTTGCATGCGCTCCGATCCCCAAAAATGACAATGTGTGTGCTTACTGTGGCCTTAGCCTCAAGGTTGTAATCTATAATTGAATACATGTAAGTAGCATTTACTCTGATTTGTGTGTGTTGCTGCATGCCTTCAATCCAGCACACATATTGTCCATCCGACCTGAATCTTCCCACAAACCAACTGTCCAGCCTGCACACAGCACACAGCATTCCAACTGTCAAAACTCTGTCACTATTCCAGCTACAGTAAAACTACTCACAGAAGAATAGTTTTTGAGAGCAAGGAACTTGATTGACAGCTGAAATATAAGAAGCTTTAGATTGGATAACTAAACAAATACGGGGCAGATCAACACAAAAATGATACAGTGGTGGTTGGGAAGAATCAGTTTCCAGTTATGGTCAATATAAAATAATCTATTGTTCGGTATAGATGCCCTTTAAGGTTGGAGCATGCCCACTGCTGGGACCGAGCATCATCAGCTGAATCATAAGCCCCACCCCCAAACTTCTAAATAATTTTTAAAGCTAGCCTCAAGACTTCAAATATTTTTTTTCCACTCCCTAAGGCGTCCGTAGATAGAGAAAAAGACAGAAAATGGAGGTCTGTAAGGCCGGGTACACACCATACTATATTTATGTCCAATATTACCAATTGGCCCTATGGGACTCCACGAACAGTCATTGCAAACTGTTAGCCGTGGCCCACAGTGTTTTTTCCTGGCCGATCGTTCACAAGTGACAAATGATCACTAGGGACAAATCTCGCCCCTGTATTATGTACCCAGTCCAACTAGCTTCAGAAAAGATTGATTTTTGAAGGTTGGAGCTTGCACAGCAGCAGTAAAGACGACTTTGGTAGCAGCCACTGGATGCAATCATGACCACCCTCATGGCCTTGACTGACACTGCTACCCAAAAGAACCATGAAGAAGCATAAAGCCTCGGTTGCTCCTTGCAACTATGTTTTGGAGCGATGGATGAAAAGGTAAGGATTACAAGGGGCTGGAACCTTGTGGATAATCTGTCTCTGTTGAGGGTATTTCGATTTATCCTGTTTGTCATTGACGTACAATAAAATGGTTAATGAACATATTCACCATCCTGTTCCTTTGTAGGTGGTTCTTTGATTCAGTTGGGAAGCCTCGAAATTCCTGGCCCGTAATGGTAAATGGCTGTGCCATGGCTGCTGTATTTTTCATAGTGCGAATAGCAGTGATCCCCAGCTACTACTCTCAGGTCTTTGGAACTTTTGGCACAGAGGGTTTTGTCAAGCTTGGAACCGGGCCACAGGTGGCATGGATCGTGTCCTGCGTGGTCCTCGATATCCTTAATGTATTTTGGATGTATAAGATAGCCCGTGGGTTTTACAAGGTTGTAAAAAGCAAACCCGATGGGAAGCCTAGGAGGAACCATGCGGACTGAGAACGCTACCATTTTCTCAACCTACCATTTTGATCACATGACCACAGATCACTAGATGGACTTTAAATGGCTGTATCCCATCAAGCCTATCAATGTGAAGTCAGCTGTACCTACCATATGGGTGATATTCATCTCGGGTGGCTGATCCACCTACACAGTATTTGTCAATACAATGTAACCAACAGAGGCCTTCATTTTATTATTGTACAAATCTGCCCTTACCATCTGTGTGCCTTAGCAAAGTCCACCACCAAGGATCACTTTGGCCAGAAATGTCACCTTGACTCTTTAAGAGGGGATGCAATAAAGAGATACCACTGTGTCAATGTCTCATGTTCTTCATGTTCTGGAGGACCTACATTCTTATGCTGGCCACACACTGAGACAATGATCTGGTCTGATCATTTTGTTAAGGGACATTCAATTGCATGATAAATGGGCCAGTATGGGTGACGTCACAGGGACATCAGGAGGTAAAACCACTGGTCTATAAAGATATTAGATGTTGAATTGATCTAATATTCAACAAGCGTATTAACAGCATGTGTTTCTTTAAAGCCTTTTCCAGCCCAATCAACAGATGCAGTTAAAGAAACCTGCCATTTATAAATCACAGGAACAGAAAGGTTCTGTCCATACCAGGGATGTCCAACATGTGGTCCAGGGAATTCTGGAAGGTGTTTACAAACATCTGAGGGGCTGCATGTTGGACACATCTTGTCCCGATTTATGGGGGCTATAAACCCAACAGTACCAAACAAAGGATATTGGATATCTTGATATCAGGTGACAGTTGTATGTGACAGACAATATGATATTCAGTCCAATTTTACCTTATTAAACATGCTGGAAAAATGTTCTCAGACTGAAATTCAATGTACAATATAGGAATTGTATGACTGGTATTGTTGTGTGTATGGGCTTCTTTCAACATACAATTAATTAAACTTTCTACTTGTATGTATGTATGTATATGTTTATTTACATAGCGCCACTTGGGGACGCAGCGCTGTACAGTATTAAAATACAATAAAGTCATACAAGGGGGATAAATACATAGATAGTTCAGTACATAAATATATAACTTATATAAATAGAAGTGCTAGGGCTTTGCCACAAGAGGTAATGAGGTCCCTGCCCCGTAGAGCTTACAATCTAGTTAGGTGGGTAACACACAGATACAATGGAATGGGTATATGTGCTGGAGTGAGACGTATGCAGTGCAAATAAAACAATCCAATACTGTTTTGGTTACCGGATAGGTAGGATGTAAGGGTAGATTTATCATATATAGATATATAGATATCATATACTGTGCTGGTTACCAGATAGGTAGGATGTAAGGGTAGATTTATCATATATAGATATATAGATATCATATACTGTGCTGGTTACCAGTAGGAGGATGAAGGTAGTAGATTTATCATATATAGATATATAGATACCATATACTGTGCTGGTTACAGATAGGTAGGATGTAAGGGTAGTATCATATACAGATATAAAGATATCATATACTGTGCTGGTTACCAGATAGGTAGATGTAAGGGTAGATTATCATATATAGATATATAGATACCATATACTGTGCTGGTTACCATAGGTAGGATGTAAGGGTAGATTTAACATATAGATATAGATATACATTATCTGTGCTGGTTACGGATAGGTAGGATGTATGGGTGATTTATCACATATAGATATATAGTAATCATACTGGCTGGTTACCGATAGGTAGGATGTAAGGGTAGATTATCATATATAGATATATAGATATCATATACGTGCTGGTTACAGATATAGGTAGGATGTAAGGGTAGATTTATACATATAGATATATAGATATCATATACTGTGCTGGTTACCAGTAGGTAGGATGGAAGGTAGATTTATTCATATATCGATATCATATACAGTGCGGTTATAGAAGGTAGAATGTAAGGGTAGATTTATCATATTTATAGATACCAATTACTGTGCTGGTTACCAGATAGGTAGGAGTAAGGGGTTAGATTTATCATATATAGATAATAGATATCATTACTGTGTTGGTTACCAGTAGGTAGGATGTAAGGTAGATTTATCATATATAGATATAAGATACCATATACTGTGCTGGTTACCAGATAGGTAGGATGTAAGGGTAGATTTATCATATATAGATATATAGATACCATATACTGTGTGGTGGTACCAGATAGGTAGGATGTAAGGGTAGGTAGATTTATCATATAGATATATAGATACCATATACTGTCTGGTACCAGATAGGTGGATGTAAGGGTAGATTTATCAATATAGAATATAGATATCATATACTGTGCTGGTTACCAGTAGGTAGGATGTAGGTGTAAGGGTAGATTTATCATATATAGATATATAGATTCATATACTGTGCTGGTGTACCGATAGGTAGGACATAGGGTAGATTTATATATATAGATATTATATTACTGTTCTGGTTACCGATAGGAGGATGTCAGGAAAGATTATCATATATAGATATAAGATACCATACGTGCTGCGGTACCAGATAGGTAGGATGTAGGGTAGATTTATCATATAAGATATATAGATATCAATATACTGTGTTGGTTACCAGATAGGTGGATGTAAGGGTAGATTTATCATATATGATATATAGATATCATATACTGTGCTGGTTACCAGATAGGTAGGATGTAAGGAGTAGATTTATCATATATAGATATATAGATACCATATACTGTTGGTACCAGATAGGTAGGATGTAAGGGTAGATTTTAATATATGATATAGAATTCATATACTGTGCTGGTTACCAGATAGGTAGGATGTAAGGGTAGATTTATCATATATAGATATATAGATATCATATACTGTGCTGGTTACCGATAGGTAGGATGTAAGGGTAGATTTATCATATATAGATTATAGATATCATATACTGTGTTGGTTACCAGATAGGTAGGATGTAAGGGTAGATATCAATATAGATATATAGATACATATAATGGTGCTGGTTACCAAGAGGTTAGGATGTAAGGGTAGATTTATCATATATAGATATCATATACTGTGCTGGTTACCGCGATAGGTAGGTAGATGTAAGGGTAGATTTATCTATATAGATATATAGATACCATATACTTTGCTGGTTACCAGATAGGTAGGATGTAAGGGTAGATTTATCATATTATAGATATATAGGTGTTATATTACTGTGCGTTTACCAGTAGGTAGTTAAGGGTAGATTTATCAGTATAGATATCATATACTGTGCTGGTTACCAGATAGGTAGGATGTAAGGGTAGATTTATCATATATAGATATATAGATACCATATACTGTGCTGGTTACCAGATAGGTAGGATGTAAGGGTAGATTTATCATATATAGATATATAGGTGTTATATACTGTGCTTGTTACCAGATAGGTAGGATGTAAGGGTAGATTTATCATGTATAGATATCATATACTGTGCTGGTTACCAGATAGGTAGGATGTAATGGTAGATTTATCATATATAGATATATAGATACCATATACTGTGCTGGTTACCAGATAGGTAGGATGTAAGGGTAGATTTATCATATATAGATAACATATACTGTGCTGGTTACCAGATAGGCTAGATTTAAACCTGCTAATAGAGGTTTCTTGACGTAGAGAGAGGGGAATAGAATTCCAGAGAATGGGAACTACAAGAGAGAAAGGTTTAAGGCGAGAGGAAGCAGTCCAAGAGTGGGGGGTCTGTACAGGAGCTGGTTCTGCGATGAGCGGAGGGTATGGGCAGGAACATATGGGGAGACTAGAGAGGAAATATAAGGAGGAACAGCAGAGCAAAGGGATTTAAATGTTAGGAGAAGGATTTTGTATGTAATGCGCTGTTTAACTGGGAGCCAGGTTGTTGTCCAGTACAGAGGAGATTTGGGATCCGGTTTATTAGAGAGCGAAACAATATGTGTAGCAGAGTTAAGTATAGACTGAAGGGGAGAGAGGTGGGAAGCAGGAAGACCAGAAAGTAGTAGGTTGCAATAGTTCAGGCGCGATAGGATGAGAGCATGCATAAGCATAGCGGTGGTCAGGAGAGAAAGGAACCTGCGGATTATAGCTATATTGCGAAGGAAGAAGCGGCAGGTTTTCGCTACATAGTTAATGTGATTAGAAAAGGAGAGAGGGGAGTCAATAATTACTACTAGTCAACAGAGATGGAGAAAGATGGGACAGGACCAGGTTTGGGTGGAAAAATGATCAGTTCAGTTTTAGAAAGATTTAATTTGAGGTAGCGTTGAGACATCCAGGAGGAGATGGCAAGGAGGCAGTCGGAGACACGTGATTGGATGTCAGGAGTTAGCATAGGGGTGGAAAAATAGATTTGTGTATTGTCTGCATATAAATGATATTTGAAGCCAAAAGAGGTAATAACATCTCCCAAGGAAATAGTGTAGAGGGAGAACAATAAGGGTCCAAGAACAGACCCTGCGGGACCCCCACATTAAGAGGAACCGGAGAAGAGGTATTGCTAGCATAAGATACAGGGTAAGTCCTGGGATAGAAACCAGGATGCCACTTCATTCCGAATGCCCAAAGAGTGAAGTATCCGCATAAGGAGGGAATGATCGACTGTGGAAAGCAGAGGAGAGATCAAGTAGGATAAGAATAGAAAAGTGACCGTTGGCCATTCTTCCTAAAGTTTAACTCAGCCCCTTACATACCTATGACACACCTGTTTATATGTAACTATCAGAACTGAGCTATGCCAGCCCAGAGATCAGACACAGAAATGTGAAAATGTCTTGTGATGACTATACTGCTACGCAACAATGTGCATCTATTCTAATTCCTCTGCTTGACAACAAAAATCATAGACAACAGATACAAATAAAGTTGCCTATTTGGACATTTTTCTAGAGACACAAGTGTGATCCTAACATGGGACTTAAAGTTGTAATTACTCATATTTTATGAACTTTACAGTGTAAACTGGGTTCATTCAATTTATAGAACTACATCTACCTCCTGTAGACTGTGTAGGAGTTATAAACGGTATACCCATTGTATAACAATTATAAACTAGAAAGGGAAAGTTTAAGTATAAACTTTGAATTTGGCTTGAAGGGCTGCATTTTGGAAGGGAATATGTGTGTTTGCTGCAGATTTTAAAACTCAATAATGGGAATGATGAGTTTGTAGTGAACGCTTGTTTGGGACAAAAAAAAATTTGTGTGTACCCAGCCCAAAGTGGTGCTAATTTTGATCCAATCAGAAAGCTAATATCTGATTGGTTAGGGCAAAATTTAGCACCATTTTCAATGATAAGAACTTTTATTGAATCTTTCTGTATCTTTTTGATGATTGGTCAAAATTTTTTTTTTACTTTAGTTACCCTTTAAGTATGGCTGCCACAGTAATGGATAAGTAGATCAGTAGGTGTGTGTACCTGTGTCGGGTTGGGGGTTAAAAAAACAAACTTTTTTGATGATTGGTCAAAATTTGTTTTTTTTTACTTTAGTTACCCTTTAGGTATGGCTGGAACAGTAATGGAGGGGTAGGTCAATAGGTGTATGTAACTGTGCCACGTGGGGGTTAAAAAAACAAACCTTTTTTATTATTGATCAAAATTAATTTTTTTGACTTTAGTTACCCTTTAAGTATGGCTGTCACCGTAATGGATAAGTAGATCAGTAGGTGTGTGTACCTGGGTCTGGTTGAGGGGGTATGTCTTTTTTGTGTTTACAGCCATAAAACTATCTTTTATTGAGAATAAATCTAAATTAGTTTTTTTTACTTTAGTTACCCTTTAAGTATGGCTGCCACAATAATGGATAAGTAGATCAGTAGGTTTGTGTACCTGTGTCGGGTTGGGGGTTAAAAAAAAAAAACTTTGTTGATGATTAGTCAAAAACTAACTTTTATTGAGGATATACCAAAATGAGTTTTTTTTTTTAACTTTATTTACCCTTTAAATATAGCTGCTATAGGAATGGAAGGGTAGGTCAGTAGGCGTGTGTACCCATATGAGGTTGGGGGTATGTGTTTTTGCATGTATGACCATATAACTAACTTTTATGGATGATTGTTCAAAATTAGTTTTTTGACTATAGTTACCCTTTAAGTATGGCTTCTATGGGAATGGAAAGATAGGTCAGTAGGTGGGTGTACCTGGGTCTGTGTGGGGGGTTGGGGGTATCACCATTTGTATTTATGACCATGAAACAAACTGTTTTGAAATATCCACATTTGAGTATAGTTACCATTATAGTCTATGGGGGAAAAGGTCCCGAAATTTGCAGATAACGACGTAACGCTCCCGCGGATTTCTTAGCTAGAAGATAGCCCACTTCTCCTATATGCCCTGCACGTCTGTATATGTCTCTAGCTTAAAAACTGTGGGAGGAGATACAGTCCAAAAAAGCAGAAGAATAAAACGGAAGAAGAAGAAATAGAAAACAGAAATTTGGCTCTTCAAGCCAAATTAATTATCAGCAATCAGATTACTTCCATCATTTGGCTCTGAACATTGTAAACTGAAATAACTAATGAAATGAACCCAATTCAAGTCAATGGACCTACATCCAAATAAAAATATGGCTGTCCCTGAGATGTTACCAGCAGCAGAGGATGCTGGGAAAAAGAGGAGCAGGTCAGAAAATTGCATCACATTTTAGCTGCCAGCAAGTTAAAAATTTCAGCTTCAGGTTCTCATTCCACAATGAATGACAAAAGTTATTGTACTTTATTACTCCATTAAATTATTCCTGTGGGGTGACACACACAGAGTAGAATGTCTGTGATCTAGGTTTATATCATGTGTCCTTTCTATGTCCCAGATTCCATGAAAACTATTCAGTATCTAATCTGCCTGATTCAGAGGGGTTACATAGAATTATGGTTCCATTTTTACGTGTCCGCTGGCTCATGTGTCCTAATAATATAAAGGACCATTAAATCTTAGGGGCATATTTGTAAAGCCTCAGTATTGGTGAAATCCCAAAACAATCCGTATTATATGACCCCAAGGAGGAACCGCAAAATACACTGACACGTTTATGAACCACGTTTGTTAAAGTACCACCCCCACGTTCATTAAAGTACCACCACTAAGTTCGTTAAAGTACCACTGCTACGTTTGTTAAAGTACCACCGCCACGTTCGTTAAAGTACCACTACTAAGTTCGTTAAAGTACCACCACCGTGTTTATTAAAGTATCACTCCCACGTTTATTAAAGTACCACCGCATTCATTAAAGTACCACTGCCACATTCGTTAAAGTACCACTGTCACGTTCGTTAAAGTACCACCGCCACGTTCATTAAAGTACCACCGCCACGTTTGTTAAAGTACCACCGCCACGTTTGTTAAAGTACCATCATCACATTTGTTAAAGTACCACCGCTACGTTTATTAAAGTACCACCTTGTTCATTAAAGTATCATTGCCAAGTACCATTCATTAAAGTACCATTGCCAAGTACCATTGTCACGTTCATTAAAGTACCATCATCACGTTCCTTAAAGTACCACCGCCACGTTCATTAAAGTACCACCACCACGTTCGTTAAAGTACCACCACCACGTTCATTAAAGTACCACTGCCACGCTCGTTAAAGTACCACCGCCACGTTCGTTAAAGTACCACCACCGCGTTCATTAAAGTGCCACCACGTGTTCATTAATGTACCATTGCCACGTTCATTAAAGTACCACCAAAGCGTTAATTAAAGTACCATCGCCATGTTCATTAAAGTACCACTGCATTCATTAAAGTACAATTGCCACGTTCATTAAAGTACCACAGCCGTGTTCATTAATGTACCACTGCCACGTTCATTAAAGTATTACCACCGCGTTCATTAAAGTACCTAGCTGCATTTATTAAAGGACCACCGCCGCGTTCATTAAGTACCACCGCCGGGTTCGTTAAAGTACCACCACCGCATTCGTTAAAGTATCAGCGCCACATTTTTTGAGTACCACCGCCACATTCATTAAAGTACCACCGCCACGTTCGTTAATGTACCACCGCCATGTTCATTAAAGTACCACCGCCGCGTTCATTAAAGTACCACCGCCGCGTTCATTAAAGTACCACCGCCGCGTTCGTTAAAGTACCACCTCTGCGTTCATTAAAGAACCATTAAAGAACCACCGCCTCGTTCATTAAAGTACCACCGCCTCGTTCATTAAAGTACCACTGACACGTTTATTAAAGTACCACTGCCACGTTCGTTAATGTACCACCACCACGTTTGTTAAAGTACCTACAAAAAACAGAATTCTAGTGCACACACAATTCTAATTGCATATTGGCTCCCTCCATAAGGTTATCCTACAAACAGCCTGCTAAACCCTGGATAAATAAAAGCAATTAGTTCAATAAGTTGGCCAAATTATTTTAAGCCCACTCACCACGTCAAGGTTGTTTTCTTTAAAGTAGTAGGTTAGGACCCAGTTAAAGAAAGCAACCTTGACGTGGTGACTGGGCTTAAAATAATTTGGTCTCTAGTTGCACTTTAATATCGATGTATAACAGCCCAATTTTCTATATATTGTTTGTTAAAGTACCACCGACACGTTTATTAAAGTACCACTGTCACGTTCGTTAAAGTACCATCATCACGTTCATTTAAGTACCAGCGCCACGTTCATTAAAGTACCACCTTTACGTTCATTAAACTACCACCGACGCGTTCATTAAAGTACCACCGCCACATTTATTAAAGTACCACCGCCACGTTCATTAAAGTACCACCTCCACATTGATTAAAGTACAACCGCCACGTTCATTAAAGTACCACCTCTGCGTTCATTAAAGTACCACCGCCTCATTCGTTAAAGTACCACTGCCGCGTTCTTTAAAGTACCACCGACAAGATTATCAAAGTACCACTGTCACGTTTGTTAAAGTACCACTGCCACGTTCATTAAAGTACCACCTCCACATTCATTACAGTACCACCGCTGCGTTCATTAAAGTACCACCACTGCATTCATTTAAGTACCACCGCTGTGTTCATTAACGTACCACCGCTTCGTTTATTAAAGTACCACCGCCCCATTCGTTAAAGTACCACTGTCACGTTCGTTAAAGTACCATCATCACGTTCATTTAAGTACCACCGCCACATTCATTAAAGTACCACCACCGCGTTCGTTAAAGTCCACAGCATTATTTTATTGCCAATATTACACCCGTATCGCACTGAGGTGCCAAATAAACACGGCCTTGCAAAATACCGACTTCTACCAGTGAGACATCACAACGTCCTTTTATTTATAGATATCTGGTTTTATTTTTCAGCAGTAAAAGCGAAGGGAACAATATAAATGTAGATACAGTATGGATGGTAGGTGCTATTGGATAGGGAGAACCCTTCCTCTTTCCATCACTGTGACCCCTTCCTTTCTGCTCCCACTCCCCACAGTCCATTCCTTTAATCTAAGTGCCTGTGCTCTTTGTTTAAACTGCATGTTTGATGATGAGCAGACACCTCTGGGGCTCGCACTATGCACTGTGCTATGCTGGATTTTCTTATGACTATTTTAGGAATAGCTGCCACCGTTACATAAGCATCTCCCCCCCCTCCCAAATCCCATCACACACGCTCAGTTCCTTGTTCATGGAGGGATTGGTCCATCCAGACGGAGGGGGAGAATGTGTCACATAGAGACTCACTGACCTCACTAATGTGATGTCTAGAATATGACTAGGACTAGTAAACAATTCACCCCGAGATTATAACCAGGACCATACAGTCTAATATATATAATATAATGTTATTCTAGGGATACCCTAGCAGGACCATACAGTCTAATATATATAATATAATGTTATTCTAGGGATACCCTAACAGGACCATACAGTCATATAATAATATAATGTTATTCTAGGGATACCCTAACAGGACCATCCCGTCTAATATATATATAATATAATGTTATTCTAGGGATACCCTAACAGGACCATACCAGTCTAATATATATATAATAATGTTTTCTAGGGATACCCTAACAGGACAATCCAGTCTAAATATATATATTAATGTTATTCTAGGGATACCTAACAGGACCATCCAGTCTAATATATATAATATAATGTTTATTCTAGGGATAAACTACGGACCATCCAGTCTAATTATATATATAATATAATGTTATTCTAGGGATACCCTAACAGGACCATCCAGTCTAATATATATATAATATAATGTTATTCTAGGGATACCCTAACAGGACCATACAGTCTAATATATATATAATATAATGTTATTCTAGGGATACCCTAACAGGACCATACAGTCTAATATATATATATATAATGTATTCTAGGGATACCCTAACAGGACCATCCAGTCTAATATATATATAATATAATGTTATTCTAGGGATACCCTAACAGGACCATACGTCTAATATATATTAATTATAATGTTATTCTAGGGATACCTAACAGACCATACAGTCTAATATATATAATATATGTTATCTAGGGATACCCTAACAGGACCATCCAGTCTAATTATATATATAATATAATGTTATTCTAGGGATACCCTAACAGGACCATACAGTCTAATATATATAATATAATGTTATTCAGGGATACCCTAACAGGACCATCCAGTCTATATATATAATATAATGTTATTCTAGGGATACCCTAACAGGACCATCAGTCTATATATATAATATAATGTTATTCTAGGGATACCCAACAGGACCATCCAGTCTAATATTATATAATATAATGTTATTTAGGGATACCCTAACAGGACCATCCAGTCTAATATATATAATATAATGTTATTCTAGGGATACCCTAACAGGACCCAGTCTAATATATATAATATAATGTTATTCTAGGGATACCCTAACAGGACATCCCGTCTAATATATATATATATAATATTTATCTAGGGATACCCAACAGGACCATCAGTCTAATATATATAATATAATGTTATTCTAGGGATACCTACAGCAGGACCAACAGTCTAATATATATATAATATAATGTTATTCTAGGGATACCCTAACAGGACCATACAGTCTAATAATATAATATAATGTTATTCTAGGGATACCCTACAGGACCATCAGTCTAATATATATATATATATAAATATAATGTTATTCTAGGGATACCTAACAGGACCATCAGTCTAATATATATAATATATGTTATTCTAGGGATACCCTAACAGGACCATCCAGTCAATATATATATATATATATAATGTTATTCTAGGGAACCCTAGCAGGACCATACAGCTAATATATTTATATTATATATAATATATATAATATATATATATATTATAATGTTATCTAGGGATACCCAACAGGACCATCAGTCTAATATATATAATATAATGTTATTCTAGGGATACCCTAACAGGACCTCCAGTCTAATATATATAATATAATGTTATTCTAGGGATACCCTAAAGGACCATCAGTCTAATATATATATATATAATGTTATTCTAGGGATACCCTAACAGGACTCCCGTCTAATAATATATAATATAATGGTATTCTAGGGATACCCTAACAGGACACTCCAGTCTAATATATATATAATATATGTTATTCTAGGGATACCCTAACAGGACCATCCAGTCTAATATATAAATATAATGTATTCTAGGGATACCCTAACAGGACCATCCAGTCTAATATATATTATATAATGTTATTCTAGGGATACCCTAACAGGAACATCCAGTCTAATATATATATAATATAATGTTATTCTAGGGATACCCTAACAGGACCATCCAGTCTAATATATATATATATAATGTTATTCTAGGATACCCTAACAGGACCATCCAGTCTATATATATTAATATAATGTTATTCTAGGGATACCCTAACAGGACCATCCAGTCTAATATATATAATATAATGTTATTCTAGGGATACCTAACAGGACCATCAGTCTAATATATATAATATATGTTATTCTAGGGATACCCTAACAGGACCACCAGTCTAATATATATAATATTAGTTATTCTAGGGATACCCAACAGGACCATCCGTCTAATAATAAATATAATGTTATTCTAGGGATACCCTAACAGGACCATCCAGTCTAATATATATAATATAATGTTATTCTAGGGATACCTAACAGACCATCCAGTCTAATATATATATATATAATATAAGTTATTCTAGGGATACCCTAACAGGACCATCCAGTCTAATATATAATATAATGTTATTCGGGATACCCTAACAGGACCTCCAGTCTAATATATATATATAAATGTTATTCTAGGGATACCCTAACAGGACCATCAGTCTAATATATATATAATATAATGTTATTCTGGGATACCCTACAGGACCATCCAGTCTAATATATAATAATATAATGTTATTCTAGGGATACCCTAACAGGACCATCCAGTCTAATATATATATAATAATGTTATTCTAGGGATACCCTAACAGGACCATCAGTCTAATATATATATAATAAATGTTATTCTAGGGATACCCTAACAGGACCATCCAGTCTAATATATATATAATATAATGTTATTCAGGGATACCCTACAGGACCATCCAGTTAATATAATATAATATAATGTTATTCTAGGGATACCTAACAGGACCATCCAGTCTAATATATATATAATATAATGTTATTCTAGGGATACCCTAACAGGACCATCCAGTCTCAATATTATATAAAAATGTTATTCTAGGGATACCCTAACAGGACCATCCAGTCTATATATATATATATAATGTTATTTAGGGATACCCAACAGGACATCCAGTCTAATATATATAATATAATGTTATTCTAGGGATACCCTAACAGGACCATCCAGTCTATATATATATAATATAATGTTATTCTAGGGATACCCTAACAGGACATCAGTCTAATATATATATAATATAATGTTATTCTAGGGATACCCTAACAGGACCATACAGTCTAATATATATAATATAATGTTATTCTAGGGATACCCTAACAGGACCATACAGTCTAATATATAATAATATAATGTTATTCTAGGGATACCCTAACAGGACCATCCAGTCTAATATATATATAATATAATGTTATTCTAGGGATACCCTAACAGGACCATCCAGTCTAATATATATATAATATAATGTTATTCTAGGGATACCCTAACAGGACCATACAGTCTAATATATATATATATTAATGTTATTCTAGGGATACCCTAACAGGACCATCCAGTCTAATATATAATAATATAATGTTTATAGGGATACCCTAACAGGACCATCAGTCTAATATATATATATAATGTTATTCTAGGGATACCCTAACAGGACATCAGTCTAATATATATATAATATAATGTTATTCTAGGGATACCCTAACAGGAACATCCAGTCTAATATAATATAATATAATGGTATCTAGGGATACCCTACAGGACCATCCAGTCTATATATATATAATATAAGTTATTCAGGGATACCCTAACAGGACCATCCAGTCTAATATATTATAATATAATGTTATTCTAGGGATACCTAACAGGAACATCCAGTCAATATATATAATGATTATATACAAATATATATATAATATAATGTTATTCTAGGGATACCCTAACAGGACCATCAGTCTATATATAATAATATAATGTATTCTTAGGGATACCCTAACAGGACCATCCAGTCTATAATATATATATAATATAATGTTATTTAGGGATACCCTAACAGGACCATCCAGTCTAATATATATTAAAATAAGTTATTCTAGGGATACCCAACAGGACCATCCAGTCTAATATATATTAATATAATGTTTTCTAGGGATACCCTACAGGACCATCCAGTCTAATATATATATAATATAATGTTATTCTAGGGATACCCTAACAGGACCATCCAGTCTAATAATATATAATATAATGGTATTCTAGGGATACCCTAACAGGACCATCCAGTCTAATATATATATAATATAATGTTATTCTAGGGATACCCTAACAGGACCATCCAGTCTAATATATATAATATAATGTTATTCTAGGGATACCCTAACAGGACCATCCAGTCTAATATATATATAATATAATGTTATTCTAGGGATACCCTAACAGGACCATCCAGTCTAATATATATATAATATAATGTTATTCTAGGGATACCCTAACAGGACCATCCAGTCTAATATATATATAATATAATGTATTCTAGGGATACCCTAACAGGACCATCAGTCTAATAATATATATAATATAATGTTATTAGGGATACCTAACAGGACCATCCAGTCTAATATATATATAATTAATGTTATTTAGGGATACCCTAAAAGGACCATCCAGTCTAATATATAATATAATGTTATTCTAGGGATACCCTAACAGGACCCCAGTCTAATATATATATAATATAATGTTATTCTAGGGATACCCTAACAGGACCATCACAGTCTAATATATATATAATATAATTATTACTAGGGATACCCTAACAGGCCATCCAGTCTAATATATATATAATATAATGTTATTCTAGGGATACCCTAACAGGACCATCCAGTTCAATAATATATAATATAATGTTATCTAGGGATACCCTAACAGGACCATCAGTCTAATATTTATAATATAATGTTTTCTAGGGACCACTAACAGGACCATACGTCTAATATATATAAATAATGTTATTCTAGGGATACCCTAACAGGGCCATCCAGTCTAATATATATATAATTAATGTTATTCTAGGGATACCCTAACAGGACCATCCAGTCTAATAATATATATAATATAATGTTATTCTAGGGATACCCTAACAGGACATCCAGTCTAATATATATATAATGTTATTCTAGGGATACCCTAACAGGACCATCCAGTCTAATATATATATAATATAATGTTATTCTAGGGATACCCTAACAGGACCATCCAGTCTAATATATATAATATAATGTTATTCTAGGGATACCCTAACAGGACCATCCAGTCTAATATATATAATATAATGTTATTCTAGGGATACCCTAAGGACATCCAGTTAATATATAATATAATGTTATTCTAGGGTACCTAACGGACCATCAGTCTAATATATATAATATAATGTTATTTAGGGATAACCTAACAGGACCACAGTCTAATAAATATAATATAATGTTATTCTAGGGATACCCTAACAGGACCATCCAGTCTAATATATATAATATAATGTTATTCTAGGGATACCCATACAGGACCATCCAGTCTAATATATATATATAATATATGTTATTCTAGGGATACCTAACAGGACCATCCAGTCTAATATATATATAATATAATGTTATTCTAGGGATACCCTAACAGGACCATCCAGTCTAATATATATATAAATAATGTTATTCTAGGGATACCCTAACAGGACCATCCAGTCTAATATATATATAATATAATGTTATTCTAGGGATACCCTAACAGGACCATCCAGTCTAATATATATAATATAATGTTATTCTAGGATACCCTAACAGGACCATCCAGTCTAATAATATAATATAGTTATTCTGGGATCCCTAACAGGACCATCCAGTCTAATATATATAATATAATGTTATTCTAGGGATACCCTAACAGGACCATCCAGTCTAATATATATATATATAATGTTATTCTAGGGATACCCTAACAGGACACATCCAGTCTAATATATATATAATATAATGTTATTCTAGGGAACCTAACAGGACCATCCAGTCTAATATATATAAATAATGTTATTTAGGGATACCCTAACAGGACCATAGTCTAATATATATAATATAATGTTATTCTAGGGATACCCTAACAGGACCATCAGTCTAATATATAGATAATATAATGTTATTCTAGGGTACCCTAACAGGACCATACAGTCTAATATATATAATATAATGTTATTCTAGGGATACCCTAACAGGACCTCCAGTCTAATATATATTAATATAATGTTATTCTAGGGATACCCTAAAGGACCATCAGTCTAATATATATAATATAATGTTATTCTAGGGATACCCTAACAGGACCACCAGTCTAATATTATATAATATAATGTTATTCTAGGGATACCCTAACAGGACCATCCAGTCTAATATATATAATATAATGTTATTCTAGGGATACCCTAACGGACCATCCAGTCTAATATAAATATAAATAAGTATTCTAGGGATACCCTAACAGGGCATCTCAGTCTAATATATATATAATATAATGTTATTCTAGGGATACCCTAACAGGACTCCAGTCTAATATATATATAATATAATGTTATTCTAGGGATACCCAACAGGACCATCCAGGCTAATATATATATAATATAATGTTATTCTAGGGATACCCTAACAGGACCATCAGTCTAATATATTAATATAATGTATTCTAGGGATACCCTAACAGGACCATCAGTCTATATATAATAATTAATGTTATTCTAGGGATACCCTAACAGGACCATCCAGTCCATATATATATAATATAATGTTATTCTAGGGATACCCTAACAGGACCATCCAGTCTAATATATATATAATATAATGTTATTCTAGGGATACCCTAACAGGACCATCAGTCTAATATATATAAATTAATGTTATTCTAGGGATACCCTAACAGGACCATCCAGTCTAATATTATATAATATAAGTTATTCTAGGGATACCCTAACAGGACCTCAGTCTAATATATATAATATAATGTTTTCTAGGGATACCCTAACAGGACCATCCAGTCTAATATATAATAATATAATGTTATTCTAGGGATACCCTAACAGGACCATCCAGTCTAATATATATAATATAATGTTATTCTAGGGATACCCTAACAGGACCATCCAGTCTAATATATATATAATATAATGTTATTCTAGGGATACCCTAACAGGACCTCCAGTCTAATATATATAATATAATGTTATTCTAGGGATACCTAAAGGACCATCCAGTCTAATATATATAATATAATGTTATTCTAGGGATACCCAACAGGACCATCCGTCTAATATATATATAAATATATGTTATTCTAGGGATACCCTAACAGGACCATCCAGTCTAATATATATATAATATAATGTTATTCTAGGGATACCCTAACAGGACCATCCAGTCTAATATATATATAATATAAGTTATTTAGGGATACCCTAACAGGACCTCCAGTCTAATATATAATAATATAATGTTTTCTAGGGATACCCTAACAGGACCATCCAGTCTAATATATATATAATATAATGTTATTCTAGGGATACCCTAACAGGACAACACCAGTCTAATATATATATATATAATGTATTCTAGGATACCCTAACAGGACCATCCGTCTAATAATATAAATAAATGTTATTCTAGGGATACCCTAACAGGACCATCCAGTCTAATATATATATAATATAATGTTATTCTAGGGATACCCTAACAGGACCATCCAGTCTAATATATATATAATATAATGTTATTCTAGGGATACCCTAACACAGGACCATCCAGTCTAATATAATATAATATAATGTTATTCTAGGGATACCCTACAGGACATCCAGTCTAATATATATAAATATAATGTTATTCTAGGGATACCCTACAGGACCATCCAGTCTAATATATATATATATAATGTTATTCTAGGGATACCCTAACAGGACCATCCAGTCTAATATATATATAATATAATGTTATTCTAGGGATACCCTAACGGACCATCCAGTCTAATATATATAAATATAATGTTATTCTAGGGATACCATACAGGACCATCCAGTCTAATATATATATAATATAATGTTATTCTAGGGATACCTAACAGGACCATCCAGTCTAATATATATATAATATAATGTTATTCTAGGGATACCCTAACAGGACAATCCAGTCTAATATATATATAATATAATGTTATTCTAGGGATTACCCTAACAGGACCATCCAGTCAATATATATATAATATAATGTTATTCTAGGGATACCCTAACAGGACCAATCCAGTCTAATATATATATAATATAATGTTATTCTAGGGATACCCAACAGGACCATCCAGTAATATAATATATATAATGTTATTCTAGGGATACCCTAACAGGACCACCAGTCTAATATATAATAATATAATGTTATTCTAGGGATACCCTAACAGGACCATCCAGTCTAATTATATATAATATAATGTTATTCTAGGGATACCCTAACAGGACATCCGTCTAATATATTATAATATAAGTATTCTAGGGATACCCTAACAGGACCATCCAGTCTAATATATATATAATATAATGTTATTCTGGGATACCCTAACAGGACCATCCAGTCTAATATATATAATATAATGTATTCTAGGGATACCCTACAGGACCATCAGTCTAATATATATAATATAAGTTATTCTAGGGATACCCTAACAGGACCATCCAGTCTAATATATATAATATAATGTTATTCTAGGGATACCCTAGCAGGACCATACAGTCTAATATATATAATATAATGTTATTCTAGGGATACCCTAACAGGACCATCCAGGCTAATATATATATAATATAATGTTATTCTAGGGATACCCTAGCAGGACCATACAGTCTAATATATATAATATAATGTTATTCTAGGATACCCTACAGGACCATCAGTCTAATTATAATATAATATAATGTTTTATCTAGGGATACCCTAACAGGACCATCCAGTCTAATATATAATATTATGTATTCTAGGGATACCCTAACAGGACCATCCAGTCTAATAAATATATAATGTTTTATTCTAGGGATACCCTACAGGACTCCAGTCTAATATATAATAATATATGTTATTCTAGGGATACCCTAACAGGACCATCCAGTCTAATATATATATAATATAATGTTATCTAGGGATACCCTAACAGGACCATCCAGTCTAAATATATATATAATATCATGTTTTTTTCTAGGGATACCCTAACAGGACCTCCAGTCTAATATATAATAAAATAATGTTATTCTAGGGATACCCTAACAGGACCTACAGTCTAATAAATATAATAATATAATGTTATTCTAGGATACCCTAACAGGACCATCCGTCTAATATATATATAATAATAATGTTATTCTAGGGATACCCTACAGGACCATCACAGTCTAATATATATATATATGTTATTCTAGGGATACCCTAACAGGACCATCCGTCTAATATATATATAATATAATGTTATTCTAGGGATCCCCTAAGCGGGACCATACAGTCTAATATATATAATAATGTTTATTCTAGGGATACCCTAACAGGACCATCCAGTCTAATATATATATAATATAATTGTATTCTAGGGATACCCTACCAGGACCATACAGTCTATATATATATATAATATATGTTATTCTAGGGATCCCTAACAGGACCATCCAGTCTAATATATATATATATAATGTTATTCTAGGGATACCCTAACAGGACCATCCAGTCTAAATATATATAATATAATGTTATTCTAGGGATACCCTAACAGGACCATCCAGTCTAATATATATAATATATGTTATTCTAGGGATACCCTAACGGAGACATCCAGTCTATATTTAATATAATGTTATTCTAGGGATACCCTAACAGGACCATCCAGTCTATATATATAATATAATGTTTCTAGGGATCCCTACAGGACCACAGCCATCTAATTATATTAATATAATGTTATTCTAGGGATACCAACAGGACCATCCAGTTAATATATATATAATAAAGTTTATTCTAGGGATACCCTAACAGGACCATCCAGTCTATATATATATATATGTTATCTAGGATACCCTAACAGGACCATCCAGTCTAATATATATAATATAATGTTATTCTAGGGATACCCTAACAGGACCATCCGTCTAATTTAATAAATAATATATGTTATTCTAGGGATACCTACAGGACCATCCAGTCTAATATTATATAATATAATGTTATTCTAGGGATACCCTAACAGGACCATCCAGTCTATATATATAATATATGTTATTCTAGGGATACCCTACAGGACCATCAGTCTAATAAATAATATAATGTTATTCTAGGGATACCCTAACAGGACCATCCAGTCTAATATATATATAATATAATATAATGTTATTCTAGGGATACCCTAAGCAGGACCATCAGTCTAATATATATAATATAATGTTATTCTATAGATACCCTAACAGGACCATCCAGTCTAATTATATAATATAATGTTATTCTAGGGATACCCTAACGGGACCATAGTCTAATATATATAATATAATGTTTTACTCTAAGGGATACCCTAACAGGACCATCCAGTCTAATATATATATATAATAATGTTATTCTAGGGATACCCTAACGGACCATCCAGTCTAATATATATTAATATAATGTTATTCTAGGGATACCCTAACAGGACCATCCAGTCTAATATATATATATATGTTATTCTAGGGATACCCTAACAGGACATCCAGTCTATATATATAATATAATGTTATTCTGGGATACCTAACAGGACCATCCAGTCTAATATATATAATATAATGTTATTCTAGGGATACCCTAGCGACCATCCAGTCTAATATAATATATATATATATGTTATTCTAGGGATACACTAACAGGACCATCCGTCTAATATATATATAATATAATGTTATTCTAGGGATACCCTACAGGACCATCCAGTCTAATATATATATATAATGTTATTCTAGGGATACCCTAACAGGACCATCCAGTCTATATATATATAATATATGTTATTCTAGGGATACCCTAACAGACCTCCAGTCTAATATATATATAATAAATGTATTCTAGGATACCCTAACAGGACCATCCAGTCTAATATATAATATAAATAATGTTATTCTAGGGATACCCTACAGGACCATCCAGTCTAAATATAATAATATAATGTTTATTCTAGGGATACCTAACAGACCATCCAGTCTAATATATATATATATAATGTTATTCTAGGGATACCCTAACAGGACCATCCAGTCTAATATATATAATATAATGTTATTCTAGGGATACCCTAACAGACCATCCAGTCTCTATATATATTATATGTTATTCTAGGGATACCCTAACAGGACCATCCAGTCTAATATATATATAATATAATGTTATTCTAGGATACCCTAACAGGACCATCATCTAATATATATATATATATGTTATTCTAGGGATACCCTAACAGGACCATCCAGTCTAATATAATATAATATAATGTTATCTAGGGATACCCTAACAGGACCATCCAGTCTAATATATAATATATAATGTTATTCTAGGGATACCCTAACAGGACCATCCAGTCTAATATATATAATATAATGTTATTCTAGGGATACCCTAACAGGACCATCCAGTCTAATATATTATAATATAATGTTATTCTAGGATACCCTAACAGGACCATCCAGTCTAATAATATATAAATATAATGTTATTCTAGGGATACCCTAACAGGACCATCCAGTCTAATATAATATAATATAATGTTATCTAGGGATACCCTAACAGGACCATCCAGTCTAATATATATATAATATAATGTTATTCTAGGGATACCCTAACAGACCATCCAGTCTATATATATATAATATAATGTTATTTCAGGGATACCCTAACAGGACCATCCAGTCTAATATATATATAATATAATGTTATTCTAGGGATCCCTAACAGGACCAATCAGTCTAATATATATAATATAATGTTATTCTAGGGATACACCTCAGACCATCCAGTCTAAATATATAATAATAATGTTATTCTAGGGATACCCTAACAGGACCATCCAGTCTAATATATATATAATATAATGTTATTCTAGGGATACCCTAACAGGACCATCAGTCTAATATATATAATATAATGTTATTAGGGTAACCCTAACAGGACCATCCAGTCTAATATATAATAATATAATGTTATTCTAGGGATACCCTAACAGACCATCCAGTCTAATATTATATAAATATAATGTTATTCTAGGATACCCTAACAGGACCATCCGTCTAATATATATATATATAATGTATTCTAGGGATACCCTAACAGGACCATCCAGTCTAATATATATAATATAAGTTATTCTAGGGATACCCTACAGACCATCCAGTCTATATATATATAATATAATGTTATTCTAGGGATACCCTAACAGGACCATCCAGTCTAATATATATATAATATAATGTTATTCTAGGGATACCCTAACAGGACCATCCAGTCTAATATATATAATATAATGTTATTCTAGGGATACCCTAACAGGACCATCCAGTCTAATATATATAATATAATGTATTCTAGGGATACCCTAACAGGACCATCCAGTCTAATATTATATAATATAATGTTATTCTAGGGATACCCTAACAGGACCATCCAGTCTAATTATATATAATATAATGTTATTCTAGGGATACCCTAACAGGACCATCCAGTCTAATATATAAAATATAATGTTATTCTAGGGATACCCTAACAGGACCATCCAGTCTAAATATATATAATATAATGTTATTCTAGGGTACCCTAACAGGACCATCCAGTCTAATATATATATATATAATGTTATTCTAGGGATACCCTAAAGGACCATCCAGTCTAATATATATATAATATAATGTTATTCTAGGGATACCCTAACAGGACCATCCAGTCTAATTATATATATATAATGTTATTCTAGGGATACCCTAACAGGACCATCCAGCTAATATATATATAATATAATGTTATTCTAGGGATACCCTAACAGGACCATCAGTCTAATATATATATAATATAATGTTATTCTAGGGAACCCTAACAGGACCATCCAGTCTAATATATAATAATTAATGTTATTCTAGGGATACCCTAACAGGACCATCCAGTCTAATATATATATAATATAATGTTATTCTAGGGATACCCTAACAGGACCATCCAGTCTAATATATATATATATATATAATGTTATTCTAGGGATACCCTAACAGGACCATCCAGTCTAATATATATATAATATAATGTTATTCTAGGGATACCCTAACAGGACCATCCAGTCTAATATATATATAATATAATGTTATTCTAGGGATACCCTAACAGGACCATCCAGTCTAATATATATAATATAATGTTATTCTAGGGATACCCTAACAGGACCATACAGTCTAATATATATAATATAATGTTATTCTAGGGATACCCTAACAGGACCATCCAGTCTAATATATATATAATAAATGTTATTCTAGGGATACCCTAACAGGACCATCCAGTCTAATATATATATAATATAATGTTATTCTAGGGATACCCTAAAGGACCATCCAGTCTAATATATATTAATATAATGTTATTCTAGGGATACCCTAACAGGACCATCCAGTCTAAATATATATATAATATAATGTTTTCTAGGGATACCCTAACAGGACCATCCAGTCTAATATATATATAATATAATGTTATTCTAGGGATACCCTAACAGACCATCCAGTCTAATTATATATAATATAATGTTATTCTAGGGATACCTACAGGACCATCCAGTCTAATATATATATATATAATGTTATTCTAGGGTAACCTAACAGGACCATCAGTCTAATATATATATATATAATGTTATTCTAGGGATACCCTAACAGGACCATCCGTCTAATATATATAATATATGTTATTCTAGGGATACCCTAACAGGAACCATCCAGTCTAATATATATATAATATAATGTTTTCTAGGGATACCCTAACAGACCATCATTCAATATATATATAATATAATGTTATTCTAGGGATACCCTAACAGGACCATCCAGTCTAATATATATATAATATAATGTTATTCTAGGGATACCCTAACAGGACCATCCAGTCTAATATATAGATAATATAATGTTATTCTAGGGATACCCTAACAGGACCATCCAGTCTAATATATATATAATATAATGTTATTCTAGGGATACCCTAACAGGACCATCCAGTCTAATATATATATAATATAATGTTATTCTAGGATACCCTAACAGGACCCATCCAGTCTAATATATATAATATAATGTTATTCTAGGGATACCCTAACAGGACCATCCAGTCTAATATATATATAATATAATGTTTTCTAGGGATACCCTAACAGGACCATCCAGTCTAATATATATATAATATATATGTTATTCTAGGGATACCCTAACAGGACCATCCAGTCTAATATATATATAATATAATGTTATTCTAGGGATACCCACAGGACCATCCAGTCTAATATATATATAATATAATGTTATTCTAGGGATACCTAACAGGACCATCCAGTCTAATATATATAATATAATGTTTTCTAGGGATACCCACAGGACCATCCAGTTAATATATATAATATTAATGTTATTCTAGGGATACCCTAACAGGACCATCCGTCAATATATATATAATATAATGTTATTCTAGGGATACCCTACGGACCATACAGTCTAATATATATATAATATAATGTTATTCTAGGGATACCCTAACAGGACCATCCAGTCAATATATATAATATAATGTTATTCTAGGGATACCCTAACAGGACCATCCAGTCTAATATATTATAAATAATGTTATTCAGGGATACCCTAACAGGACATCCAGTCAATATATATTATAATGTTATTCTAGGGATACCCTAACAGGACCATCCAGTCTATATATATAATATAATGTTATTCTAGGGATACCCTAACAGGACCATCCAGTCTAATATATAATAATATAATGTTATTCTAGGGATACCTAACAGGACCTCCAGTCTAATAATATATAATATAATGTTATCTATGGGATACCCTAACAGGACCTACAGTCTAATATATAAAATATAATGTTATTCTAGGGATACCTAACAGGACCATCCAGTCTAATATAATATAATATAATGTTATTCTAGGGATACCCTACAGGACCATCCAATCTAATATATATAATATAATGTTATTCTAGGGATACCCTAACAGGACCATCCAGTCTAATATATATAATATAAGTTATTCTAGGGATACCCTAACAGGACATCCAGTCTAATATAATATAATATAATGTTATTCTAGGGATACCCTAACAGGACCATCCAGTCTAATATATATATAATATAATGTTATTCTAGGGATACCCTAACAGGACCATCCATCTAATATATATATAATATAATGTATTCTAGGGATACCCTACAGGACCATCCAGTCTAATAAATATATAATATAATGTTTCTGCTCAGACAATCATTTAATTGTGCTGGTTTTAGAATGTAGGGATAAACAGTTTAGATTTAAAAGAGCTAAAGGATTGTACCCCTGGTTGAAGCGAGAGAGGGAAAAGAGTTACAAAGATAGGGGAGCAGCAAGAGAGAATGGTTTAATACGGGAGGAGCAGTGTTCGTTGGGGTTTGTAGAGAAGATGATTGCAGGAGCACAGGCACAGACAGGAACAGTAGAGTGAAGTGATATATAGTATAACTTTACCATCCTGTAGAAGTATGCTTGTGAAGGTTTCTCATTCATCCAGTGTCATGGTATATCTGTTGTATTCAATTAGATCAAATGGACTGGAAATGTAGTTCTTGAATGAACGTTTCGCTAGTCATTCCGAACTGGCTTTCTCCATTCAGAATGACTGTGTACAAGAAATCTGTGGCAATTATGTACCCCTGGAAATCACAATTAGCATATCAAGCCAGGTGTTTAAGGTGTGGATTGGATAGTGGCTAAGAGTGTGTTAAGAACGCCCAGAGTAAGTGTTAAAACAGCATGTTACCATGGCAGACAGTTGGTGCGAACCCCTCCACCTCTATTAGGCTTGGTTTCTTTATTTCACATTAATGGCCTCCTAACACCTCTCTTGAACCATTCACGTTCCTTCGCCAGTATGTTAACAACAATCTTCAAAGGTAGTGTCCTTTATCCTTAAATGCAGATACACGATGAGCCTCCTGACCCGAGGAGAGGGCTTTCTGTGCTGGGCCATACGTTGATGCAGTTGCTGTTTGGTCTCCCCCACATACAAATCAGAGCATTCTCACTGCAATGACACTGCATATATGATGTCGCTTTCTTGTGTTTTTGTATTGGGTCTTTCGGATGTACCAATTGCTGCTCAGTGTGTTGTCGTTTAAAGAAGACAGGGATACGATGTTTTTGAAACTCTTCTAATTTCTGGAGACCCCTGCACATATGGAGGATACCATGTTCTTCTCCTCCGTCTGCTTTTTCCCCTTCACTGTTGGTATCGTGTTTTTCTTCCTTCAATTCTTTTGACAAAGGCCCAGTCTGGATATACCACAAGTTTAAGGGCCTCCTCGAGATGTTTCATTTCTTTAGCCTTCGCCTCTGTGCTAGTGGGATGTTTCTCGGCTCTGTGTTGTAGGGTTTCTGATGACCCCAGTTGTGATCTAAAGGTGGTGTGGAGTCAAACATCAAATTACTGATGTGTGTGTTGGTTTTCTGTAAAACCTCTACTTCCAGTTTACCATTTCTTAACTTCTACAGCAGTCCAGAAAGCACAGTTTGTTGTTTTGTGGCCTCTTCCCTTGTAAATTTAATGTTTTGGTCTACAGCATTGAGGTGTCTGTGAAAGCTTTACTTCCTTCTGGTGGGGATTTTAACCCAGGTGTGTCATCCAATATCTGAACCAGTGCTGGGTGCTATGCCCTTAAAGGTGTATAAGTGCTGTTTTTTACCTCCTATATGTAAAGGTTAGCCACAATAGGTGAAACTGGAGAGACCATAGACACACCATGTTTTTGCTTATAGAACTTATCCCTGTATTTGAAATAGGTGTAGTCAGAGCACAAGTCCAACAAGGAACACACCTGTTCTGGGTTGAGATAATTCTCTGCTGGTAAAAGATGCGTCTTGGCCCAACCATTTTCTCACACATGTCAAACAGCCTCCTTGTGGGTATACAAGTGAAGCAGATGTCACATCATAGGACACCATATGGTCTTCTCACCAAGTTACTATATCTCAATTCTGTTGGAAATCCCGGATGAGGTCGGATGTTTGGCTTTAACTCCACAAAGGTCCTAAAGATGTTAGCTAGATATTTGCCACCTTGTATGTTACCGAGTGATGCTGCTGACTATAGGTCGTAGTGGGGCCCCTTCCTTATGTATCTTTGGGAGTCCATATATGCATGGATGCCTCACCAGGGTGGTAGAGGCGATGATAATTGCTCAGGTCAATGGCTTAATCCTTTGAAAGTGTTGTGTAAAGCTCTATGGACTCTTTTCTTGTAACGGCTGGTGGGATCCTTGTTAAAGCCTCATATGTGTTGTGTCGGCACGAAGCATGGTCACCTTATCATGGTAGTGCTGAGGTGTGTTGAGTACCACTGTGCATCTTCCCTTGTCTGCCGGTTAGAATGGTGGATACTGGTATATTCTTGGAGGGATGTTAAGGCTCTTCTTTCCTGTGTAGTCAGGTTAGATGAAGGAGTTTTAGCACTGGCTAAACTCCTGTAGAAGATATATGTCAATAAAAGATATATACATTAAATAGCCATATAGTAAGCTTTACCATCCCATAGAAGATATAGGCATAAAATAAATAGATCAATATAAACACAATTATCCCATATACAATTTAAAATACAAATAAAATATAAAGAATATATTATCTCACATTTACTACTCCCCATCCATGGGCTGCCAGCCAACACAGGATTATAAAAAGGCAACCTTTAAATTAGTGGAAACCAAGCTTCGGAGACCTGTTGATAAATCAATGGAATGCTGCCTACAATAGTGACAACAATGCATCAGGGAATATGTCTATAATATGGACACCACATCAGGAATTATGTCCTATCAATATGGACACCAAGAATCAGGAATATGTCCTATCAATAGGACACCAACGCATTCGGAAATAATGCATATCAATATGGGACACGCAATGTCATCAAGAATATGTCCTATCAATATGGACACCAATGCATCAGGAATATGTCCTATCAATATGGACACCAACGCATCAGGAATATGTCCTATCAATATGGACACCAATGCATCAGGAATATGCCTGCATCAGGAATATGTCCTATCAATATGGACACCAACGCATCAGGAATATGTCCTATCAATATGGACACCCAAAAGCATCAGGAATATTGCTACTCAATATGGACACCAATGCATCAGGAATAGTCCTACCAATATGGACACCAATGCCATTCAGGAATATGTCCTACATATGGACACAACATCAGAATTATGTCTATCAATTATGCGCCCCAATGCATTAAGGAAAATGTCATACACATGGGACACCAAGCCACATCAGGAATAGTCTCATCAATATGGACACCAATGCATCAGGAATATGTCCCATGCCCCATCAGGAATATGTCCTATCAATATGGACACCAATGCTCAGGAATATGTCCTAAATATGGACCCCAAGCATCAGGAAATGTCCTATACATATGGACACCAAGCATCTAGGAATATGCCTATCAATAGGACACCAATGCTATCAGGAATATGTCCTAATCAATATGGAACCAATGCATCAGGAATAGTTCCTATCAATATGGACACCAATGCATCAGGAATATGTCCTATCAATATGGACACAAACGCATTAGGAAATGTCCTATCAATATGGCACCAATACATCAGGAATATGTCCTATCAAATGGACACCAATGCACAGGAATAGTGTCCTATATATCAATGGACACCAACGCATCAGGAATATGTCCTATCAATATGGACACCAAGCATCAGATATGTCTATCAATATGGACACCAACGATAGGAATATGTTCCTATCAATAGACACCAAGCATCAGGAAATGTCTGATCAATAGACACCAAGATCAGGAATGCCTATCCCATATGGACAAACCAATGCATCAGGAATAGTGTCCTATCAATGATGGACACCCAATCGATCAGGAATATGTCCTATCAATATGGACACCAAGCATCAGAATATGTCCTATAATAATGGACACCAAACGCTTAGGAATATGTCCTATAATATGGACACCAATCGCATCAGGAATATGTCCTATCAATATGGACACCAACTGCATCAGGAATATGTTCCTATCAATATGGACACCAAGCATTAGGATAGTCCTATCAATATGGACACCAACGCATTAGGAATATGTCCTATCAATAGGACACAACGCATTCAGGAATAGTCCGCAAATGGACACCAGCATCAGGATATGTCCTATCAATATGGACCACCAAGCATCAGGATATTTCTATCAAATATGGAACACCAGAAAATGCATCAGGAATAGTTCTATCAATATGGACACCAAGCATCTAGGAATAGTCTATCAATATGGACACCAAACGCTAGTCAGGAATGTCCTATCAATATGGACACCAACGCATCAGGAATATTCATCCATATGGACACCAAGCATCAAGAATATGTCCTATCAATATGGGCACCAACGCATCAGGAATATGTCCTATCCAATAGGACACCAATGCATCAGGATATTTCCTATCAATATGGGACAACCAAAGCCATCAGGAATAGTCCATCAATCATGACAACAACTGCATCAGGAATATGTCCTATCAATATGGACACCAATGCATCAGGAATATGTTCCTCTATCCAATATGGACACCAAGCATCAGGAATATGCCTATCAATATGACACCAATGCATCAGGAATATGTCCGAATCATTGTCCTATCAATATGGACACCAATGCATCAGGAATATGTCCCTATAATAGGACACCAACGCATCAGGAATTATGTCCAATCACTATGGACACCAATGCACAGGAATAGCCCTATCATAGCGGCACCAATGCATCAGGAATATGTCTATCATATGCACGACAGAATATGTCCTATCAATATGGACACCAATGCATCAGGAATATGTCCTATCAATATGGACACCAACGCATCAGGGAATGGTCCTATCAATATGGACACCAATGCATCAGGAATTAGTGTCCTATCAATATGGACACCAACGATCGGAATTGCATACATTGGACACAATGCATCAGGAATATGTCCTATCAATATGGACACCGCAATGCATCAGGAATATTGTCCATATATAGGACACCAACGCATCAGGAAATGTCTATCAATATGGACACCAAGCATCAGGAATATGCTCCATCAATATGGACACCAAGCATCAGAGATGTTCTGATCAATATGGACACCACGCATCAGAATATGTCCTATCAATATGGACACCCAAGATCAGGAATATGTCCTATCAATATGGCACCAATGCATCAGGAATATGCTATAATATGGACACAACACTCAGGAATATGTCCTATCAATATGGACACCAATGCATCAGGAATATGTACTATACTATGGACACCAATGCATCAGGAATATGTCCTACAATATGGACACCAAGCATAGGAATATGTTCACTATCAATATGGACAACCATGCTATCAGGAATAGTCCTATCAATTGGACACCAACGCATCAGGATTCTTACTATCAAGATGGACATACCACACTCAGGAATATGTCCTATAACTATGGACACCAAAGCATCAGGAAGATGTCCTATCAATATGGACACCAATGCATCAGGAGGAATATGTCCTGATCAATATGGACCCAACACATGCGATCAGGAATATGTCCTATCCAATATGGACAACCCAACTCAATCAGGAATATGTCCTATCATATGGGACACCAACAATCAGATATGTCCTTATAATGGACAACCAATGCATCAGAATATGTCCTATCAATATGGACACCAACGCATCAGGAATATGTCCTATCAATATGGGACACCAACGCATCAGGAATATGTCCTATCAATATGGACACCAAACGCATCAGGAATATGTCCTATCAATATGGACACCCAGCGAATCAGGAATATGTCCTATCAATATGGACACCAATGCATCAGGAATATGTCCTATCAATAGGGACACCAATCGACATCAGGGGAATATGTCCTATCAATATGGACCCAAAGCATCAGGATATGTCATATCATATGGACACCAAGCATCGGATATTTTCCATCAATATGGGACACCAATGCCATCAAGGAATATGTCCTATCAATAAGGACACCAAGCATCAGGAATATGTCCCTCATTAAGGACACCAAGCATCAGGAATATGTCCTATCAATATGGACACCAATGCATCAAAACTGCATCACGGAATATGTCTATCAATATGGACACCAATGCATCAGGAATAGGTTCTATCAGAATGGACACCAAACGCATCAGGAATATGTCCATAATATATGGACACCAATGCATCAGGAACTATGCCTATCAATATGGACACCAATGCATCAGGAATATGTCCTATCAATATGGACACCAACGCATCAGGAATATGTCCTATCAATATGGACACCAATGCATCAGGAATATGTCCTATCAATATGGACACCAAAGCATCAGGAATATGTCCTATCAATTGGACACCAAAAGTCATAGGGTAATATGTCTATCAATATGGACACCAAGCATCAGGAATATGTTCCATCATATGGAACACAAGATCAGGAATTGTCTATCAAAGGGACCACCATGCATCAGAATATGTCCTATCCAATATGGACACCAACGCATCAGGAATATTGTCCTATCAATATGGACACACCACGAATATTCGGTACCATCTGACACAGATAGGAATGTCCTACAATATGGACACAAACGATCAGGAATATGTCCACAATATGGGACACCAATGCATCAGGAATATGTCCTATCATATGGACACCAAATGCATCAGGAAATATGTACAATCAATATGGACACCAAACGCATCAGGAATATGTCCTATCAATATGGACACCAACGATCAGGAATATGTCCTACAATATGGACACCAACACACAGGAATATTGTCCTATTAATATGGACCCCAAAAGCATCAGGAAATTCTATCAAGTGGACCACCAATGCATCAGGATATGTCCTAATCAATAGGACACAACGCATCAGGAATATGTCCTATCAACTATGGACACCAAAACATCAGGAAATGTCCTATCAATATGGACACCAACGCATCAGGAATTTGTCCTATCAAAATGGACACCAACCATCCGGAATATGTCCTATCAATATGGACACCAATGCCATCAGGAATATGCCTATCAATAGGACACCAGCATCAGGAATATTCCTATCAATCAATGGACACCAAGCATCAGGAATGTCCTATCAATATGGACAACAACGCATCGAAGGAATAGTCCTATCAATATGGACCCAATGATCAGGAATATGTCCATCAATAGGACACCAACGCATCAGGAATTAGTCCTATCAATATGGACACCCACGCATCAGAATATGTCCTATCAATATGGAACATACCAATGCATCAGGAAATATGTCCTATCAATATGGACACCAACGCATCAGGCAATATGTCCTATCAATATGGACACAACGCATCAGGAAATGTTATCAATATGGACACCAAGCATCAGGAATATGTCCTATAATAGGACACAACGCATAGGAATTGTCCTATCAATATGGACACAACACATCAGGAAATTTCATCACTATGGACAAACAATCGGAATAGTCCTATCAATATGGACACCAACAGCATCAGGGAATATGTCCTATCAATATGGACCACAAGATCAGGAATATGTCTATCAATATGGACACCCAATGATCAGGAATGCTCTCAATCTGGACACCAATGCACGGAAATGACTATCAATGCGACACCAAGCATCAGGAATATGTCCTATCAATATGGACACCAATGCATCAGGAATATGTCCTATCAATATGGACACCAATGCATCAGGGAATTGTCCATCAATATGGACACCAAGCATCAGGAAATTGTCCTAATACTGAGACACCAATGCTATCGGAATAGTCCATAATATGGACCCAACGCATCAGGAATATGTCCTATCAATATGGACACCAATGCATCAGGAATATGTCCTATCAATATGGACACCAATGCATCAGGAATATGTCCTATCAATATGGACACCAATGCATCAGGAATATGTCCTATCAATATGGACACCAATGCATCAGGAATATGTCCTATAATATGGACACCAATGTATCAGGAATTATGTCCTATAATATGGACACCAATTCCCATCAGAATATGTCCTATCAATAGGGACCACCAAGTCTCAGGAATATGTCCTATCAATATGGACACCAACGATCAGGAATCATGTCCTATTAATGGACACCAAGCATCAGGAAATGTCTATCAATATGGACACCAATGATCAGGAATATGTCCTATATATGACACCAATGCATCAGGGAATATGTCACATGCAATATGGACACCAAGCATCAGGAATATGTCCTATAATATGGACCCACAGAAGGAATATGTCCTATCATATGGACACCAATGCCATCAGGGAATATGTCCTATCATATGGACACCAATGCATCAGGAATATGTCCTATTATGGCCACAAGCACAGGAATATGTCCATCAATATGGACACCAAGCATAAGGAATAGTCCAAATATGACACCTGAATCAGGAATATGTCCTATCATATATGGACACCAATGCTATCAGGAATATGTCCTATCAAATGGACACCAACGGCATCAGGATACTGTCCTCATCAATATGTACACCAACGATCAGGAATATGTCCTATCAATATGGACACCAATGTATCAGGAATATGTCCTATAATATGGACACCAAGATTCAGGAATATGTCCATATTGATAGGACACCAACGCATCAGGAATATGTCCTATCAATATGGACACCAATGTACAGGAATATGTCCTATCAATATGGACACCAAATGCTCAGGAATATGTCCTAAATATGGACACCAAGTATCAGGAATACGTCTATAATATGGACACCAACCGCATCAGGAATATGTCCTATCATATGGCCACCAAGTCATAGATGCTATATGTCCTAATCATATGGACACCAAGCATCAGGAATATGTCCTATCAATATGGAACACAACGCATCAGGAATATGTCCTATCAATATGGACAACCAAACGCATCCGGAAGAGGCCTATCAATATGGACACCAAACGCACTCAGGAATATGTCCTATCAATACTGGACCACCAAAGATCAGGAATATGTCCTATCAATATGGACACCAAGCATCAGGAATATGTCCTATCAATAGGGACACCAATGCAATCAGAATATGTCCTATCAATAGGACACCAATGCATCAGGAATATGTCCATGCGCATATACCAATATGGACACCAAACGCATCAGGAATATGTCTATCAATATGGACCACCAAGTATCAGGAATATGGATCAATATGGACACACCAACGCATCAGGAATATGTCCTATATATATGGCCACCAACGCATCAGGAATATGTCCCTATTCAATATGGACACCAATGCACATCAGGAAGTTCCTATAATATGGACACACAATGCATCAGGAATATCGTCCTATCAATATGGACACCAAGCATCAGGAATAGCCTATCATGGGACACCAATGATTCAGGAATATTGTCCTATCAATATGGACACCAAAGCATCAGAATATGTCCTATCAATAGGAACAAACATATCAGGAATATGTCCTATCAATATGGACACCAAGACTCAGGAAATGTCCTATCAATATGGACACCAATGCATCAGGAATATGTCCTATCAAATGGACACAACGCATCAGGAATATGTCCTATAATATGGACACCAACGCATCAGGATATGTCCATATCAATATGGACACAACGCATCAGGAATAAAGGTCCTATCAATATGGACATCCAAAAAAAACACGAATCAGGAATATGTCCTCAATATGGACACAAACGCATCAGGAATATGTTCCTATCAATATGGACCACCAAGCATCAGAATATGTCCTTCAAGATGGACACCAATGCATCATGAATATGTCCTATCAATATGGGCACCAACGCATCAGGAATAGGTCTATCAATATGGACACCAAGCATCAGCGAATATGTCCTATCAATATGGAGCACAACGAATCAGGAATATGTCCTCCAATATGGACCCCACATCATGAATAGTCCATCATATGGACACCAATGCAAGGAATATGTCCTATAATATGGACACCAAGATCAGGAATATGTCCTATCAATATGGACACCAACGCATCAGGAATATGTCCTATCAATAGGACACAACTGATCAGGAATATGTCCGATCAATATGGACACCAACTTCATCAGGAATATGTCCTATACTATGGACACCAATGTCTCAGGAATATGTCCTATCATATGGACACCAATGCATAGGAATATGTCTATCAATATGGACACCCAATATCAGGAATATGTCCTATAATATGGACACAATGCATCAGGAATATGTCCTATCAATAGGACACCAATGATCGAATATGTCCTATCAATAGGACACCAACAATTCAGGAAATGTCAAATATGGCACCAATGATCCAGGCACAATTAGGTCCTATCAATATGGACACAACTGTATCAGGAATATGCCTAAATGGACACCAGATCAGGAATTATGTCCTATAATATGGACACCAATACGCATCAGGAATAGTCCTATCAATATGGACACCAATTACAGGAATATGTCCTATATATGGACACCAAGATCAGGAATATGTCCTATCAATATGGACACCAAGCATCAGGAATATGTCCTATCAATATGGACACCAAGCATCAGAATATGTCCTATAATATGGACACCAACGCATCAGGATAATGTCCTATCAATATGGACACAAACATCAGGAATATGTCTATAATATGACCACGCTCAGGAATGTCCTATCTAATATGGACACCAAGTCGATAGTCCTATCATATGGACCACGCATCAGGAATGTCCTATCAATATGGACCACCAAGATCAGGAATATGTTCCTATCAATATGGACACCCATGCATCAGGAATATGTCCTATCAATATGGACACCACTCATCAGGAATATTGTCTATCAATATGGGACACCAAGGCATTAGAATATGTCCGAGTCAATATGGACACCAACGCATCAGGATAATGTCCTATCAATATGGACACCCAACGCATAGGAATGTCCTATCATACACCAACGCATCAGGAAATGTCCTATCAATATGGACACCAAGCATCAGGAATATGTCCTATCAATATGGACACAAGGCATCAGGAATATGTCCTATCAATATGGACACCAATGCATCAGGAATATGTCCTATCAATATGGACACCAATGCATCAGGAATATGTCATATTCAATATGACACCAATAATGGAATAGTCATCAATAGGACACAATGCATCAGGAATAGTCATGCCACTCAGAAGTTCATCAATATGGACACAAAGCATCAGATATGTCCTATAATATGGACACCAACGCATCAGGAAATATGTCCTATCAATATGGACACCAATGCATTCAGGAATATGCCATATCAATATGGACACCAATGCAGCAGGAATATCGTACTATAATGGACACCAAGCATCAGGAATACTGTTCCTATCAATATGGGCACCAATGCATCAGGACTAGTCTATACTCATATGGACACCACAGCCATCAGGAATATTCTATCAATAGGACACCAATTGCATCAGGAATAGGCCTCATTTTTTTTGTCAAATAATGGACACCAACGCACAGGACTATGTCATATCAATATGGGACACCAATGATCAGGGTGAAGTATCCGCATAAGGAGGGAATGATGACTGTGGAAAGCAGAGGAGAGATCAAGTAGATAAGAATAGAAAAGGGACCGTTGGCATTCTTCCTAAAGTTTAACTCAGCCCCTTACTACCTATGGACACACCTGTTTATATGTAACTATCAGAACTGAGCTATGCCAGCCCAGAGATCAGACACAGAAATGTGAAAATGTCTGTGATGAATATACTGCTACGCAACAATGTGCATACTATTCTAATTCCTCTGCTTGACAACAAAAATCATAGACAACAGATACAAATAAAGTTGCCTATTTGGACATTTTTCTAGAGACACAAGTGTGATCTAACATGGGACTTAAAGTTGAATTACTCATATTTTATGAACTTTACAGTGTAAACTGGGTTCATTCAATTTATAGAACACATCTACCTCCTGTAGACTGTGTAGGATTTAAAACGGTTATACCCATTGTTAACCATTATAAAACTAGAAAGGGAAGTTTAAGTATAAACTTTGAATTTGGCTGAAGGGCTGCATTTGGAAGGGAATAGGGGTGTTTGCTGCAGATTTTAAAACTCAATATGGGAATGATGAGTTTGTAGTGAACGCTTGTTTGGGACAAAAAAAATTTGTGTGTACCCAGCCCAAAGTGGTGCTAATTTGATCCAATCAGAAAGCTAATATCTGATTGGTTAGGGCAAAATTTAGCACCATTTTCAATGATTAGAACTTTTATTGATCTTTCTGTATATTTTTGTTGTGATTGGTCAAAAATTTTTTTTAACTTGTACCCTTTAAGTATGGCTGCCACAGTAATGGATAAGTAGTAGATCGTAGGTGTGTGTACCTGTGTCGGGTTTGGGGGTTAAAAAAACAAACTTTTTTGATGATTGGTCAAAATTTGTTTTTTTTACTTTAGTTACCTTTAGGTATGGCTGGAACAGTAATGAGGGGTAGGTCAATAGGTGTATGTAACTGTGCCACGGGGGGTTAAAAAAACAAAACTTTTTTATTATTGATCAAAATTTAATTTTTGACTTTAGTTACCCTTTAAGTATGGCTGTCACCGTAATGGATAAGTAGATCAGTAGGTGGTGTGTACCTGGGTCTGGTTGAGGGGGTATGTTCTTTTTTTGTTGTTTACAGCCCATAAAACTATCTTTTATTGAGAATAAATCTAAATTAGTTTTTTTTTTCTTTAGTTACCCTTTAAGTATGGCTGCCACAATAATGGATAAGTAGATCAGTAGGTTTGTGTACCTGTGTCGGGTTGGGGTTTTAAAAAAAAAAACTTTGTTGATGATTAGTCAAAAACTAACTTTTATTGGGATTATACCAAAATGAGTTTTTTTTTTTAACTTATTTACCCTTTAAATAGCTGCTATAGGAATGGAAGGTGTAGGTCAGTAGGCGTGTGACCCATATGAGGTGGGGGTATGTGTTTTTGCATGTATGACCATATAACTAACTTTTATGATGATTGTTCAAAATTAGTTTTTTGACTATAGTTACCCTTTAAGTATGGCTTCTATGGGAATGGAAAGATAGGTCAGTAGGTGGTGTGACCTGGGTCTGGGTGGGGGGTGGGGGTATCACCATTTGTATTATGACCATGAAACAAACTGTTTTGAAATATCCACATTTGAGTATAGTTACCATTATAGTCTATGGGGGAAAAGGTCCCGAAATTTGCAGATAACGACGTAACGCTCCCGGGATTTCTTAGCAGAAGATAGCCCACTTCTCCTATATGCCCTGCACGTCTGATATGTCTCTAGCTTAAAAAACTGTGGGAGGAGATACAGTCCAAAAAAGCAGAAGAAGAAAAAAGGAAAGAAGAAGAAATAGAAAAACAGAAATTTGGCTCTTCAAGCCAAATTAATTATCAGCAATCAGATTACTTCCATCATTTGGCTCGAACATTGTAAACTGAAATAACTAATGAAATGAACCCAATTCAAGTCATGGACCTACATCATAATAAAAATATGGCTGTCCCTGAGATGTTACCAGCAGCAGAGGATGCTGGGAAAAAGGGAGCAGGTCAGAAAATTGCATCACATTTTAGCTGCCAGCAAGTTAAAAATTTCAGCTTCAGGTTCTCATTCCACAATGAATGACAAAAGTTATTGTACTTTATTACTCCATTAAATATTCCTGTGGGGTGACACACACAGAGTAGAATGTCTGTGATCTAGGTTATATCATGTGTCCTTTCTATGTCCAGATTCCATGAAAACTTTCAGTATCTAATCTGCCTGATTCAGAGGGTTACATAGAATTATGGTTCCATTTTACGTGTCCGCTGGCTCATGTGTCCTAATAATATAAGGACCATTAAATCTTAGGGGCATATTTGTAAAGCTCAGTATTGGTGAAATCCAAAACAATCCGTATTATATGACCCCAAGGAGGAACCGCAAAATACACTGACACGTTTATGAACCACGTTTGTTAAAGTACCACCCCACGTTCATTAAAGTACCACCACTAAGTTCGTTAAGTACCACTGCTACGTTTGTTAAAGTACCACCGCCACGTTCGTTAAAGTACCACTACTAAGTTCGTTAAGTACCACCACCGTGTTTATTAGTATCACTCCCACGTTTATTAAAGTACCACCGCATTCATAAAGTACACTGCCACATTCGTAGTTAAGTACCACTGTCACGTTCGTTAAAGTACCACCGCCACGTTCATTAAAGTACCACCGCCCCGTTTGTTAAAGTACCACGCCACGTTGTTTAAAGTACCATCATCACACATTTGTTAAAGTACCACGCTACGTTTATTAAAGTACCACCTTGTTCATTAAAGTATCATTGAAGTACCATTCATTTAAAGTACCATTGCGCAAGTACATTGTCACGTTCATTAAGTACCATCATCACGTTCCTTAAAGTACCACCGCCACGTTCATTAAAGTAACACCCACCACGTCGTTAAAGTACCACCACCACGTTCATTAAAGTACACTGCCACGCTCGTTAAAGTACCACCGCCACGTTGTTAAAGTACCACCACGCGTTCATTAAAGTGCACCACGGTTCATTATGTACCATTGCCACGTTCATTAAAGTACCACCAAAGCGTTAATTAAAGTACCATCGCCATGTTCATTAAAGTACCACTGCATTCATTAAAGTACAATTGCCACGTTCATTAAGTACCACGCCGTGTATTAAGTACCACTGCCACGTTCATTAAAGTATTACCACCGCGTTCATTAAAGTACTAGCTGCATTTATAAAGGACCACCGCCGCGTTCATTAAGTACCACCGCCGGGTTCGTTAAAGTACCACCACCGCATTCGTTAAAGTTCCGCGCCACCATTTTTTGAGTACCACCGCCACATTCATTAAGTACACCGCCACGTTCGTTAATGTACCACCGCCATGTTCATTAAAGTACCACCGCCGCGTTCATTAAAGTACCACCGCGCGTTCATTAAAGTCCACCGCCGCGGTTCGTTAAAGTACCACTCGCGTTATTAAAGAACCATTAAGAACCACCGCTCGTTCATTAAAGTACCACGCCTCGTTCTATTAAAGTACCACTGACACGTTTATAAAGTACCACTGCCACGTTCGTTAATGTACCACCACCACGTTTGTTAAAGTACCTACAAAAAACAGAATTCTAGTGCACACACAATTCTAATTGCATATTGGCTCCCTCCATAAGGTTATCCTACAACAGCCTGCTAACCCTGGATAAATAAAAGCAATTAGTTCAATAGTTGGCAAATTATTTTAAGCCCACTCACCACGTCAAGGTGTTTTTTAAAGTAGTAGGGAGGACCAGTTAAAGAAAGCAACCTTGACGTGGTGACTGGGCTTAAAATAATTTGGTCTCTAGTTGCACTTTAATATCGATGTTAACAGCCCAATTCTATATATTGTTTGTTAAAGTACCACCGACACGTTTATTAAAGTACCACTGTCACGTTCGTTAAAGTACCATCATCACGTTCATTTAAGTAACCAGCGCCACGTTCATTAAAGTACCACCTTTACGTTCATTAAACTACCACCGACGCGTTCATTAAAGTACCACAGCCACATTTATTAAAGTACCACCGCCACGTTCATTAAAGTACCACCTCCACATTGATTAAAGTACAACCGCCACGTTCATTAAGTACCACCTCTGCGTTCATTAAAGTACCACGCCTCATTCGTTAAAGTACCACTGCCGCGTTCTTTAAAGTACCACCGACAAGATTATAAAGTACCACTGTCACGTTTGTTAAAGTACCACTGCCACGTTCATTAAAGTACCACCTCCACATTCATTACAGTACCACCGCTGCGTCATTAAAGTACCACCACTGCATTCATTTAAGTACCACCGCTGTGTTCATTAACGTACCACCGCTTCGTTTATTAAAAGTACCACCGCCCCATCGTTAAAGTACCACTGTCACGTTCGTTAAAGAGTACCATCATCACGTTCATTTAAGTACCACCGCCACATTCATTAAAGTACCACCACCGCGTTCGTTAAAGTCCACAGCATATTTTATTGCCAAATTACAACCGTATCGCACTGAGGTGCCAAATAAACACGGCCTTGCAAAATACCGACTTCTACCAGTGAGACATCACAAAGTCCTTTTATTTATAGATATCTGGTTTTATTTTTTCAGCAGTAAAAGCGAAGGGAACAATATAAATGTAGATACAGTATGGATGGTAGGTGCTATTGGATAGGGAGAACCCTTCCTCTTTCCATCACTGGACCCCTTCCTTTCTGCCCCACTCCCCACAGTTCCATTCCTTTAATCTAAGTGCCTGTGCTCTTTGTTTAAACTGCAGGTTTGATGATGAGCGACACCTCTGGGGCTCGCACTATGCACTGTGCTATGCTGGATTTTCTTATGACTATTTTAGGATAGCTGCACCGTTACATAAGCATCTCCCCCCCTCCCCAAATCCCATCACACACGCTCAGTTCCTTGTTCATGGAGGGATTGGTCCATCCAGACGGAGGGGGAGAATGTGTCACATAGGACTCACTGACCTCACTAATGTGATGTCTAGAATATGACTGACTAGGAAACAATTCACCCCGAGATTATAACCAGGACCATACAGTCTAATATATATATAAATGTTTCTAGGGATACTACAGGACCATACAGTCTATATATATTAAAATGTTATTCTAGGGATACCTAACAGGACCATCCAGTTAATATATATATAATATAATGTTATTCTAGGGAACCCTACAGGACCATCCGTCAATATATATAATATAATGTTATTCTAGGGATACCCTAACAGGACCAACAGTCTAATATATATAAATATGTTATTCTAGGGATACCTACAGGACCATACAGTTTAATATATATAATTAATGTTATTCTAGGGATACCTACAGGACCATCCAGTCTAATATATATAATATAAGTTATTCTAGGAGTACCCTAACAGGACCATCCAGTCTAATATATATATAATATATGTTATTCTAGGGTACCCAACAGACGATACAGTCTAATATATAGATAATATAATGTTATTCTAGGGATACCCTAACAGGACCATCAGTCTAATATATATATAATATAATGTTTATTTAAGGGATACCCTAACAGGACCATCCGTCTAATATATATATAATAATGTTATTCTAGGGATACCCTAACAGGACACCAGTCTAATAAATATAATATAATGATTCTAGGGATACCTAACAGGACCATACAGTCTAAATATATAATATAATGTTATTCTAGGGATACCCACAGGACCATCCGTCTAATATATATATAATATAATGGTATTCTAGGGATACCCTAGCAGGACCATACAGTCTAATATATATAATATAATGTTATTCTAGGGATACCCTAACGGAACATCCAGTCTAATATATATAATATAATGTTATTCTAGGGAACCCTAGCGGGACCATACAGTCTAATATATATAATATAATGTTATTCTAGGGATACCCTAACAGGACCATCCAGTCTAATATATATAATATAATGTTATTCTAGGGTACCTACCAGGACCATCACTAATATAATATATTATAATGTTATTCTAGGGATACCCTAACAGGACCATCCAGTCTATATATATATATATAATGTTATTCTAGGGTACCTAACAGGACCATCCAGTCTAATATATATATAATATATGTTATTCTAGGGATACCCTAAAGAACCATCAGTCTAATATATATATATAATGTTATTCTAGGATACCCTAACAGGACATCCAGTCTATATTATATAAATGTTTTCTAGGGATACCCTAACAGGACCATCCAGTCTAATATATATAAATAATGTTATTCTAGGGATACCCTACAGGACCTCCAGTCTATATATATATAATATAATGTTTTACTAGGGATACCTAACAGGACCATCCAGTCTATATATATATAATATAATGTTATTCTAGGGATACCCTAACAGGACCATCCAGTCTAATATATAATATAAGTTATTTTCTGGGATACCCTAACAGGACCATCCAGTCTAATATAATAATATAATGTATTCTAGGGATACCCTAACAGGACATCCAGTCTAATATATATATAATATAATGTTATTCTAGGGATACAACTAACAGGACCATCAGTCTAATATATATATAATATAATGTTATTCTAGGGATACTAACAGGACATCCAGTCTAATATATATAATATAATGTTATTCCGGGATCCCTACAGGACCATCCAGTCTAATATATATATATATAATGTTATTCTAGGGATACCCTAACAGGACCATCCAGTATCTATATATATATATAGTTATTCTAGGGATACCCTAGCGGACCAACAGTCTAATATATATAATATAATGTTATTCTAGGGATACCCAGCAGGGCCATCCAGTCTAAATATATATTAATGTTATTCTAGGATACCTACGCGGCCATACAGTCTAATATATATATATAATGTTATTCTAGGGATACCCTAACAGGACCATACGTCTAATATATATATAATATATTTATTCTAGGGATACCCTACGGACCTACAGTCTAATATAATTAATATATGTTATTCTAGGGATACCCTAACAGGACCATCCAGTCTAATATATATATATAATGTTATTCTAGGGATACCCTAAAGGACATACAGTCTAATTATATAATATAATGTTATTCTGGGATACCCTAACAGGACATCCAGTCTAATATATATAATATAATGTTATTCTAGGGATACCCTACAGGACCATCCAGTCTAATATATATAATATAATGTTATTCTAGGGATACCTACAGGACCATCCAGTCTATATATATAAATAATGTATTCTAGGGATACCCTACAGGACCATCCAGTCTATATATAATATAATGTATTCTAGGGATACCCTAAAGGACCACATCAATATATATAATTAATGTTATTCTAGGGATACCCTAACAGGACCATCCAGTCTATTATATAAATATAATGTTATTTAGGGATACCCTAACAGGACCATCCAGTCTAAATATATAATATAATGTTATTCTAGGGATACCCTACAGACCATCCAGTCTAAATATATATAATATAATGTTATTCTAGGGATACCCTAACAGGACCATCCAGTCTATATATATATAAATATAATGTTATTCTAGGGATACCTAACAGGACCATCCAGTCTAATTATATAATATAATGTTATTCTAGGGATAACCCTAAAAGGACCATCCAGTCTAATATATATATATATAATGTTATTTAGGGATACCCTAACAGGACCATCCAGTCTAATATATATATTATAATGTTATTCTAGGGATCCCTAACGGACCATTCAGTCTAATATATTATAATATAATGTTATTCTAGGGATACCCTACAGGAACATCCAGTCTAAATATATATAATATAATGTTATTCTAGGGATACCCTAACAGGACCATCCAGTCTAATATATATATAAATTAATGTATATAGGGATAACCTAACAGGACCATCCAGTCTAAATATATATATATATAATGTTATTCTAGGGATACCCTAACAGGACCATCCAGTCTAATATATATAAATAATGTTATCTAGGGATACCCTAACAGGAACATCCAGTCTAATATATATATAATAATGTTTTCTAGGGATACCCTAACAGGACCATCCAGTCTAATATATATATAATATAAGTTATCTAGGGATACCCTAACAGGACCATCCAGTCTATATATATATAATATAATGTTATTCTAGGGATACCCTAACAGGACCACCAGTCTAATATATATATAATATAATGTTATTCTAGGGATACCCTAACAGGACCATCCAGTCTAATATATATATAATATAATGTTATTCTGGGATACCCTAACAGGACCATCTAGTCTAAATATATATAATATAATGTTATTCTAGGGATACCCTAACAGGACCATCCAGTCTAAATATAATAATATAATGTTATTCTAGGGATACCCTAACAGGACCATCCAGTCTAATATATATATAATATAATGTTATTCTAGGGATACCCTAACAGGACCATACAGTCTAATATATATATATAATGTTATTCTAGGGATACCCTAACAGGACCATACCGTTCATATATAATAATATAATGTTATTTAGGGATACCCTAACAGGACCATCCAGTCTAATTTATATAATATAATGTTATTCTAGGGTACCCTAACAGGACCATCCAGTTAATATATATATAATATAATGTTATCTAGGGATACCCTAACAGGACCATCAGTCTAATATATATTAATATAATGTTATTCTAGGGATACCCTACAGGACCATCCAGTCTAATATATATATAATATAATGTTATTCTAGGGATACCGTAACACGACCATCCAGTCTAATATATATATATATAATATAATGTTATTCTAGGGATACCCTAACAGGACCATCCAGTCTATATATATAATAATAATGTTATTCTAGGAGACCCTAACAGGACCATCCCAGATAATATATATATATATAATGTTATTCTAGGGATACCCTAACAGGACCATCCAGTCTAATATATATATATATAATGTTATTCTAGGGATACCCTAACAGGACCATCCAGTCTAATATATATATAATATAATGTTATTCTAGGGATACCCTAACAGACCATCCAGTCTAATATATATAATATAATGTTTATTCTAGGGATACCTAACAGGAACATCCAGTCTAATATATATATATAATGTTATTTAGGGATACCCTAACAGGACCATCCAGTCTAATATATATATAATATAATGTTATTCTAGGGATACCCTAACAGGAACATCCAGTCTAATATATATATATATATGTTATTCTAGGGATACCTAACAGGACCATCCAGTCTAATATATATATATATAATGTTTATTCTAGGGATACCCAACAGGACCATCCAGTCTAATATATATATAATATAATGTTATTCTAGGGATAACCTAAAGGACCATCCAGTCTAATATATATAAATATAATGTTATTCTAGGGATACCCTAACAGGACCATCCAGTCTAATTATATATAATATAATGTTATTCTAGGGATACCCTACAGGACCATCCAGTCTAATATATAATAAATATAATGTTATTCTAGGGATACCCTAACAGGACCATCCAGTCTAATATATATATAATATAATGTATTCTAGGGATCCCTAACAGGACCATCCAGTCTAATATATATTAATATAATGTTATTCTAGGGATACCCTAACAGGACCATCCAGTTAATATATATATATAATAATGTTATTCTAGGGATACCCTAACAGGACCATCCAGTCTAATATATATAAATATAATGTTATTCTAGGGATACCCTAACAGGACCATACAGTCTAATATATATATAATATAATGTTATTCTAGGGTACCCTAACAGGACCATCCAGTCTAATATATATATAATATAATGTATTCTAGGGATACCCTAACAGGACCATCCAGTCAATATATATATAATTATGTTATTCTAGGGATACCCTAACAGGACCATCCAGTCTAATATATATATAATATAATGTTATTCTAGGGATAACCTAACAGGACCATCCAGTCTAATATATATAAATATAGTTATTCTAGGGATACCCTAACAGGACCATCCAGTCTAATATATATAATATAATGTTATTCTAGGGATACCCTAACCGGACCATTCAGTCTAAATATATATAATATAATGTTATTCTAGGGATACCCTAACAGGACCATCCAGTCTATATATATATAATATAATGTTATTCTAGGGATACCTAACAGGACCATCCAGTCTAATATATATATAATATAATGTTATTCTAGGGATACCCTAACAGGACCATCCAGTCTAATATATATAATATAATGTATTCTAGGGATACCCTAACAGGACCATCCAGTCTAATATATATATAATATAGTTATTCTAGGGAACCCTAACAGGACCATACAGTCTAATATATATATAATATAATGTTATTTAGGGATACCCTAACAGGACCATCAGTCTAAATATATAATATAATGTATTCTAGGGATACCCTAACAGGACCATACAGTCTAATATATAATAATTAATGTTATTCTAGGGATACCCTAACAGGACCATCCAGTCTAATATATATAAATATAATGTTATTATAGGGATACCCTAAAGGACCATCCAGTCTAATATATATAATATAATGTTATTCTAGGGATACCCTAACAGGACCATCCAGTCAAATATATATAATATAATGTTATTTAGGGATACCCTACAGGACCATCCAGTCTAATATATATATATATAATGTATTCTAGGGATACCCTAACAGGGACCATCCAGTCTAATATATATATATATATATAATGTTATTCTAGGGATACCCTAACAGGACCATCCAGTCTAATATATATATAATATAATGTTATTCTAGGGATACCCTAACAGGACCATACAGTCTAATATATATATAAATAGTTATTCTAGGGATACCCTAACAGGACCATCCAGTCTAATATATATATAATATAATGTTTTCTAGGGATACCCTAACGGACATCCAGTCTAATATATAATATAATATAATGTTATTCTGGGATACCCTAACAGGACCATCACAGTCTAATATATATATAATATAATGTTATTCTAGGGATACCCTACGGACCATACAGTCTAATATATATATAATATAATGTTATTCTAGGGATACACTAACAGGACCATCCAGTCTAATATAATAATATAATGTTATCTAGGGATACCCTAACAGGACATCCAGTCTAATTATATATAATATAATGTTATTCTAGGGATACCCTAACAGGACCATCCAGTCTAATATATATATAATATAATGTTTTCTAGGGATACCCTAACAGGACCATCCAGTCTAATATATATATAATATAATGTTTATTAGGGATACCCTAACAGGACCATACCGTAATATAAATAATATAATGTTATTCTAGGGATCCCTAACAGGACCATCCAGTCTAATATATATAAATATAAGTGTATTCTAGGGATACCCTAACAGGACCATCCAGCTTAATATATATAATATATGTTATTCTAGGGATAACCTAACAGGACCATCCAGTCTAATATATATTAATATAATGTTATTCTAGGGATACCTAACAGGACCACCAGTCTAATATATATAATATATGTTATTTAGGGATACCCTAACAGGACCATCCAATCTTAATATATAAATATAATGTTATTCTAGGGATACCTAACGGACCATCCAGTCTAATATATATAATAATGTTATTCTAGGGATACCCTAACAGGACCATACAGTCTAATATATATAATATAATGTTATTCTAGGGATACCTAACAGGACCATCCAATCTAATATATATAATATAATGTTATAAGGGATACCCTAACAGGACCATCCAGTCTAATTATATATAATATAATGTTATTCTAGGGATACCCTAACAGGACCATCCAGTCTAATATATAAAATATAATGTTATTCTAGGGATACCCTAACAGGACCATCAGTCTAATATATATATAATATAATGTTATTCTAGGGATACCCTAACAGGACCATCCAGTCTAATATATATAATATAATGTATTCTAGGGATACCCTAACAGGACCATTACAGTCTAATATATATATAATATAATGTTATTCTAGGGATACCCTAACAGGACCATCCAGTCTAATTATATATAATATAATGTTATTCTAGGGATACCCTAACAGGACCATCCAGTCTAATATATATAATATAATGTTATTCTAGGGATACCCTAACAGGACCATCAGTCTATATATATATAATATAATGTTATTCTAGGGATACCCTAACAGGACCATCCAGTGTAATATATATATATAATATAATGTTATTCTAGGGATACCCTAACAGGACCATCCAGTCTAATATATATATAATATAATGTTATTCTAGGGATACCCTAGCGGGACCATACAGTCTAATATATATATAATATAATGTTATTCTAGGGATACCCTAACAGGACCATCCAGTCTAATAATATAATATAATGTTATTCTAGGGATACCCTAACAGGACCATCCAGTCTAATATATATATAATATAATGTTATTCTAGGGAACCCTACAGGACCATCCAGTCTAATATATATATAATATAATGTTATTCTAGGGATACCCTAACAGGACCATCCAGTCTAATATATATAATATAATGTTATTCTAGGGATACCCTAACAGGACCATACGTCTAATATATAATAATTAATGTTATTCTAGGGATACCCTAACAGGACCATCCAGTCTAATATATATATAATATAATGTTATTCTAGGGATACCCTAACAGGACCATACCGTCTAATATATAGATAATATAATGTATTCTTGGGATACCCTAACGGACCATCCAGTCTAATATATATATAATATAATGTTATTCTAGGGACCCTAACAGGACCATCCAGTCAATAATATATAAATAATGTTATTCTAGGGATACCCTAACAGGACCATCCAATCTAATATATAGATAATATAAGTTATTCTAGGGATAACCTAACAGGACCACCAGTTAAATATATAATATATGTTATTCTAGGGATACCCAACAGGACATCCAGTCTAATATATAAATATAATGTTATTCTAGGGATACCCTAACAGGACCATCCAATCTATATATAATAATATAATGTTATTCTAGGGATACCCTACAGGACCATCCAGTCTATATATATATATATAATGTATTCTAGGGATACCCTAACAGGACCATCCAGTCTAATATATAGATAATATAATGTTATTTAGGGATACCTAACAGGACCATACAGTCTAATATATATTATATAATGTTTTCTAGGGATACCCTAACAGGACCATCCAGTCTAATATATATATATAATGTTATTCTAAGGATACCCTAACAGGACCATCCAGTCTAATATATATATATAAATGTTATTCTAGGGATACCCTAACAGGACCATCCAGTCTAATATATATATATATATGTTATTCTAGGGATACCCTAACAGGACCATCCAGTTCATATATAATAATATATGTTATTCTAGGGATACCCTAACAGGACCATCCAGTCTAATATATAATAATATAATGTTATTCTAGGGTACCCTAACAGGACCATCCAGTCTAATATATATATAATATAATGTTATTCTAGGGATACCCTAACAGGACCATCCTAGTCTAAATATATAATATAATGTTATTCTAGGGAACCCTAACAGGACCATCCAGTCAATTAATATATAATATAATGTTATCTCGGATACCCTAACAGGACCATACGTCAATATTATAATATAATGTATTTTAGGGATACCCTAACAGGACCATACAGTCTAATATATAATAATATAATGTTATTCTAGGGATACCCTAACAGGACCACATCCAGTCTAATATATATATAATATAATGTTATTTCTAGGGATACCCTAACAGGACCATCCAGTCTAATATATATATAATATAATGTTATTCTAGGGATACCTAACGGACCATCCAGTCTAATATATATAATATATGTTATTTAGGGATACCCTAACCGGACCTCCAGTCTAATATATATATATAATATAATGTTATTCTAGGGATACCCTAAAAGGACCATTCCGTCTAATATATATATATAATATATGTTATTTAGGGATAACCTAACAGGACCTCCAGTCTATATATATATAATATAATGTATTCTAGGGATACCCTAACAGGACCATCCAGTCTAATATATAGATAATATAATGTTATCTAGGGAACCTAACAGGACCATACTCAGATTAATATAAATAATATAATGTTATTCTAGGGATACCCTAACAGGACCATACAGTCTAAATATATATATAATATAATGTTTATTCTAGGGATACCCTAACAGGACTATCCAGTCTAATATATATATAATATAATGTTATTTAGGGATACCCTAACAGGACCATCCAGTCTAATATATATATAATATAATGTTATCTAGGGATACCCTAGCAGGACCATCCAGTCTAATATATATATAATATAATGTTATTCTAGGGATACCCTAACAGGACCATCCAGTCTAATATATATATACTATAGATACAAAATCCACATAATGTTTTCAAAGGGCCATACAGTCTAATATATATATATATAGATACAATACACCAAAATGTTATTCTAACAGGGCCATCCAGTCTAATATATATATCATATAGATACAAAATACACCATAAGTTATTCTAACAGGGCCATCCAGTCTAATATATATATAATATAGATACAAAATCCACCATAATGTTATATATAACAGGACCCACCGTCAATATATATAATTAGATACAAAATCACCAATAATGTTATTCTAACAGGACCATCCAGTCTAATATATATATAAATAGACAATCCATAATTATCTAACAGGGCCATCCAGTTAATATATATATATATAGATACAATCACAATTAAGTTATTCTAACAGGCCATCCAGTCTATATATATATTAATTAGATACAAAATCCACCAAAATGTTCTAACAGGGCCATCCAGTCTACTATATTATTAATATAGATACAAAATCCCCAATGTTATTCTAACAGACCATCCAGTCTAATATATAGATATATACCAGAAAACCCCTGATTCTTAAAGAATCAACCCAACCCAGCACATCCCCCTGAGTTTGGGATTTAATATTAATTAGTTAAATGTGTTGTTTCAATATTAGGTGTATTAGGCAAAGTTTAGAAAGTCTTATATTTATTATTATTATTATATGGATTAAATAGCGCAACATCTTCCATGGCGCTCTACAATTATTAGTATACATTACATTACTATGGGTAAATACATATTATACAAAGTCATACATATTACATAATATAATATACACAGAAGATGAGTTTCTGTTACAGCAATTACCAGGATACAATAGGAAAGAGCACCCTGCCCAAAGAGCTTACATCTAGAGGAAAGTGGTGGTGTAATCGGAAATAGGCTGTAAAAGATTTGGCAGTGGAGTGTGAGAGGCGGTTAGGATCAGGTTGTGTCGTAGTAAGATTGTTGTGTTGTCCTTGAATGCGGAAAATGGGAAGGTGGTGACAAGGGTGGAGATGAGTGGAGATATTATTTGTAGACGAGGTGTGTCTGGGACGGAATCGTGGATGATGTCTGAGATGTATGGGGGATTATTAAATAGTGCTTTATAGGATAGGTTAGGAGCTTGAACTGGATCCCTTGGTAAGGGCAGCCAAGTGGAGTGACTGAAAAGAGGAGAGAACCTATAGAATAGAAGTTAATGGCGCAGAGTTTAGGATGAATTAAAGTGATACAGGCTGTGTTTGGTAAACCACACAGGAGCCAAAACATAAAATAGGACGTGTGGCCTATGATTTAAGGACTGGAGGTCTGAACCCGTCAGGCGTATTGTTAATAAAGCTGTTGATTTCATCATTCATTGTTATCCGGAAGTTCCTTGTTCTTTTCGGTTGATCAGTGCCGTTTATTTTTGCTTATCCTTTGGGATTTGGTCTCTAGCCACGGACCTGGGGCACATCTGCACCTGGGTCACAAGAAACACGGGTAAAGTCCCAAATATATAATTGTTGAATTCTATTTGGAGTGTTCTATCTTGCTATCTGGAGGAACGAGGGGTCTGGGGTTTCTTACACCCGGACCACCACAACAAATAAGTAAGCATTATAAGATTCACCTTTCATGAGATTGGATTCCTATTTTTTGACCACACAGGAGTGTGTTGCAGTAGTCTAGCCGGGACATGATTAGGGCGTGGACTATGATTTTAGTAGCTTCTTCCGAGAGGAAGGGACGAATGTGGGAGATGTTTCTAAGTTGGAGCATGTTGACATGAGGTTTGAAGGAAAGATCTGAATCTAGCATTCCCAGGCAACAGACATGAGGAGATGGGAATATCGGTGTGTCGTTAATATTAATAGTGAGAAGAGGGGAACATAACGTGAGGGTGGAAAAATGACAATTTCAGTCCTGTCCATCTTTAGTTTGAGGAAGAATATGAAGGCAGAGGTGACACTAAGGCAGGTGGGACTGGGATGTCAGTAGGAGTATCTGGGTCAGAGATGTAACATTGGGGTAGATCCGCATACATGTGATACTGAAATCCAAACTAATGAGTTGTCCAAGGCCATAGGTGTAAATGGAGAAAAGAAAGAACCAAGTACAGAGTGTTGTGGTACCTTCACAGGACGAGGTCAGGGTGGTGGAGTAAATTCCAGAGGGTAAACACTATCGGTCACTACCAGACAGATGAAAGTCACAAAGAAGTGCAGTGTACCTGGAACAGGAGGACAGGATTGAAGAAGTATAAAGCGTGATAAAGTACAAAAGCAAGGGAGTCAAAAGAACTGAGGCACGAGCATACCATTAGATTTAGCATAAGTAATCATTGGTACTTGATGAGAGGTTTTTGCTTTTGTATGTTATGATAGATTCCTGATGCGTTGTGGTCCCATATTGATTAGGACATTTCCGATGCTTTGGTGTCCATATTATAGGACATATTCCTGATGCTGATTCCAATATGATAGGACATATCCTATGGTGGTCTTAGATTATAGGACATATTCGAGCATTGGTGTCCTATTGGATAGGACAATTCATGATGCGTTGGGTGTCCATATTGATAGGGACATGATTCCTGATGTCTGTTGGTGTCCTATTGTATAGGGATTATTCCTGATGCATATGGTGTCCATATGAGACAGTATTTACTGGGTCGTTGTGTCCACATTATAGGATATCCTCGGCATCTGGTGGTCCATAGAGTTAGGAATTTCATATATCGTTGTTCATATTGATAGGAATTATTCTGATGCATTGGTTTGTCATATTGATAGCACATATTCCTGAATGCGTTGGTGTCCATATTATAGGACATTTCGAGCCATTGGTGTCCATATTGATAGGACATATTCCTAGTGCGTTGGTGTTCCGGCATTATATGGATTAATAGAGACATTCATTCCTGAGGCATTGGATGTATATATGATTTAGTGACATAGTCCTGATGCATTGGTCCATATGATTAGGACATTTACCTGATGGATTGGGTCATATTTGATAGGACAATTCTGATGGCAGGTTTGTCAATGATAGGAATCCTGATGTGGTGCATAATAGGACATATTCATGATATTGGGAGCCATATGATAGGGCAGATTCCTGATGCGTTGAGTGTCATATTGTATGAAGGAGCATTATCTCTGAGCGTTTGGTTGTCATATTATAGGACATGAGTTCTGATGCATTGGATGGATCCATGAATGTGACATATGAGGACATGATTCAGTGGAATGCGGTTGGGTCCATATTGATAGCGACAATTCATGATGCGTTGATGTCATATTGAAGCACATATTCAGATATTGGTATGTCCATATTGATAAGGACATATTCCTGATGCGTTGGTGTCCATATTGATAAGGACACTATTCTGATGCGTTGTGGTGGTCTGCATATTTGATAGGACATATTCCTGATGCGGTGTGTCCAATTAAGGACTATTCTGAGCGTTGGTTTTGTCCCTATATGGATACTTCCTGAGAATGGTGTCCATATTGATGGACATGTCCTGATGCGTTGGTGCCCATATTGATAGGGAAATTTCCTGATGCATTGGTTTTGCCTATTGATGGAATCTGATGCTTTTGTCCCTATGTGCATATCTGATGCGTTGGTGTCCATATTGATAGGAACATATTCATGATGCGTTGGTGTCCATATTGATAGGAAATATTCTGTGCGTGTGTCCATATGATGGAATTCCTGATGCGGGTGTCCATATTGAGAGGAATATTCGATGCGTGGTGTCCATATTGATAGGAATATTCCTGATGCGTGGTCATATTATAGGACATATTCCGATCGTTGGTGTCCATATTATAGGACATATTCCTGATTGCGTTGTGTCATATGATAGGACATATTCCTGATGCGTGGTGTCTGGACATTCAGATGCATTGGTGTCCCATATGATTAGGACATATTTCCTGATGAGTTGGTGTCCATATTGATAGGACATATTTGATGCATTGGTGTTCCATATTGATAGGACATATTCCTGATGGAGTGGTGTCCATATGATAGGACATATTCCTGATGCTTGGTGTCCATATTGATAGAATATTCCTGATGACGTTGGTGTCCATATTGATAGGCATTTGTGCATTGGTGTCTATGAAACTGGCGTGGTGCTATTGATAACATATTCCTGATGCATTGGTGTCAATAAGGACATATTCCTGATGCTTTGGTGTCCATATTGAATAGGACATATTCTGATTGTTGGTGTCCATATTGATAGGACATATTCCTGATGCGTTGGTGTCCATATTATAGAACATATTCCTGATGGTGGTGTCCATATTATAGGACATATTCCTGTAGCATTGGTGTCCAATTAAGGGACATATTCCTGTACATTGGTGTCCCTATTGATAGGACATATTTCCTGATGCTTGGTGTCCATATGGGTAGGACATATTCCTGATTCATGGTGTCCATATTGATAGGACATATTCCTGACATTGGTGTCATATTGATAGGACATATTCCTAATGCATTGTGTCCTATTATAGAATTCCTGATGCATTGGTTGTCCATATTGATAGGGACATATTCCTGATCATTGGTTGTCCATATTGATAGAACATATTCCTGATGCGTTGGGTCAATATTGATAGGAACATATTCCTGATCATTGGTGTCCATATTAATAGGAATATTCCTGATGCGTTGGTGTCTCATTTATAGGGACATATTCCTGATGCGTTGGTGTTCCATATTGATAGGACATATTCCTGATGAATGGTGTCCAATTATAGGAACATATTCCTGATGCGTTGGTGTCCATATTGATAGGACATATTCCTGATGCGTGGTGTCCCATGTATAGGACATATTCCTGATACATTGGCTGGTGTCCATATTATAGACATATTCCTGAATCTTGGTGTCCATATTGATAGGACATACTGATGCGTTGGTGTCCTATATAGGACATATTCCTGAAGCATTGGTTGTCCATATTGATAGGACATATTCCTATACATTGGTGTCCATTTGATAGGACATATTCCTGATGCGTTGGTGTCCAATATTGATAGGACATATTCCGACTTGGGGTCCATATATGGACATATCCTGAGCTTGGTGGTCCATATTATAGGACATATTCCTGATCATTTGTGGTAGGTCCATATTATAGGACTTGATGCCTGATGCGTTGTGTGTTCCATATTGATAGGAACTTATATTTCCAGGCATACATTTTGGTCCATTGTTTTCCATTTTTGTATTTATTATAGGACATATTCTGATGCTTGGGTTTGTCCATATTATAGGACATATTTCCGTGATGACATTGAGGTGGTGTCCATATTGATAGGACATATCCTGATGCATTGGTGTCCATATTGATAGGAATATTCCTGATACATTGGTGTTGTCCTATTATAGGACATGTTCTGTACTTGGGGGTCCATATTATAGGACATATTCCTGATACATTGGTGTCCATATTGATAGGAATACCTACCTGATGGCGTTGGTGTCCATATTGATAGGAATATTCCTGCATTGGTGTCCATATTGATAGGACATATCCTGATACTTGGTGTCCATATTGATAGGACATATTCTGATGCGTTGTGTCCATATTGATAGGACATATTACTATCGTTGTGTCCATATTGATAGGACATATTCATGATGATTGGTTTGTCCATATTGATAGGCATATCCTGATGCGTTGTTGTCCATTTGATAGGACATATTCTGGATGCTTGGTGTACAATGAAAGGACAATCTGTGCTGGTGCTATGATAGGAACATATTCTGATGCTTGGTGTCCATATTGATAGGACATATTCCATGATGCGTTGGTGTCCATATTGTAGGACATATCTGATGCGTTGATGTCCATATGATAGGACATATTCCTGATGCGTTGGTGTCCATATTCTAGGACTATCCTGATGGTTATGTCCATATTGAAGGACATATCCTGATGCTTGTTGTCCATATTAAGGACATATTCCTGATGCATTGGTGTCCATATTGATAGGACATATTCCTGATGAGTTGGTGTCCATATTGATAGGACATATTACTTTTGGCGTTGTTGTCTATTTGATTAGGACATATTCCTGATGATGGTGCCTATTGATAGGACATATTCTGATGCCTTGGTGTCCATATTGATAGGACATATTCCTGATGTCTTGGTGTCCATATTAATAGGAACCTATTCCTGATGTGTGGTGTCCATATTGATAGGACATATTCCTGATGCGTTGGTTGTCCTATTATAGGACATATTCCTGATGCCGAAGGATTCTGATCGTGGTCCATATTATAGGACATGATGTGTCATGATACATTGGTGTCCATATTGATATGGAACATATTCCTGATGCAGGTCTGTGTGGTCCATATTGGTAGGACATATTCTGATCTTGGGTTGGTTCCATATTGATAGGACATATTCCTAATGCATTGGTGTCCATATTATAGGACATATTCCTGATGCATTGGTGTCCATATTGATAGGACATATTCCTGATACATTGGTGTCCATATTGATAGGACATATTCCTGATGCTTGGTGTCCATATTGATAGGACATATTTCCTGATGCGTTGGTGTCCATATTAAGGACATATTCCTGATGCGTTGGTGTCCATATTGATAGGACATATTCCTGATGTGTTGGTGTCCATATTGATAGGACATATTCCTGATGCATTGGTGTCCATATTATAGGACATATTCCTGATTGCGTTGGTGTCCATATTGATAGGACATATTCCTGATGCGTTGGTGTCCATATTATAGGACATATTCCTGATACATTGGTGTCCATATTATAGGACATATTCCTGATACATTGGTGTCCATATTATGGACATATTCCGATCATTGGTGTCCATATTATAGGACATATTCCTGATTGCACATGGGTTGTCCATATTGATAGGACATATTCCTGAATACTATTGCGTTGGTGTCCATATTGATTAGGACATATTCCTGATGCGTTGGGTGTCCATATTGATAGGGACATATTCCTGATAGTCCATGGTGGTCATATTATAGGACATATTCCTGATGCATTGGTGTCCATATTATAGGACATATTCCTGATACATTGGTGTCCATATTATAGGACATATTCCTGATACATTGGTGTCCATATTGATAGGACATATTCCTGATGCGTTGGTGTCCATATTATAGGACATATTCCTGATACATTGGTGTCCATATAGGACATATTCCTGATACATTGTGTCCATATTATAGGACATTCCTGATGCATTGGTGTCCATATTGATAGGAAATATTCCTGATGCGTTGGTGTCCATATTATAGGACATATTCCTGATACATTGGTGTCCATATTATAGGACATATTCCTGATACATTGGTGTCCATATTGATAGGACATATTCCTGATACATTGGTGTCCATATTATAGGACATATTCCTGATACATTGGTGTCCATATTGATAGGACATATTCCTGATGCTTGGTGTCCATATTATAGGACATATCCTGATTCAGTGCGTTGTCCATATTGATAGGACATATTCCTGATCATGGTGTCCATATTGATAGGACATATTCCTGATGGGGTGGGGTCATATTATAGGACATATTTCCTGATACATTGTTGGTGTCCATATTATAGGACATATTCCCCTGATCAATTGGTTGCCCATATTAAGTAGGGACATATTCCTGATGCATTGGTGTCCCATATTGATAGGACATATTCCTGATGCATTGGTGTCCATATTGATAGGACATATTCCTGATGCATTGGTGTCCATATTATTAGGACATTTCCGATCTGGTTCCATTATAGGACATATTCCTGATACATTGGTGTCCATATTATAGGACATATTCTGATCATTGGTGTCCATATGATAGGACACTATTCTGATGCATTGGGTCCATATTGATAGGACATATTCCTGATGCATTGGTGTCCATATTGATAGGACATATTCTGATGCATTGGTGTCCATATGATATGGACATATTCCTGATGCATTGGGCCATATTATAGGAATATCCTGATACATGGTGTCCATATGATTAGGAATATCCTGATCATTGGTGTCCATATTGATAGGACATATTCCTGATGTGTGGTGGTCCATATTGAAGGACATATTCCTGATGTGTTGGTGTCCATATTGATAGGACATATCCTGAGTTGGTTTTGTCCATATGTAGGACTTATCCTGATGCTTGTCCATATTAAGGACATATTCCTGATGCTTTGGTGTCCAATTGATAGGACATATTCCGATGCGTGTGGTGTCATCATTGATAGGACATATTCCTGATGCGTGGTGTCCATATTGATAGGACATTCCCTGATTGGTGTCCATATTGATAGGACATATTCCGTGATGCTTGGTTTCCATATTGATAGGACATATTCCTGAGTGGTTGGTGTCCATAGATAGGACATATTCCTGATCATTGGTGTCATATGATAGGCACTTGATCGTGGTATTGTCCATGATAGGACATATTCCTGATGATGCTTGGTTGTCCATATTGATAGGATATATTCTGATGCGTTGGGTCCATATTGATAGGACATATTCTGATGCATTGGTGTCCAATATTAGGACAACTGATTTCATTGATAGGAATTCCTGATGCGTGGTGTCAATATGATAGACCTATTCTGATGTGTTGTGTCCATTTATAGGACATATTCCTGATGCGTTGATGTCCATATTGACGGACTATTCCTGTAGCATTGGGTGTCATATTGAGAGGACTATTCCTGATGCTTTGGTGTCCATATTATAGGACATATTCGATGATGTTGGTGTCACTTGATAGGAATATCCTGATGCTGTTGTGTCCATATTGATAGGACATATTCCTGATGCGTTGGTGTCATATTGATAGGAATATTCTGATGCATTGGTGTCCATATTGATATGGACTATTTCCTGGATGTTGGTTGTCCATATTGATAGGACATATTCCTGTATGCGTGGTGCCATATTGATAGGACATATTCCTGATGCATTGGTGTGTCCTATTGATAGGTGCTATTCCTGATGCATTGGTTTGCCATATTGATAGGGAATTTCTGATGCGTTGGTGTCTATTATAGGACATATTCCTGATGGAATTTTTTTGGTGTCCATATTGATAGGAAATATTTTCTGATGCATTGGTGTCCATATTGATAGGAACATATCCTGATGCGTTGGTGTCCATATTGATAGGACATATTCCTGAGGCATTGAGTGTGTCCATATTGTAGGACATATTCCATGCGTGGTGTCCATATTGATAGGACATATTCCTGTGCTTGGTGTCCCATATTGATAGGACATATTCCTGATGCATTGGTGTCCATATGATAGGACATATTCCTGATGCATTGGTGTCCATATTGATAGGACATATTAGCGTGTATGCATATTGTGTTGTCCCATATGATGGACATATCCTGATGCGTTGGTGTCCATATTATAGGACATATTCCTGATGCAGTGGTGTCATATTGATAGGAATTTCTGTGCAGGACATATTCCTGATGCTGGTGCCATATTGATAGGACATATTCCTGATGCTGTGTGTCCATATGATAGGACATATTCCTGATGCTTGGTGTCCATGTGTAGGACATATTCCTGATGCAGTGGTGTCCATATTGATAGGAATATTCCTGATGCATTGGTGTCATATGGATAGGACATATTCCTGATGCTTTGGTGTCCATATTGATGGACATATTCCTGATGCTTGTGTCCATATTGATAGGAAATATTCCTGATGCGTTGGTCCTTGTCCATATTGAATGGAAAATTCTGATGCGTTGGTGTCCATATTGATAGGACATATTCCTGATGCGTTGGTGTCCATATTGATAGGACATATTCCTGATGCGTTGGTGTCCATATTGATAGGACATATTCCTGATGCATTGGTGTCCATATTGATAGGACATATTATGATGCCATGCTTGTCCATATTGATAGGACATTTCTGATGCGTTGGTGTCCATATTGATAGGACATATTCTGATGGTTGGTGTCCATATTGATAGGACATATTCCTGATGATTGGTTTGTCCATATTGTGACAATCCTGATTGCATTGGTGCATATTGATAGGACATTTCCTGATGCTTGGTGTTCATATTATAGGACATATTCCTGAGCGTTGGTGTCCATTTGATAGGACATATTCCTGATGCGTGGTTGTCCATCATTGATAGGAATAGTCCTGATGCATTGGTGTCCATATTGACTTAGGGACTATTTCTGATGATTGGTGGTCCATATTATAGGACATATTCCTGATGCAGGTGTCATATTGATAGGGACATATTCCTGATGCATTGGTGTCCATATTGATAGGACATATCCTGATGTGTTGGTGTCCATATTATAGGACATATTCCTGATGCATTGGTGTCCATATTGATAGGACATATTCCTGATGCATTGGTGTCCATATTGATAGGACATATTCCTGATGCTTGGTTTGGGTCCATATGATAGGACATATTCCTGATGCATTGGTGTCCATATTGATAGGGCATATTCCTGATGCATTGGTGTCCATATTGATTAGGACATATTCCTGATGCGTTGTGTCCTATTGATAGGACATATCCTGATGCATTGGTGCCTATTGATAGGACAATTCCTGTATGCATGGTGTCCATATGATAGGACATATCCTGATGCGTTGGTGTCCATATTGATAGGACATATTATCCTGATGCATTGGTGTCCATATTGATAGGACATATTCATGATGCGTTGGTGTCCATATGATAGGACATATTCCTGATGCATTGGTGTCCATATTGATAGGCATATTCCTGATGCGTTGGTGTCCATATTGATAGGACATATTCCTGATATTGGTGTCCATTTGATAGGCATATTCCTGTGCATTGTGGTCCATATTGATGGATATTCCTGATGCGTGGTGTCCATATTTGATAGGACATATTCCTGATGCATTGGTGTCCATATTGATAGGACATATTCCTGATCGGCATTTTTCCTGATGCAGTGGTGTCCATATTGATAGAACTATTCCTGATGCATTGGTTGTCCATATTGATAGGACATATTCCTGATGCATTGGGTCCATATTGATAGGACATATTCCTGAGCTTGGTGTCCATATGATAGGACATATTCCTGAGCTTGGTGTCCATATTGATAGGACATATTCCTGATGCCTTGGTGTCCATATGATAGGACATATTATGATGCGTTGGTCCATATTGAAGGACATATTCCTGATGGTTTGTCCATATTGATAGTGACATATCCGATGCGTTGGTGTCCATATTGATAGGAAATATTCCTATGCGTTGGTGGTCCATATTGATAGGACATATTCCTGATGATTGGTGTCCAATTGATAGGACATATTCTGATGCTTGGTGTTCATATTGATAGGACATTTCCGATACTGTGTCCATATTGATAGGACAATATTCCTGATGCCTGGGTGTCCATATGATAGGACATATTCCTGATCACATTGGTTGTTCGCTATTAAGGACATATTCCTGATGCGTTGGTGTCCATATTGATAGGACATATTCCTGCATTTGCTGGTTGGTTGTCCATATTGATAGGACATATTCTGATGCATTGGTGTCCATATGATAGGACATATCCTGATGCATTGTGTCCCATATGATAGGACATATTCCTGAGCATTGGTGTCCCTGATTAGGATATTCTGATCATTGGTGTCATATTATAGGACATATTCCTGAAATTGGTGTCCATATTGATAGGACATATTCCTGATGCGTTGGTGTCCCTATTTAGGACATATTCCTGATCTTGGTGTCCATTTGATAGGACATATCTGATACATTGGTGTCCATTATTATAGGACCTATTCCTGATAATTTGGTGTCCATATTATAGGACATATTCCTGATGCGTTGGTGTCCATATTGATAGGACATATTCCTGCATAATGGTGTCATATTATAGGACATATTCCTGAGCATTGGTGTCCATAATAGGACATATTCCTGATCTTCGGTGTCCATATTGATAGGACATATTCCTGATGATTGGTGTCCATATTGATTAGGACCATATTCGATCATTGGTGTCCATATTATAGGACATATTCCTGATACATTGGTGTCCATATTATAGGACATATTCCTGATACATTGGTGTCCATATTGATAGGACATATTCCTGATGCGTTGGTGTCCATATTGATAGGACATATTCCTGATACATTGGTGTCCATATTGATAGGACATATTCCTGATGCATTGGTGTCTTCATATTGATAGGACATATGCATGATGCGTTGGCCTGTCTGATCATTGATTGATAGGACATATTCCTGTGCGTTGTGTCCATATTGATAGGACATATTCTTGATGCATTGGTTGTCCATATGATAGGACATATTCCTGATGCTTGGTCCATTTGATAGGACATATTCATGGTGCTTGGTGCCCATATTGAATAGGACATCTTCATGATGCATTGGTGTCCATATTGATAGGAATATATTCTGAGCATGGTGGTGTCCATATGATAGCGACATATTCTGATGCGTTTGGATGTCCATATTGATAGGACCTATTCCTGACTGCGTTGTGGCCTAATTGATAGGACATATTCCTGATGCGTGGTGTCCATATTGATAGGACATATTCCTGATGCAGGACATATTCCTGATGCGTTGGTGTCCATATTGATAGGACATATTCCTGATGCATTGGTGTCCATATTGATAGGACATATTCTGATGCGTTGGTGTCCATATTGATAGGACATATTCCTGATGCGTTGGTGTCAATTTGGACTATGGTGAATAATTTCCTGATGCATTGGTGTCCATATGATAGGACATATTCCTGATGCTGGTGTCCACTATTGATAGGACATAGTCCGTGTATGCTGTTGGTGTCAATATTTAGGAATATTCCTGATGATTGGTGTCATATTGATAGGACATATTCCTGATGCGTGGGTCCATATTATAGGAACATATTCCTGATGCGTTGGTGTCCAATTGATAGGACATATTCCTGGATGACTATTGGTGTCCATATTGATAGGACATTTCCTGATCGTTGGTGTCCATATTGTAGGACATATTCTGATCGTTGGGGTCCATATTGATTAGGACATATTCGTGATATGAATTGGTGTCCATATTAGGACAATTCCTGATGCGTTGGTGTCCATATTGATAGGACATATTCCTGATGCATTGGTGTCCATATTGATAGGACATATTCCTGATGCGTTGGTGTCCATATTGATAGGACATATTCCTGATGCGTTGGTGGCCATATTATAGGACATATTCCTGATGTGTTGGTGTCCATATTGATAGGACATATTCCTGATGCGTTGGTGTCCATATATAGGGACATACTGATGGTTGGTGCCATATTGATATGGACATATTCCTGATGCGTTGGTGTCCAATTATAGGAAATATTCCTGATACTTGGTGTCCATTATATAGGATATTCCTGATACATTGGTGTCCATTGATAGGACATATTCCTGATACATTGGTGTCCATATTGATAGGACATATTCCTGATGCGTTGGGTCCATATTATAGGACATATTCCTGATACATTGGTTGTCCATATTATAGGACATATTCTGATCATTGGTGTCCATATTATAGGACATATTCCTGATACATTGGTGTCCATATGATAGGACATATTCCTGATGCGTTGGTGTCCATATTATAGGACATATTCCTGATACATTGGTGTCATATTATAGGACATATTCCTGATACATTGGTGTCCATATTATAGGACATATTCCTGAGTGACATTCCGGTGTCCATATTGATAGGACATATTCCTGATGCGTTGGTGTCCATATTGATAGGACATATTCCTGATGCATTGGTGTCCATATTGATAGGACATATTCCTGATGCGTTGGTGTCCATATTGATAGGACATATTCCGTGCATGGTTGTCATATTAAGGACAATCTGATGGCATTGGTGTCCATATTGATAGGACATATTCCTGATACATGGTGTCCATATTATGGACATATTCCTGTAACATTGGTGTCCTATTGGATAGGACATATTCTGATGCATTTGGTGTCCATATTATAGGACATATTCCTGATACATTGGTGTCCATAATTGATAGGGACATATTCCTGATCATTGGTGTCCATATTGATAGGACATATCCTGTGATTGTTGGTTGTGCCATATTGATAGGACATATTCCGAACATTGGTGTCCATATTATAGGACAATCCTGGATCATTGTTTGTCCATATTTAGGACATATTCCTGATGGCGTTGGTGTCCATATTGATAGGACATATTCGCTGTGCATTGGTGTCCATATTTGATTAGGACATATTCCTGATGCATTGTGTGTCCATAGTGATAGGATAATTCCTGATGCGTTGGTGTCCATTTTATAGGACAATTCCTGATCTTGGTGTCCATATTGATAGGAACATATTCCTGATCATTGGGTGTCCATATTGATAGGAAATATTCCTGATGACATGGTGTCCATATTGATAGGACATATTCCTGATGCATTGGTGTCCATATTGATAGGACATATTACTGATGCATTGGTGTCCATATTGATAGGGCATATTCCTGATGCATTGGTGTCCATATTGATAGGACATATTCCTGATACATTGGGGTCATATTGATAGGACTATTCCTGATAGCTTGGTGTCCATATTGATAGGACATATTCGATGCTTTGGTGTCCAATTGATAGGACATATTCTGATGTGGTTGGTGTCCATATTATAGGACATATTCCTGATGTTTGGTGTCCATATTGATAGGACATATTCCTGATGCGTGGTGCCATATTATAGGACATTATTCCTGATGCTTGGTGTCCATATGATAGGACATTCCTGATGTTGGTGTCTATTGATAGGACATATTCCTGATGCTGGTGTCCATATTGATAGGACATATTCCTGATGCATTGGTTTGTCCATATTGATAGGACATATTCCTGATGCGTTGGTGTCCATATTATAGGACATATTCCTGATGCGTTGGTGTCCATATTGATAGGACATATTCCTGATACATTGGTGTCCATATTGATAGGACATATTCCTGATGCGTTGGTGTGTCCATATTGATAGGAATATTCCGATGCTTGGTGTCCATATTGATAGGATATTCCTGATGCGTTGGTGTCCATATTGATTATGGACATATTCCTGAGCATTGGTGTCCATATTATAGGACAATTCCGATGATGTTGGTGCCATATGATAGGACATTCCTGTGAGCTTGTGTCCAATTATAGGACATATTCCTGATGTGTTGGTGTCCATATTATAGGACATAGTCCTGATGCGTGATGTCCATATTGATAGGACATATTCCTGATGCCATTGGTTGTCCATATTGATAGGACATATTCCTGATGCTTTGGTGTCCATATTAATAGGACAGATATTCCTGATGCGTTGGTGTCCATATTGATAGGACATATTCTGATGCGGTGGTGTCCATATGATAGGACATATTCCTGATGCGTTGGTGTCATATTGATAAGGACATATTCTGATGCTGGTGTCCATATTGATAGGAATTTCCTATGCGTTGGTTGTCCATATTGATAGGACATATTCTGATGCGTTGGTGTCCATATTGATAGGACATATTCCTGATGCTTGGTGTCCATATTGATGGATATTCCTGATGCATTGGTGTCATTTGATAGGAACATATTCTGATGCGGTTGGTGTCCTTAGTATAGGACATATCTGATGCTGGTGTCCATATGTAGGACATATTCCTGAGGCATTGGTGTCCATATTGATAGGACATATTCCTGATGCTTGGTGTCCATATTGATGGACATATTCCTGATGCTTGGTGTCCATATGATAGGACATTATTCCTGATGCGTTGGTGTCCATATTGATAGGACATATTCTGATGAGCATTGTTGTCTTGTCCATATTGATAGGACATTTCATGATGCGTTGGTGTCCATATTGATAGGACAATCCTGATGCATGGTGTCAATTGATAGGGCATATTCCTGATGAATGGTTGTCCATATTGATGGACATATTCCTGATGCGTTGGTGGTCCATATTATAGGGCCATATTCTGATGCATTGGTGTCCATAGTGATAGGCATTCATCGTATTCCTGATGCATTGGTGTCCATATTGATAGGACATATTCCTGATGCATTGGTGTCCATATTGATAGGACATATTCCTGATGCATTGGTGTCCATATTATAGGACATATTCCTGATGCATTGGTGTCCATATTTGCTATTAGGACATATTCCTGATGCATTGGTTTGTCCATATTGATAGGACATATTCCTGATGCTTGGTGGTCCATATTGATAGGGAATATTCCTGATGCATTGGTGTCCATATTGATAGGACATATTCCTGATGCGTTGTGTCCCATATTGATAGGACATATTCCTGATGCGTGATTGAGTGGTTCTATGTCCATATTTGTAGGACATATTCCTGATGCGGTTGGGTACCATATTGATATAGGGACATATTCCTTAGCGTTTGTCCATATTGATAGGACATATCCTGATGCTTGGTGTCCATATGATAGGAATATTCTGATGCATTGGTGTCCATATATAGGACATATCTGATGGTGGTCCATATTGATTGGACATATTCCTGATCGTTGGTGTCCATATTATAGGAATATTCCTGATGCTTGGTTGTCCATATTGATAGGACATATTCCTGATGCATGGCTGTCCATATTGATAGGGAAATATTCCTGATGCGGTGGTCCATATTATATAGGACATATTCATGATTGTTGTGTCCATCTTGATAGGACATTTCCTGATGCTTGGTGTCCATATTGATAGGACTATTCCTGATTGCTGGTGTCCATATGATAGGACATATTCCTGATGCATTGGTGTCCATATTGATAGGACATATCCTGATGCCTTGGTGTCATATTATAGGAATATTCCTGATGCTTGGTGGCATATTGATAGGACAATCCTGGTTGGTTGTCCATATTGATAGGACAATTCCTGATGCATTGGGTCCATATTGATAGGACATATTCCTGATGCATTGGTGTCCATATTGATAGGACATATTCCTGATGCGTTGGTGTCCATATTGATAGGAAATATTCCTGATGATGGTGTCCATATTGATAGGACATATTCTGATGATTGGTTGTCCATATTGATAGGACACAATTCCTGATGCGTTGGTGCCTATTATAGGACATATTCTCTAATTGGTGTCCATAATTGATAGGACAATTCCTGATGATTGGTGTCCATATTGATAGAATATTCTGATGCTGGTGTCCATATTGATAGGACATATTCCTGATGCATTGGTGTCCATATTGATAGGATATTCTGATGCGTTGGGTGTCCATATGATAGGACATATTCCTGATGCTTGGTGTCCATATTGATAGGACATATTCCTGATGCTTGTTGTCCATATGATAGGACATATTCTGATGCATTGGTGTCCATATTGATAGGACATATTCCTGATGCATTGGTTGTCCATTATTGATTGGACATATCCTGATGCGTTGGTTGGTCCATATTATAGGACATATTGCCTGATGATTGGTGTCCATATTGATAGGACATTAGTCTGATGAAGGACATATTTGATGCATGGTTTTGTCATATTGATAGGACATATCTGATGCATTGGGTCCATATTGATAGGACAATTCCTGATGCATTGGTGTGTCCAATTGATAGGACATATTCATGATGCTTGGTGTCCATATTTGATAGGACATATTCTGATTGCATTGGTGTCCATATTGATAGGACATATTCTGATGATGGTGTCCATATTGAAGGACATTACTGATGCGTTGGTGTCCATATTGATAGGAATATTACCTGATGTTGTTGGTGTCCATATTGATAGGACATATTCCTGATGCGTTGGTGTCATATGATAGGACATATTCCTGATTGCTTGGTGTCCATATTGATAGGACATATTCTATGCGATTGTGGTGTGTCCATATTGATAGGACATATTCCTGATGATTGGTGTCCAATTGATAGGACATATTCCTGATGCGTTGGTTGTCCATATTGATAGGACATATCCTGATGCATTGGTTTCCATATTGATTAGGACATATTCCTATGCTGTTGGTTGTGTCCATATTGATAGGACATATTCCTGATGCAGTTGGTGTCCATATGATAGGACTATCCTGATGCGTTGTGGTCCATATTGATAGGACATATTCCTGATGCTTGGTTGTCCAGATGATAGGACACATTCCTATAGCGTTGGTGTCCATATTGATAGGACATATTCCTAATGCGTTGGTGGTCCATGTTATAGGACATATTCCTGGCATTGGTGTCCATATGATAGGACTGGACATATTCTGATGCGTTGGTGTCCATATTGATAGGGACATATCTGATGATTGGGTGTCCATATTGATAGGACCTATTCCTGATGCGTGGGGTCCATATTGGATAGGACATGATTCCTGATGCTTGGTGTCTCCATTAGTGATAGGAACATATTCTGATGCGTTGGTGTCCAATATTTGTAGGGACATATTCTGAGCATTGGTGTCCATTATTGATAGGACATATTCTGATGCGTTGGTGTCCTTTTATAGGACATATTCCTGATGCATTGGTGTTCATATTGATAGGACATATTCCTGATGTATTGGTTGTCCCATATTGAGAGGACATATTTAATGCGTTGGTGTCCATATTGATAGGACATATTCTGATGGCATTGGTGTCCATATTGATAGGACATATTCCTGAGCATTGGTTGTCCATATTGATAGGAAATCTACTGATGGGCATTGGGGTCCATATTGATAGGGCATATTCCTAATCGGATTGGTTGTCTTATGATTAGGACATATTGCATTGATGGTTGGTTTCCATATTATAGGAAATATTCCTGATGATGCATTGGTGCCATATGATAGGAATATTTCCTGATTGAGGAATATTCTGTGCATGCATTGGTGCCATATGTAGGACATATTCTGATGCGTTGGTTGTCCATATTGATAGGACATATTCCTTATGCATTGGGTCCATATTAGATAGGACATATTCCTGCTTGATGCATTGGTTGCCATATTGATTGGACATATTCCTGATGCATTGTGTCATATTGATAGGGATATCTTCTGATGGCATTGGTGTCATATTGATAGGACATATTCTGAGTTGCTTGGTGTCCATATTGATAGGACATATCCTGATGCGTGGTCCCTATGATTAGGAATATTCCTGATGCAGGACATATTCCTGATGCATTGGTGTCACATATTGATGGGACATTATTTCCTGATGCGTTGTGTCCATATTTGATAGGACATATTCCTGAGGCATTTGATGTCCATATTATAGGAAGCATATCATTATGCATGGTGTCCATATTGATAGGACATATTCCTAATGCGTTGGTGTCCATATTGATAGGACATATTTCCTGATGCATTGGTGTCCATATTGATAGGACCATATTCATGATGACGTTGGGTTCCACTATGAGTAGGAACTACTTCCGAGGCGTTGGTTGTCCAGATTGTAGGAATTATTCCATTTGATTTTAGTCCACAGGCTCCCAGAAGCTTGGTTTCCACTAATTTAAAGGTTGCTTTTTTTTATAAATACCCATGTTTGGCTGGCCAGCCATGGATGGGAGTGAGTAAATGTGAGATTAATATATCTATATTCATTTTTTTTTTAAATTGTATATGGGATAATTGTGTTTATATTGATCTATTTATTTTATGCCTATATCTTCTATGGGATTGTTAAAGCTTACTATATGGACTATTTAATTGTATCTTCTTTAGTGACATATATGATTTACGGGTTTAGCCAGTGCTAAAACTCCTGTCAATCTAACGACTACACAGGAAAGAAGAGCGTGTTAACATCACTCCAAGGAAATATCCATATACCATTATACCGGCAGAAAGGAAGATGCCACGGTGTTCAACACCTCAACAACTACCATGATAAGGTGACCATTGCTTTGGGCCGGACGAAAACACACATATGAGGCTTTTTAACAAGGGTCCCCAGCAGTTACAAGAAAAGAGGCATAACTACACAACGCGTTTCAAAAGGATATAAAGCCATTGAGCCCCGACGAGCAATGATCACGCCTCTTACCCTGGTGAGGCAAATCCCATGCCATATATGGACTTCCCAAAGCATACATAAGGAAGCGGGCCCCACTGAAGACCTATAGTCGCAAAGCATCAACTCGGTTAACTACCAAGTGCAAAATATCTGCTAAACAGCTTAGGACCTTTGGTGGGAAGTTCTAAGCATCAACACCAGAAACTTCAGGATTTCACAACAAGATTGCAGCATATTAGTACTGGTCTGCAGAAGAAACTATGGTTGCCTATGATGTGAACATCTTCTTCACCTTGTCTACCACACCAAGGGGCTGTTGACATGGTGAAGAAAAATGGTTGTGCCAAGACAGCACTCTTACCAGCAGACACGATCCTCAACCCAGAACAGCTGATGCTTTTCCTGTTGGACTTGTGCCTGAATACCCACACTATTTATACCCCAACAACTACAGGGATAAGTGCTATAGCAAAAATCTAGGAGGTGCATGGGATCCCAGTTTCCTAATGTGGCGAACCTGTAAATATAGGAGGTATAAAAAACAGCACTTAATACCTTTAAGGGCATCATAGCACCCAGCCAAAGGGTTCAGATATGTGGAGGACACCTGGGTTAAAATCCACCGAAGGAAGTACAAGCTTTCACAGAAACATCACATGCTGTAGGACCAAAAACATTTAAATTACAAGGAAGAGGCACAAAAACAACAAACTTGCTTTCTTGGACGCCTGGTAGAAGTTAAGGGAAAAAAATGTGTAAAACTGGAAGTAGGGGTTACAGAAAACCAACCACAAAGATCAGTATTGATTGTTGGAGACTCCCACCCCTTTAGATCACAAAGCTGGGGGTCATCAGAACCCTACAAAACAACAGAGCCGAGCACATCCCCACTAGCACAGAGGCGAAGGCTAAAGAATGAAACATATCAGAGGAAGCCCTGAAAAACGTTGTTGGGATATACAGAATGGGCCTTTGTCAAAAGAAAGTAGAAGGAAAGTAAAGAACACGAGTACCCCAACAGTGAAGGGGGAAAAGCAAGACAGGAGGAAGAAACATGGTCATCCCATATGTAGCAGGGGGTCTCCAAGAAATAAGAGATTTTCAAAAAAAAATCGTATCCCTGTCTGCTTTAACCGAACCACCCATGACGGCAAGAATTGGGTAACATCCGAAAGACCCCAATACCAAAACACAAGTGAAAAGGCCATCATATATGAAGTGCAGGCCAGTGAAGGACTGCTCTGCTTGGTATGATGTGAGGGGAGACCAAACAGCAACTGCATCAACGTAATGGCCCAGCTCAGAAGAGGCACTTCCTCGGGTCAGGGACTAGCCGTTGTATCTGCATCTTAAGGATATAAAGGACATACCTTTGAAGATTGTAATGTTAAACATAAGCGCGAAGGAAGTGAATGTTTCAAGAGAGGTTGTAGGGGCCATTATGTGAAAATAAAGAAAAACCAAGCCTAAATAGAGGTGGGGGGGGCGGGGTTCGACAACCAAATGTCTGCCATGTACAAATGCTGTTTAAAACACACTTAAATCTGGAGTTTCTATACACTCGTAGCCACATCCAATCACACCCAACACCTGGCCTGTGATATGCTAAATTGGGATTTTCCGGTACATAATTGACCATCAGATTCTTGGACAAGTCATTCTGAAGGAGAAAGCCAGTCGGATGACTAGCGAAACGTCTTCAAGAACTACATTTCAAGTCCAGTTGATCTAATTGAATACAACAGATATACCATGACCTGGATGAATGAGAACCTTCACAAGCATACTTCTACAGGATGGTAAAGTTATTACTATATAATCACTTCACTCTACTGTTCCTGTCTGTGCCCTGTGCTCCATGCAATGCAATCTTCTCTACAAACCCCCAACGAACACTGCTTCCTCCCGTATTAAACCATTCTCTCTTGCTGCTCCCTATCTTTGTAACTCTTTCCCTCTCTCGCTTCACCAGGTGACATCCTTTAGGTCTTTTAAATCTAAACTGTTATCCTACATTTCTAAAACCAGCACTATTAATGATTGTCTGAGCACTTTATCCCTCCCCCACTTGTATCTGTATGTTGTCCCTGCCACTTAGATTGTAAGCTCTTTGGGGCAGGGATCTCTTTCTTAATATGTCAAGGCACACCACATTTATTTTATATATCTATATATGTATTCTTAACCGTTGAAACTTTATTTATGTAAACGTAATTTATCTGTATAATAGCTTGCACTTATCCCCGTTTGTATACCCTGTATTTTATCATTTAAAGTTCTACATACCTAAGTGGCGCTATAATAAAGTTATAATACGTATCTTTTATTGGCATATGTTAATGAGGTATTAGAGTTTAGATTTTTATACTTTGGAGTTAGCGATTTTTAGAACCTTTTATTATCTACCTAATAGAGAATTTAAATTTGGACTGGGGGCAAAAGTTAACTTTGGGGGTTAATCGTAACGTAGGCTCCACAAAATCTTTGACCATTTGACGCCTTAAGAGCTGTGTGGCCCTGGGTAATATCCTTGTTTCTCCTTATGGTGTAACAAGCCCTACATACAGATTCTCCCTTTACTCCCTTTACTCTAGAATCCTGTCTGTTGACTGTCACCAATACTGATCCTTTCTGCTATTCTCTGCCTTGTCTCCACACATTCCACCCTGATGAGTAGTCCAGATCTCCTCCCACACAGTTAAGCCAGTGTCCTACATTCTCCCTAAGACCAAAGAAAATGATGCTCCCAATCCAGTTCCTATTCCACTCTCTGCACTATTTTCTTAATGGGATATTTCTTCTCTTTCATTCCAGGTTTCCAAACACCTTACAGGGGCTGTGACATAAATTGTGAATAAAAACAAATATACACCATTAAAAAGACAGGAAAATATTTCACTAAACTGTCCAAAGCCATTCTCACTCCCTCCACTACTTAGCACAAAAGGATACAATGTAGCTGATCAGTGAGCTAATGTCTCTCTGAATGGAAACCAGGATAAAATATAACTCCATGTTGCTTTATTGCTATAAAAAATGGACAAACAGTCCTTGTTGGTCCAGGGATAATTTCCGATTGCCATTTGGAATCACTATGCAACTGTTAGACAGGCATTATGGGTAGGGTTAAAGGTTGGACTAGATGGACGTATGTCTTATACACCTCCAATACTATGTTACTATGTAACTGTTTACAGACATTATGGGTAGGGTATAAAGGTTGGACTAGATGGACGTATGTCTTTATACAACCTCCAATACTATGTTACTTTGTAACTGTTATACAGACATTATGGGTAGGGTATAAAGGTTGGACTAGATGGACGTATGTCTTTATACAACCTCCAATACTATGTTCCTTGTAACTGTTATAACATACTTATGGGTAGGGTATAAGGTTGGACTAGATGGACGTATGTCTTTATACAACCTCCATACTATGTTTACTATGTAACTGTTATACAGACATTACGGGTAGGGTATAAAGGTTGGACTAGATGGACATATGTCTTTATACACCCTCCAATACTATGTTACTATGTAACTGTTACAGACATTATGGGTAGGGTATAAAGGTTGGACTAGATGGACGTATGTCTTTATAAAACCTCCAATACTATGTTACTATGTAACTGTTAACAGACATATTGGTAGGGTTAAAAGGTTGGACTAGATGGACGTATGTCTTTATAAAACCAACCTCCAATACTATGTTACTATGTAACTGTTATACAGACATTATTGGTAGGGTATAAAGGTTGGACTAGATGGACGTATGTCTTTATACAACCTCCAATACTATGTTACTATGTAACTGTTATACAGACATTATGGGTGGTATAAAGGTTGGACTAGATGGACGTATGTCTTTATACAACCTCCAATACTATGTTACTATGTAACTGTTAGACAGACATTATGGGTAGGGTATAAAGGTTGGACTAGATGGACGTATGTCTTTATACACCTCCAATACTATGTTACTATGTAACTTTATACAACAACATTATGGGTAGGGTATAAAGGTTGGACTAGATGGACGTATGTCTTATACAACCTCCAATACTATGTTACTATGTAACTGTTATACACAACATTATGGTGAGGGTATAAAGGTTGGACTAGATGGACGTATGTCTTTATACAACCTCCATACTATGTTACTATGTAACTGTTATACAGACATTATGGGTGGGTATAAAGGTTGGACTAGATGGACGTATGTCTTTATACAACCTCCAATACTATGTTACTATGTAACTGTTATACAGACATTATGGGTAGGGTATAAGGTGGACTAAATGGACGTATGTCTTTATACAACCTCCAATACTATGTTACTATGTAACTGTTATACAGACATTATGGGTAGGGTATAAAGGTTGGACTAGATGGACGTATGTCTTTTATACAACCTCCAATACTATGTTACTATGTAACTGTTATACAGACATTATGGGTAGGGTATAAAGTTGGACTAGATGGAGTATGTCTTTATACAACCTCCAATACTATGTTACTATGTAACTGTTATACAGACATTATGGTAGGGTATAAAGTTGGACTAGATGGACGTATGTCTTTATACAACCTCCATACTATGTTACTATGTAACTGTTATAAGACATTATGGGTAGGGTACAAAGTTTGGACTAGATGGACGTATGTCTTTATACAACCTCCAATACTATGTTACTATGTAACTGTTATAGAGACATTATGGGTGAGGTAAAAGTTGGACTAGATGGACGTATCTTTATACAACCTCCAATACTATGTTACTATGTAACTGTTATACAGATATTATGGGTAGGGTATAAAGGTTGGACTAGATGGACGTATGTCTTTATACACACCTCCAATACTATGTTACTATGTAACTGTTATACAGACATTATGGGTAGGGTACAAAGTTGGACTAGATGGACGTATGTCTTTATACAACCTCCAATACTATGTTACTATGTAACTGTTATACAGACATTATGGGTAGGGTACAAAAGTTGGACTAGATGGACGTATGTCTTTATACAACCTCCAATACTATGTTACTATGTAACTGTTATAGAGACATTATGGGTAGGGTACAAAAGTTGGACTAGATGGACGTATGTCTTTATACAACCTCCAATACTATGTTACTATGTAACTGTTATACAGATATTATGGGTAGGGTATAAAGGTTGGACTAGATGGACGTTGTCTTTATACAACCTCCAATACTTGTTTTACTATGTAACTGTTTATACAGACATTATGGGTAGGGTACAATATTGACTAGATGGACGTATGTCTTTATACAACCTCCCAATACTATGTTACTTGTAACTGTTTTACAGACATTATGGGTAGGGTATAAAAGGTTGGACTAGATGGACGTATGTCTTTATACAACCTCCAATACTATGTTACTATGTAACTGTTAGCAGACATTATGGTGGGTACAAAAGTTGGACTAGAATGGGACGATGATGTCTTTATACAACCTCCATACTATGTTACTATGTAACTGTTATACAGACATTATGGGTAGGGTATAGGTGGACTAGATGGACGTATGTCTTTATAAACCTCCAATACTATGTTACTATGTAACTGTTATACAGACATTATGGGTAGGGTATAAGGTTGGACTAGATGGACGTATGTCTTTATATAACCTCCAATACTATGTTACTATGTAACTGTTATACAGACATTATGGGTAGGGTATAAAGTTTGGACTAGATGGATGTATGTCTTTATACAATACCCAATACTATGTTACTATGTAACTGTTATCACAGACATATGGTAGAGGGTACAAAGTTGGACTAGATGGACGTATGTCTTTATACAACCTCCATACTATATTACTATGTAACTGTTATACGACATTATGGGTAGGGTAATAAGGTTGGACTAGATGGACGTATGTCTTTATAATACCCAATACTATGTTACTATGTAACTGTTATACAGACATTATGGGTAGGGTATAAAGGTTGGACTAGATGGACATTGTCTTTATACAACCTCCAATACTATGTTACTATGTACTGTTAGACAGACATTATGGGTAGGTGTATAAGGTTGGACTAGATGGACGGATGTCTTTATACAACCTCCATACTATGTTACTATATACCTGTTATACAGACATTATGGGTAGGGTACAAAAGTTTGGACTAGATGGACGTATATCTTTATACAACCTCCAATACTAGTTTACTATGTAACTGTTTATACAGACATTATGGTAGGTATAAAGGTTGGACTAGATGGACGTATGTCTTTATACAACCTCCATACTATGTTACTATGTAACTGTTATACAGACTTATGGGTAGGGTATAAAGGTTGGACTAGATGGACGTATGTCTTTATACAACCTCAATACTATGTTACTATGTAACTGTTATACAGACATTATGGTAGGGTATAAGGTTGGACTAGATGGACGTGTGTCTTTATACAACCTCCAATACTATGTTACTATGTAACTGTTATACAGACATTATGGGTAGGGTACAAAAGTTTGGACTAGATGGACGTATGTCTTTATACAACCTCCAATACTATGTTACTATGTGACTGTTATACAGACATTATGGGTAGGGTATAAAGGTTGGACTAGATGGACGTGTGTCTTTATACAACCTCCAATACTATGTTACTATGTAACTGTTATACAGACATTTATGGTAGGGTACAAAGTTTGGACTAGATGGACGTATGTCTTTATACAACCCCACTACTATGTTACTACTGTAACTGTATACAGACATTATGTAGGGTATAAAGGTTGGACTAGATGGACGTGTGTCTTTATACAACCTCCAATACTATTTTACTATGTACTGTTATACAGACATTATGGGTAGGGTACAAGTTTGGACTAGATGGACGTATGTCTTTATACAACCTCCAACTATGTTACTATGTAACTGTTATACAGACATTATGTGTAGGGTATAAAGGTTGGACTAGATGGACGTGTGTCTTATACAACCTCCAATACTATGTTACTTGTAACTGTTATACAGACATTATGGGTAGGGTATAAAGGTTGGACTATATGGACGTATGTCTTTATACACCCTCCAATACTATGTTACTATGTAACTGTTAGACAGACATTATGGGTAGGGTACAAAGGTTGGACTAGATGGACGTATGTCTTTAACAACCTCCAATACTATGTTACTATGTAACTGTTATACAGACATTATGGGTGGGTATAAGGTTGGACCTATACGGACGTATGTCTTATACAACCTCCAATACTATATACTATGTAACTGTATACAGGCATTATGGGTAGGGTATAATGGTTGGACTAGAGGGACGTATGTCTTTATACAACCTCCAATCTATGTTACTAAGTAACTGTTAGACAGACATTATGGGTAGGGTATAAGGTTGGACTAGATGGACTATGTCTTTATACAACCTCCAATACTATGTTACTATGTAACTGTTATACAGACATTATGGGTAGGGTATAAAGGTTGGACTAGATGCATATGTCTTTATACAACCAATACTATGTTACTATGTAACTGTTATAACAGACATGGGTAGGGTATAAGGTTGGACTAGATGGACGTATGTCTTTATACAACTTCCAATACTATGTTACTATGTAACTGTTATACAGACATTATGGGTAGGATATAAAGGTTGGACTAGATGAACGTATGTCTTTATACAACGTCCAATACTATGTTACTATGTACTGTTTATACAGACATTATGGTTAGGGATAAAGGTTGACTAGATGGACGTATGTCTTATACACCTCCAATACTATGTTACTATGTTACTGTTATACAGACATTATGGTAGGGTATAAAGGTTGGACTAGATGGATGTATGTCTTTTTCAACCTCAATACTATGTTACTATGTCCTGTTAGCAGACATTATGGGTAGTGTGTATAGGTTGGACTAGATGGACGTATGTCTTTATACAACCTCCAATACTATGTTACTATGTAACTGTTATACAGACATTATGGGTAGGGTATAAAGGTTGGACTAGATGGACGTATGTCTTTATACAACCTCCAATACTATGTTACTTACAAGGACAAGTAATACTTATATTAGTAATTTCTGTTTTATAAGTAAAGAAACTTTATTTTATTCTAATGTATCACTTTAAAACCAGTAACCTTGGTTCTTAACAAGTTCCTGGTTTTTAATACAATAAATTCAGTCTGTCAGTGTCAGCATTCCACACTTTTATGCTTCTTGTTTTAAAAATCCTCTTTTTGCCTGTGACAGGGTACTTCTGTTAGCTATCATGTATTGTCAAAACAAGGTAAATTGTTCCTCTTGGAATTCCATGTCCTGTCATTACGCCAGACCATGTGGAATGCACGTGCTGTAGGGCTGTAATGAGAAAAGATGCATGCTGCAGGCTCCACTGACTTCTAAGCTACGGTGATACATGGAACTGAACTGATGACCAGTTATTGTGTTCTTAAGTTTTAAAGGATATTTTAAGTAAAAAAAAATATTCCTCTCAATCTATAAATGAATACATGTAAGCAGCAAAGGTGTGTGTGTTGTTGCATGTTTTTACTCCTGTACTTTTGCTCAGGCTCAGTTTCCCCCTACCTGACTAATCTGACCAACAGTGAGGGCAAGCATGCTCAGTGATCAGTATATGGCATAACTGGAAATAGGAAATCCCCACCATGCAATTCACATATACCAACTGTCACAGTTACAGCAAAACTGCACACAGCAGAAGAGTTTATGATTATAAGGCACTTGATTGACAGCTGAAATGTAAGATGCTTTAGATGCTTCGAGTTGGAAAGAATTATAGTATCCAGCAATGGGATTTTTTTTTCCCCCATTTCCATTCCATTTTTTTCCCCATTTCAGATACCCTTAAAAGGGGCAATAATTTATCCCTAGGAATGCCTAAGCTTAGGTAAACATGGTGGTTAGTCAGTGCGACCACACAGCCATGAGTTAGTTGTCTTATGCACCTTACTACCGATTCATTTTGTTTCCAGTTTGCCAATTCACACCACAATCTGATTGTACAGTCTTCTTACTGAAATTGTAAGGTGCGTGGCCAGTTTAATAAAAGTCAAAAGAAAAATAGTTTTTCCGCTTTCCAGGCCTCCGACAGAAGACATATACAAACCTATCTCCGCTATAATGTAAGATAATCACTCACCCTCACTAAAGGTAAACTGTTTTACTAATCATGCCATGTGTTCAGACACTGATTTATGTAATAACTGGAATGAGGATTATAAACCACCGTTAATTCTCCGCTCTGGGCTCCGTGACGTTGCACAGCAAATCCTCTACTAGACAGAGCAGCTCCACACAAAACTCAATCCGTTATTCTCTCTCCAAAGAAATTTTGCCACAGAGAACGAGAAAATTTACAGGGTTATTTAATAAAAGTTCTTATCGTTAAAAATGGTGCTAATTTTGCCCCAACCAATCAGATGTTAGCTTTCAAATGTTAAATAAGATCTGATTAGTTGGGGCAAAATTAGCACCATTTTAAACGATAAGAACTTTTATTGAATCTCCCTGTTAGTCTCCTAAAGGAGTGGCCATTTAAACCAGGAATGCCCAAACTGGCTGCAAAAATTCCAAGAACTCCACAAAATACATAATAAGCATAGAGATGAGCCTAAAGCAAACTATAATGAAAAAATTACTTTGCCTCGTCTTAATCTTAAAATAACTGAACGTGTGTAGTCCTTACTCTGAGGTGTGAATTCTGCCTGCAATCCAGTACTTATTTTGCTCGGGCTCAGTATCCCTCCTCCCTCTCTAAACCGACGCCTCCGTCCATCTGACCAGACTTTCTATGAGGGCAAGCATGCTTAGTAATCACTATGAGTTAGCATTAGAAGAGGGAATTTCCCATCATACAAGTCACACATACCAACTGTCACTAGTTAAGCTACAGTAAAACAGCACACAGCAGAAGAGTTTACAATAATAAGGCACTTAAATGGCAGCTCAAATGCATAAGTTTATCCAAAAAGGTGACCCTTCATTTATCAATATTAAAATTGTAATGGAGATCCCATATCGCTCCCTAAGCCTAGATTCCACTTCTTACTGAACCCGCATCCTGTTGTGCCTTTCCTGTCAGTTCTCCTGCACTCTTCTAGTCTGATAGTTCTCACACTATTACTGCAAGTAGCACGAGGCCTCCTGCCCTGATCGTGATTGGCTGTGGGCTCTTACTGTGATGAATGATTTTTGTGAGAGACAAGTTGGATCAGCACCTACCGTCACAAGTCTGGGCCCAATACAGCAGTATTATTTGTACATCCCCTGATGGGTTGCAAAATATATATATTTGTGAATAGGGCAAAATGACATGATCCCTTCCACAATTATAATATCACTCGCAGCATCATCAAATAGGGTTAAAGGGATAAACCCATTTATTATTAACTAGAAATAATAGTTTATTAAGGAAAGTTGGGGTTGTGAGAGAAGCAGAGACCACAAAGGGTAATGAAGGTCTCAATGGCATCTACAGGTGAGAGAAGCCAAGTCTCTTTCAGATCGAACAGAGAGGATTAACACAGATTTGTAAATTATATATATATAAATATTAAGTGAAATATTTGCAGGGATTAAGTTACTATTCCCACGTACGTCCAAACGGGTATCAGTTTATCATTGGGGGGGAGACTATTTAGGGATGATAGACATGGGCAGTGAGTTAGTTATCCATAATCTTGGGGAAAACTTTGCTTGGGGCAAGGGATTTCTGGGTAATAGGTATAGTTATTGTTGCATTTGCATACTTGTTTGATCTGGCCAAAATATTGGAGGCCGGTAGAACTTTGTGTTAAATTGGATGAACGGTTGATTGGCCAGGGTGGAAAAGTATGGGCTTCAATGGGAAAATATCTGTCCATGTGTACCCAGCCTTGTTACAGCCACATCCGTGTGCAGTATTCTATAACCATGTAGTTATATCACTAATATATTGTTAAAAAAAAACGCAATACATTTCCAGAGCTGATGAAAGAGGGTAAAGAGTTTGCAGGGTCCACAGCGGCAGAGAGGCCCGGAGAGTATTAGGATTTGCAATCCACTCCCCAAAGGATCTGTGATCAGCTATTATTAAACAGCTGATCGCACGTATGAAGTATAGATATGTATAATCAGCTGTTTGAAATTTCGCCCGGTTCGGTTTAAGTCTTTCAAAAAGCTGATTGCACATATCTGGCGTACCGCAAAGTTACAAGTGTTAAGAACAGAACTGATTCCATATAATCTGCCCTGCACAAATATTCTATGTACAGATTGAAGCAGGCCAGGACACATCCAGGCTAAATGAGATCCAAGTACCCTGAGGATTTTCACAAACTAGACAATACGCAATTGTTCAGAAAATCTGCTATTGCATTCCAGGGAACGAGATGCCAAAGGAAATTCCTTCTCACATAGAAACCTGGCACATCGATTCTAACAGAAATATTACAAATTTTCTACTATAAAAGTCTCCGTTCATTTATTTAAATATGTAAATCATGATATAACTTATTTAAATAAAATGTTACAAGCACAAACTGACTGGATCACTGTAATACGTTATTAATAGTAAAACAACAAAGGCACTCGGGCTGGGTTACTGTAATAAGATGTTACAGGACAATAAGACACTCAGGGGTTGGGTTACTGTAATAAGATGTTACAGGACAATAAGGCACTCAGGGGCTGGGTTACTGTAATAAGATGTTACAGGACAATAAGACACTCAGGGGCTGGGTTACTGTAATAAGATGTTACAGGACAATAAGACACTCAGGGGCTGGGTTATTGTAATAAGATGTTACAGGCAATAAGACACCCAGGGTTTGGGTTCTGTATAAGAAATGTTACAGGACAAGACACTCAGGGGCTGGGTTACTGTAATAAGATGTTAAGGACAATAAGACACTCAGGGGCGGGTTACTGTAATACAGAAATGTTACAGGACAATAAGACCCTCAGGGCTGGTTTTACTGTAATAAGATGTTACAGGACAATAAGCACTCAGGGCTGGGTTACTGTAATAAGATGTTACAGGACAATAAGCACCAGGGGCTGGGTTACTGTAATAAGATGTTACAGGACATAAGACACTCAGGGGCTGGGTTACTGATAAAAATGTTTAAGGACAATAAGCACTCAGGCTGGGGTTACTGTATAGATTGTTACAGGACAATAAGGACTCAGGGCTGGGTTACTAAAGATTGTTACAGGACAATAAGGCACTCAGGGGCTGGGTTACTTGTAATAAGAATGTTACAGACAATAAGGCACTCAGGGCTGGGTTACTGTAATAAGATGTTACGGGACAATAAGGCACTCAGGGCTGGGTTACTGTAATAAAATGTTAAGGACATATCAACCCAGGGCTGGTTACTGTAATAGATGTTACAGGGACAATGAGGAACTAAGGGCTGGGTTCTGTAATAAGATGTTACGGACAATAAGCACTAGGGGCTGGGTTACTGTAATAAGATTTTACAGGACAAAACACCTCGGGGCTGGTTACTGTAATAAGATGTTACAGGACATAAGGCACTCAGGGGCTGGGTTACTGTAAAAGATGTTACGGACAATAAGACACTCTAGGGGCTGGTTACTGTAATAAGATGTTACAGGACAATACCTCAGGGGCTGGGTTACTGTAATAAGATGTTACGGGCAAAGACACTCAGGGGCTGGGTTACTGTAATAAGATGTTACAGACAATAAGACACTCGGGGCTGGGTTTACTGTTATAAGATGTTTACAGGACAATACACTCAGGGGCTGGGTTACTGAATAAAAAATAAACTAAAATAACAGGACAATAAAGACACTCAGGGTTGGGTTCTGTAATAAGATGTTACAGGACATAAACACTCAGGGGCTGGGTTTACTGTAATAAGATGTTCGGCAATAAGACACTCGGGGGATGGGTTACTGTAATAGATGTTACGGACATAAGACACTCAGGGCTGGTTACTGTAATAAGATTTACAGGACAAAGGACACTCAGGGGCTGGGTTACTGTATAATGTTGCCAGGACAATAATAACACTCAGGGCTGGGTTACTATAATAAGATGTTACAGGACAATAAGACACTCAGGGGCTGGGTTACTGTAATAAGGTGTTACGGGACAATAAGACACTCAGGGGCCAGGTTACTGTAATAAGATGTTACGGGACATTAAGACACTCAGGGGCCGGGTTACTGTAATAAGATGTTCCGGGACATAAGACATTCCAGGGGCTGGGTTACTGTATAAGATGTTACAGACAATAGGACCCTCAGGGCTGGTTACTGTAAAAGATGTTACAGGACATAAGGCACTCGGGCTGGGTTACTGTAATAAGATGTTACAGGACAATAAGACACTCAGGGGCTGGGTTACTGTAACAAGATTTTACGGGACAATAAGACACTCAGGGGCCGGGTTACTGTAATAAGATGTTACGGGACAATAAGACACTCAGGGGCCGGGTTAGTGTAATAAGATGTTACATCGGTTTTTACTGTTGAGAATCCTTGTCCTTACGGTAGGGATTGTAGCAATATGCAGGGAAGAAATGAAGAGTTTTCACATTGGATAACGGAGGATATGGTACAGAAACAATTAGACAAAGTTAATATCAATAAAGCGCCAGGACCAATAGATTGCATCCTAGGATTTTAAAAGAGCTTAGTTCAGTTCTAGCTAGAACACTGTTTCTCATATTTTCATATTCGCTTTTGTCTGGGGATGTGCCGCTGGATTGGAAAAAAGCCAATGTACCGTATATACTCGAGTATAAACCGACCCGAGTATAAACCGAGGTACCCAATTTCAGCTAAAAATCCTAATAAAGTTGTTGACTCGAGTATAAACCGAGGGTAGAACCTTGGCATTCAAGATGTTTGGAAACTACAACTCCCAGCTATAAAGCATGCTGGGAGTTGTAGTTTCTAAAATCTTGATGCCAAGTGAGGGTGGCATTCAAGATTTTGGGAACTACAACTCCCATGCTTTATTAGCTGGGAGTTGTAGTTTCCAACATCTTGAATGCCAAGTGAGGGTGGCATTCAAGATTTAGGAAACCTACAACTCCCAGCTAATAAAGCATGCTGGGAGTTGTAGTTCCCAAACTCTTGAGTGCCACCCTCCCCCTCCCCTCCCACCCAGTTCAGTACCTGTGGGCTCTTCTCCCTGTGGGCTCTTCTCCATCCAAGCAAGGGCCAGCATTAGCATTGAAGTCTCCTCTGTATCACCATTGCATTGAAGTCTCCTCTGTATCACCTTCCGGCAGCCCGCACGACCTTTCTCTGCACTGGCGCGCCGGCTGACGTCACTGCCCGGCGCCGGGCTGTGACATCAGGCCGGTGCGCCAGTGCAGAGAAGAATCGTGCGGCTGCCGGAATGGTAAGGTAAGCTGTGACTCGAGTATAAACCGAGTCCAAGTTTTCAGGCTGATTTTTCAGCCTGAAAAACTCGGTTTATACTCGAGTATATACGGTAATACCAATATTCAAAAAGGTAGTCGTTCACCCTGGTAACTATAGACCTGTAAGCCTAACATCAGTGGTAGGGAAGTGATGGAAACTTTGTTAAGGGATCATAATCCTTGACTTTGTCTCCAGAGAATCATCTTATTAGTAGTAGTCCATGGATTTAATGAGAAATAGATCATGCAGACAAATTTATTGGTTTTTATGAAAAGTGAGTAAGAAGTGGACTCAGGCACAGCAGTGGATGTGGTATATTTGGATTTTGCAAAAGCTTTTGATACTGTGCCACATAGGCGACATGTTATAACTGAGGACTGTTGGCCTTGAAGAAAACATTTGTTCATGGATAGAGAACTGGTTATTGGACCGCAAACAGAGAGTGTGGTTAATGGAGCTACATCTATGTGGGCTAAAGTTCTAAGCGGAGTGCTCGGGTTCTGTACTGGGGCCGCTTCTGTTTAATCTGTTTATAAATTGACTTGAAGGGGCATTGAAGCAAGGTCTCTGTGTTTTGCTGATGACACTAAATTATCAGAGCTTTGGAAACTTCCAATGATGTGCAAGTGCTGCAAGCAGACCTAGATAGATTATCAAAATGGGCAGCAGAATGGCAGATGAGATTCAATGTAGATAAATGTAAGGTGATGCATTTGGGATTTATAAATCCCTGTGCCATCTACACCATAAATAACTCTGTGTTAAGTTCATCTGTAATGAAAAAGATTTGGAGGTTCTGGTAGATAACAGACTTAGCTGTAGCAACAATGCCAGGTAGCAACAGCTAGAGCTAGCAAGATATTGTCTTGTATAAAAAGGGAATAATATTATTCTCCCCTTTACAGGCACTGGTTAAGGCTCATTTGGAATATGCGGTGCAGTTTTGGAATCCCATATACAAAAGGACATCTTGGAAATTGGGCAGTTCAGAGAAGGGCAACTAATTAATAAGGGAATGGAGGGGCTTGAATATGCAGGCAGATTAGACAAGTTAGGGCTTGTTTACATTGGAGAAGCGGCGGTTGCGTGGGGAACATGATAACCTTGTACAAATATATTAATGGCCCATACAATGAGCTCTCTGGTGCATTGTTCACTAATAGGTCATATCAGAGGACACGTGGACATCCTTTAAGGTTGGAAGAAAAGAGTTTCATCTTCAGGTTAGGAGAGGTTTCTTTACAGTGAGAACGGTGAACTGTGAAACTGTCTTCCAGCAGATTTGTGGTAATGGCAAGTTCATTGAATAACTTTAAAAAGGCCTGGATAAGTTTTCTAAAACTAAAGAATATTGAGAATTACTGGTATTAATGCATATAATTCTGGTTGATCCAGGGATACTTTCCGATTGCCGTTTGGAGTCAGAAGGAATTTTTTCCCCCCTTTTTAGCTGGTTTTTTTTGCCTTCCTCTGGATCAACTGTAGGTAGGGTTAAAAAAAAAAAAAAAAAAAAATGAATAGGTTGGACTTGATGGACGTATGTCTTTATTCAACCTTAATTACTATGTTTACTATGTTACGGGACCAAAAGACATTCAGGGGCTGGGTTACTGTAATAATGTTACAGACAATAAGACACCCGGGGCTGGTTACTGTAATAAGATGTTCAGGACAATACGACCCTCAGGGCTGGGTTACTGTAATAAGTGTTTACGGGACAATAAGACATTCAAGGGGCTGGGTTCTGTAATAAGATGTTACAGCCATTAAGACACACCCAGGGGCTGGTTACTGTAATAAGAGTTACAGACAATAGGACCCTCAGGGCTGGGTTACTGTAATAAGAATGTTACGGAACAATAAGACATTCAGGGGCTTGGGTTACTGTAATAAGATGTTACAGGACAATAAGGCACTCAGGGCTGGGTTACTGTAATAAGATGTTACAGGACAATAGACACTCGAGGGCGGGTTACTGTAATAGATGTTACCGGACAATAAGACATTCAGGGGCTGGGTTACTGTAATATATTGTTACAGGACATAAGACACTCAGGGCTGGGTTACTGTAATAAGATGTTACAGGACATAAGGCACTCAGGGGCTGGGTTACTGTAATAATATGTTACAGGACAATAGACACTCAGGGCTGGGTTACTGTAATAAGATGTTACAGACAATAGGCACTCAGGGGCTGGGTTACTGTAATAAGACTTCGGACAATAAGACATTCAGGGCTGGTTACTGTAATAAGATGTTACAGGACAATAGACACCCCGGGGCTGGGTTACTGTAATAGATGTTACAGGACAATAGGACCCTCGAGGGCTGGGTTACTGTAATAAGATGTTTACGGGACATAAGACATTCAGAGGGCGTGGGTTACTGTAATAAGATGTTACAGGACAATAAGACACCCAGGGCTGGGTTACTGTAATAAGATGTTACAGGACAATAGGACCCTCGACAAGGCGGACCCAAAAGTCGAAAAAAACCATCAGTAAGGGCTGGGTTACTGTAATAAGATGTTACTAGAGACAATAAGACATTCGGGCTTGGGTTACTGTACTAAGATGTACAGGCAATAAGGCTCAGTGGCTGACTGTAATAAATGTTACAGGACAATAGACACTCAGGGGCTGGGTTACTGTATAGACGTTACAGACAATAAGGCCCTCATGGGGCTGGTTACTGTAATAAGACGTGTTACGGACAATACGACACTCAGGGCTGGGTTACTGTTATAAAGATGTTACGGGACAATAAACATTCAGGGGCTGGGTTACTGTAATATATGTTACAGGACAATAGAACACTCAGGGCTGGGTTAACTGTACTAAGATTTTACAGGACATAAGCACTCAGGGGCTGGTTACTTTAAGATGTTACAGACAATAAGACACTCAGGGGCTGGTTACTGTAATAAGATGTTACAGACCATAAGGCACTCAGGGGCTGGGTTACTGTAATAATATGTTACAGGACAATAAGACACTTAGGCTGGGTTACTGTAATAATATGTTACAGGACATTAAAGACCCTCAGGGGGTGGGTTACTGTAATAAGATGTTACAGGACATAAGGCACTCAGGGGCTGGGTTACTGAATAAGACTTTACAGACAATAAGGCACTCATGGGCTGGTTACTGTAATAAGATGTTAACAGGACAATAGACCCTCAGTGGGGCTGTTACGTAATAGACTATGTTACAGGACATAGAACACTCAGGGGTTGGTGTACGAATAACCCAACGAACCTCGGACTGGTAAATTTCATCTCTCTTTATTTCAACTATACTGTTCCTCCCTTTTGTTCTTACACTATCCCGCAGTCTTTCTTTTCCTGCAGCCACTCCCACGCTCCATGGGACTTACCTATTTTCTCCCACACCACTTTCTCCACTGTCTTTTTTCTCTACCACTCTCGTTCTTTTACTCTTCTCGCTTGCTCTTATTACTTCCTAAATAAAATTAAGTTTACAGAACAATACAGGCACTCAGGGACTGTGGTTACGTAAGTTTCGATCGCTAGCTGGATGTAATATCATGTAGACATAAACACCAGGGGTGGGTTACCTGTAATAAATGTTACATGACATAACACTCAGTGGGGTTACTGTAATAAGATGTTACAGGACAATAAGACACTCATGTTGGCTGGAGTTACTGTATAAATTTAGGACAATAAGACCTCAGGGGCTGGGTTACTTAATAACCGTTAATAACAGTGACAATAGCACTCGGCTGTTTTACTGTACTAAAGTTTACCACATAAGGCTCCCCTCAGGGGCGGTGACTTAGATTTCCTTATCTGTACCATTGCTGGTTCGAGGCACTGTATTAACACATAATAAGAATAGATTAGAACCATTTTGTGAAATGTTGAATTTAAAAATACCGGGGTCTTACATCTGTAACACTTCATCTAATGTGAAAAATCAAGTAATTGTAAAGCTACGGGATTGGCACTATTTAATGTAATATAATCATAATTAATTTGTTATCATGTGATTTTACATTTTTTACAAGATACATAGTATAGACGTGCTCGAAAATTCACAGTTCTTGCCTGGGTCGATTCATCATCGCTTACAACTAGGTCTTGGCAATAGCTTCTAGTAAATGGTCATTGGATACATGACACGTGACAATCCCCAGGACTGGGGATTTCGAATTTATTCACTAACTCAATAATGTGGACTTAATAATTTAGATCCATACTGGGGTCCTGTGGAACGTTTTGGCTTGAGATCCAAAACTTTTAACAGACTAAAGCAGTGGCACATTCATCCTGTTTATACATGGTTTTTAAAGGATGAATCTAGCTGCTTCTCTATTACTCTTCTCTATGTAATTTCCCCTCAAGCTTTGCCAGATGTGTTTGCTTGCTGACTGTAGATATATAATAGTCAGTGCCAAGACATACTAAGGACATGTGGAGACGACAGCCAGGGAGAAGCGTATAAGCAATGAAATTTACGGTATATTCTGTGATTTCATACACAAGAATGGAATACTAATAATGAATCAACACATGAATGAGCATTTAATAACGTTACAGGGCTATTTATTTAATAAGATTTACAGGACATAAGGCACTCGGCTGTTACTGTAATAAGATGTTACAGGACAATAAGCACACTCAGGGGCTGGGTTCTGTAATAATGTTACAGGACAATAAGACACTCAGGGGCTGGGTTTACTGTAATAAGACGTTACAGGACAATAAGCACTCAGGGGCTGGGTTACTGAATAAGATGTTACAGGACAATAAGACCCTCGGGGCTGGGTTACTGTAATAAGATGTACGACACTAAAGGCACTCAGGGGCTGGGGGTTACTGTTAATGTTACAGGACAATAAGGGCACTCAGGGCTGGGTTACTGTAATAAGATACTTACAGGACAATAAGGGCACTCAGGGGCTGGGTTACTGTAATAAGATGTTACAGACAATAGGCACTCAGGGCTGGTTACTGTAATAGTTGTTACAGGACAATAAGACCTGAGGGGCTGGGTTACTGTAATAAGATTACAGGACAATAAGGCACCCGGGCTGGTTACTGTAATAAATGTTACAGGACAATAAGACACTCAGGGGCTCTGGGTTACTGTATAAGATGTTACAGGACATAAGACACTCAGGGGCTGGTTACTGTAATAAGACTGTTACAGGACAATAAGGCACTCAGGGGCTGGGTTACTGTAAAAGGGTTACAGACAATAAGAACTCAGGGCTGGGTTACTGTAATAGGATGTTACACGGACAATAAGACACTCATGGCTGGGTTCTGTTTTAATAAGATTTTACAGACAATAAGCACTCAGGGGCTGGTTACTGTAATACGAATGTTACAGGACAATAAGGTACTCAGGGCTGGTTACTGTAATGATGTTACGACAATAAGACACTGAGGGTCTGGGTTACTGTATAAGATGTTTACGACAATAAGGCACTCATGGGCGGGGTACTGTAATAGGAATGTTACCAGGACACAATAAGACACTGAGGCTGGGTTACTGGTAATAAGACAGTTACTAGAGCAGCAATAAGGCACTCAGGGCTGGGTTACTGTAATAAGATGTTACAGGACCAAAGCCACCTCGGGGCTGGGTTACTGTAATAAGATGTTACAGGACAAGACCTCAGGCTGGCTGTAAAGACAAACATTTAGGACAATAAGGCACTCGGGCTGGGTTACTGTAATAAGATGTTACAGGACAAAGACCTCAGGGCTGGGTTCTGTAATAAGATTACAGGACAATAAGCACTCAGGGGCTGGTTACTGAATAAGATGTTACAGGACATAAACACTCAGGGCTGGGTTACTGAATAAGATGTTACAGGACATAAGACACTCAGGGGCTGTTTACTGTAAAAGAGTTACCTACATAAGACACTAGGTGGTTACGGTAATAAAGATGTTACAGAGACATAAGACCTCAGGCTGGGTTTACTGTAATAGAGTTACAGGACAATAAGGCACTCAGGGGCTGGTTACTGATAAGAGTTACAGGACAATAACCACTCAGGGCTGGGTTACTGTATAACATGTTACAGGACAATAAGCACTGCGGGGCTGGTTACTGTAATAAGGTAAGGACATAAGGACACTCGGCTGGTTTACTGTAATAATTTACAGGACAATAAGACACTCAGGGGCTGGGTTACTGTAAAAAGATGTTACAGAAATAGGCACCAGGGGGCTGGTTACTGAATAATATGTTACAGAGAAAAGACACTCGGGTGGTTACTGTAATAAGGATGTTACAGAGACAATAAGGCACTCAAGGCTGGTTCTGTAATAAGATTTTTACCAGGAAATAAGCACTCAGGGGGTTGGGTTCTTGTAAAAGATGTTACAGGACAATTAGCACTACATGGGCTGGTTACTGTAAAGAATGTTACAGGACAATAGCATAGGTGGGGCTGGTTACTGTAAGAGATGTTCAGGACAATAAGCACTCAGGGGCTGGGTTACTGTAATAAAGATGTTACAGGACAATAAGACACTCGGGTCTGGGGTTACTGTAATTGGTGTACGGACAATAGACACTCAGTGCTGGGTTTACTGTAAATAGATTTAAGGACAATAGACACTCAGGGGCTGGGTTTACTGTAATAAGATGTTAAGGACAATAAGACATTCAGGGGCTGGGTTACTGTAATAAGATGTTACAGGACAATAAAGACACTCGGGGCTGGGTTACGTAATAATATTACAGGACAATAAGACACTCAGGGCTGGTTACTGTAATAGATGTAACGGACAATAACCACTCGGGCTGGGTTACTGTAATAAGATGTTTACAGGACAATAAGCACTCGGGCTGGGTTACTGGAATAATACATTACAGGACAATAAGGCACTCGGGCTGGTTACTGTAATAAGATGTTACAGGACAATACACTCAGGGGCTGGTGTTACTGTAATAAGATTTACGGGACATAAGACACTCAGGGGCTTGGTTACTGTAAAAGAGTTACAGGACAATAGACACTCAGGGCTGGGTTTACTGTAAAGATGTACAGGACAATAAGACACTCAGGCTGGGTTACTGTAATAAGAGTTACAGGACATAAGGCATCAGGTGCGGGTTACTGTAATAAGACTTACAGGACAATAAACACTCAGGGGCTGGTTACTGTAATAAATGTTACAGGACAATAAGACACTCAGGGCTAGGTTACTGTAATAAGAAGTTACAGGACACATAGGCACTCGGGCTGGGTTCTGTAATGAGACATTACGGACAATAAGACACTCAGGGGCTGGGTTACTGTAAAAAGATTACAGGACATAAGACACTCAGGCTGGGTTACTGATAAGATGTTCAGGACGAATAAGACACTCGGGCTGGGTTACTGTAATAGATGTTAAGGACAATAAGCACTCAGGGCTGGGTACTGTAATAAGATGTTACAGGCAATAAGACACTCAGGGGTGGGTTCTGTAATAAATGTTACAGGACAATTAGGCACACAGGGGCGGGGTTACTGTAATAAGATGTTACAGGACAATAAGCACTTTAGGGGCTGGTTTCTGTAATAAGATTTACAGGACAATAAGGCACTCAGGGCGGTTACTGTAATAGATGTTACAGGACATAGACACTCAGGGGCTGGGTTACTGTAACTGGATTACAGGACAATAGACACTCAGGGGCTGGTTACTGAATAGATGTTAAGGACAAAAGACACTCAGGGGCTGGGTTACTGTAATAAGATGTTACAGGACAATAAGACATTCAGGGGCTGGGTTACTGTAATAAGATGTTACAGGACATAGACACTCAGGGTGCTGGGTTCCTGTAATAAGATGTTACATGGGTTCCTGTAATAAGATGTTACAGGACAAAGACACTAGGGGCTGGTTACTGTAATGAGTCGTTACAGGACAATAACACTCAGGGCTGGGTTACTGTAATAGATACAGGACAATAAGACTCAGGGGCTGGGTTACTGTAATAAGAGTTCAGGACAATAAACACCAGGGGCTGGTTACTGTAATAAGATGTTACAGGACAAAGACACTCAGGGGCTGGGTTACTGTAATAAAGTTTCAGGACACTACGACACTCAGGGGCTGGGTTACTGTAATAAGAGTTACAGGGACATAAGACACTCGGGCTGGGTTACTGTAATAAGACGGTACAGACATAAACTCAGGGCTGGTTACTGTAAAAGATTTACAGGACAATAAGAACACTCAGGGGCTGGTACTTACTGAATAAGATGTTACAGGACAATAAGACACTCAGGGGCTTGGGTTACTGTAATACGATTCCAGGACATAGACACTCAGGGCTGGGTTACTAGAATAAGATGTTACAGGACAATAGACACTCGGGGCTGGGTAACTGATAAGATGTGTACAGGACAATAAGACACTCAGGGGCTGGGTTACTGTAATAAGATGTTACAGGACAATAAGACACTCAGGGCTGGGTACTGAATAGTATGTTACGGCAATGGCACTGAGGGCTGGTTTACTGTAAAAGATGTTACAGGACAATAAGACACTCAGGGGCTGGTGACTGTAATAAAGTTACAGGACAATAAGACACTCAGGGGCTGGTTACCGTAAAGATTACAGGACAATAACACTCAGGCTGGGTTACTGTAATAAGGTTTACAGGACAATAAGACACTCAGGGGGCTGGTACTGTAAAAGATGTTACAGGACAATAGACACTCAGGGGCTGGTTACTGTATAAGATGTTACAGGAATAAGACACTCGGGCTTGTACTGAATATTGTTACCAGGACAATAAGACACTCACGGGGCTGGGTTTACGGTAATAAGATGTTACAGGACAATAAGCACTCAGGGCTGGGTTACTGTAATAATGTTAAGGACAATAGGCACTAGGGGGCTGGGTTACTGTAATGATGTTACAGGACAATAAGACACTCGGGGCTGGTTACTGTAATAAGATGTTCCAGGACACAAGACACTCAGGGGGCTGGGTTACTGTAATAAGATGTTACGGAACAATAAGCACTCAGGGCTGGGTTACTGTAATAAGAGTTACAGGACAATAAGACACTCAGGGACTGGGTTACTGTAATAAATGTTACAGGACAATAAGACACTCAGGGGCTGGTTCTGTATAAGAGTACCGGACAATAAGACACTAGGGGCTGGGTTACTGTTAAGATGTTACAGGACAATAAGCCACTCCGGGCTGGGTTACTGAATAATATGTTACAGGACAAAAAGACACTCAGGGGCTGGGTTACTGTAATAAGATGTTACAGACAATAAGAACACTCAGGGTCTTGGGTTACTGTATAAGATGTTACAGGACATAAGTCACTCAGGGTCTGGGTTACTGTAATAAGATGTTACAGGACAATAAGACTCAGGGCTGGGTTACTGTAATAAGATGTTACAGGACAATAAGCACTCAGGGGCGGGTTACTGTAATAGATGTTACAGGACAATAGACACTCAGGGGCTGGTTACAGTATAGAGTTACAGGACAATAAGACACTCAGGGGCTGGGTTTCTGTAATAAATGTTACAGGACAATAAGACACTCAGGGGCTGGGTTACTGTAATAAGATGTTACGGACAATAAGACACTCAGGGGCTGGGTTACTGTATAAGATGTTACAGGACAATAAACACTCAGGGGCTGGGTACTGTAATAAGAGTTACAGACAATAAGACACTCAGGGTGGGTTACTGTAATAAGATTTACAGGACAATAAGACACTCAGGGGCTGGGTTACTGTAATAAGATGTTACAGGACAATAAGACACTCAGGGGCTGGGTTACGTAATAAGATGTTACAGGACAATAAGCACTCGGGGCTGGGTTACTGTAATAAGATTGTACAGACAATAAACTCAGGGGCTGTTACTGAATAAGATGTTCAGGACAATAAGACACTCAGGGGCTGGTTACTGTAATCAGATGTCAGGACAATAAGCACTCAGGGGCTGTTACTGTAATAAGATGTTACGGAACATAGACACTCAGGCTGGGTTACTGTAATAAGATGTTACAGGACAAAAGCACTCAGGGGCTGGGTTACTGTATAGATGTTCAGACAATAGACACAGGGGCTGGTTTACTGAAAAGATGTTACAGGACAATAAGACAATCAGGGGCTGGGTTTACTGTAATAAGATTTTACAGACAAAAGACACTCAGGGGCTGGGTTACTGTAAAGATGTTACAGGAACAATAAGACACTCAGGGGCTGGTTACTGTAATAATGTTACAGGACAATAAGCACTCAGGCTGGGTTACTGTAATAAGATGTTACAGGACAATAAGACACTCAGGGGCTGGTTACTGTAATAAGACTTACAGGACAATAAGCACTCAGGGTGGGTTACTGTAATAAGATGTTACGGACAATAAGAACCTCAGGGCTGGTTAGTAAAAGAGTTACAGGACAATAAGACACCATGGGCTGGGTTACTGTAATAAGATGTACAGGACAATAAGCACTCAGGGGCTGGGTTACTGTAATAGATGTTACAGACAATGACATCAGGCTGGGTTACTGTAATAAGATATTAGACAATAGACACTCAGGGGCTGGGTCTGTAATAAGATGTACGGACATAAAGACACTCAGGGCTGGGTTATCGTAATAAGATGTTACAGGACAATAGACTCAGGGCTGGGTTACTGTAATAAAGACGTCGGACAATAAGACACTCAGGGGCTGGGTTACTGTAATAAATTTTACAGGACAATAAGACACTCAGGGCTGGGTTACTGTAATAAGATGTACACGGACAATAAGACACTCAGGGCTGGGTTACTGTAATAGATGTTACAGGACAATAAGGCCACTCAGGGGCTGGGTTACTGTAATAATAGTTACAGGACAATAAACATCAGGGGCTTGGTTACTGTAATAAGATGTTTTACAGGACAATAATACACTCAGGGGCTGGGTTACTGTAAAGATGTTACAGGACAATAAGGCACTCAGGGGCTGGGTTACTGTAATAAGATGTTACAGGACAATAAGACACTCAGGGGCTGGGTTACTGTAATAGATTGTTACAGGACAATAGACACTCAGGGGCTGGGTTACTGTAATAAGATGTTACAGGACAATAAGACACTCAGGGCTGGTTACTGTAATAAGATGTTACGGACAATAAGACACTCAGGGGCTGGGTTACTGTAATAGAGTTACACAATAACTCAGGGGCTGTTACTGTATAGATGTTACAGGACAATAAGCACTCAGGGGCTGGGTTCTGTAATAGATGTTACAGGACAATAAGACACTCAGGGGCTGGGTTACTGTAATAAGATTACTGGCAATAAGACACTCAGGGGCTGGGTTACTGTAATAAGATGTTACAGGACAATAAGACACTCAGGGGCTGGGTTACTGTAATATGATGTTACAGGACAATAGGACACTCAGGGCTGGGTTACTGTAATAGATGTAACAGGACAATAGAACTCAGGGGCTGGGTTACTGTATAAGATGTTACGGACAATAAGGCACCAGGGGCTGGTTACTGTAATAAGATGTACGGAAAATAGAACTGCAGGGTCTGGGTTACTGTAATAAGATGTTACAGGACAATAAGACACTCAGGGGCTGGGTTACTGTAATAAGATGTTACAGGACAATAAGACACTCAGGGGCGGGTTACTGTAAGAGATGTTACAGGACATATGACACTCAGGGGCTGTTACTGTATAAGATGTTACAGGACAATAAGACACTCAGGGGCTGTGGTTACTGTAATAGATGTTACAGGACAATAAGACCGGGCGGGTTACTGTAATAAGACGTTACGGCATAAGGCACTCAGGGCTGTTTACGTAATAAGATGTTTACAGGACAATAAGACACTCAGGCTGGGTACTGTAATAAGAGTTACAGGACAATAAGGCACTCAGGGGCTGGTTACTGTAATAAGATGTTACAGGACAATAAGACACTCAGGGCTGGGTTACTGTAATAAGATGTTCAGGACAATAGGCACTCAGGGGCTGGGTACTGTATAAGATGTTACAGGACAATAGACCACTCAGGGGCTGGGTTACTGTAATAAGATGTTACAGGACAATAAGACACTCAGGGGCTGGGTTACTGTAATAAGATGTTACAGGACAATAAGCACTCAGGGGGGGGTTACTGTAATAAGATGTTACAGGCACATAAGACACTCAGGGGCTGGGTTACTGTAATAAGATGTTACAGGACAATAAGGCACTCAGGGGCTGGGTTACTGTAATAAGATGTTACAGGACAATAGACACTCAGGGGCTGGGTTACTGTATAGATGTTACAGGACAATAAGACACTCAGGGCTGGGTTACTGTAATAGATGTTACAGGACAATAAGGCACTCAGGCTGGGTTACTGTAATAAATGTTACAGGACAAAAGACACTCAGGGCTGGGTACTGTAATAAGATGTACAGGACAATAAGACACTCAGGGGCTGGGTTACTGTAATAAGATGTTACAGGACAATAAGAGCACTCAGGGGCTGGGTTACTGTAATAAGATGTTACAGACAATAACACTCAGGGGCTGGGTTACTGTAATAAGATGTTACAGGACAAAGACCTCAGGGGCTGGGTTACTGACTAATAGATGTTACAGACAATAAGACACTAGGGGCTGGGTTCTGTAATAAGAGTTACAGGCAATAAGACACTCAGGGGCTGGGTTACTGTTAATAGACTGTTACAGGACATAAGCACTCAGGGGCTGGGTTACTGTAATAAGAGTTACAGGACAATAAGACACTCAGGGGCTTGGGTTAGTGTAATAAGATGTTACAAGACAATAAGACACTAGGGGCGGGTTACTGTAATAAGATGTTACAGGACAATAAGCACTCAGGGGCTGGGTTCTGTAATAGAGTTCAGGACAATAGGCACTCAGGGGCTGGGTTACTGTAATAAGATGTTACAGGACAATAAGACACTCAGGGGCTGGGTACTGTAATAAGATGTACAGGACAATAAGCACTCAGGGGCTGGTACTGTAATAAGCGTACAGGACAATAAACATAGAGGGCTGGGTTACTGTAATAAGATGTTACAGGACAATAAGGACACTCAGGGGCTGGGTTACTGTAATAAGATGTTTACAGGACAATAAGACACTCAGGGGCTGGGTTACTGTAATAAGATGTTACAGGACAATAAGACACTCAGGGGCTGGTTACTGTAATAAGATGTTACAGGACATAAGACACTCAGGGCGGGTACTGTAAATAGATGTTACAGGACAATACGCACTCAGGGGCGGGTTACTGTAATAAGATGTTACAGGACAATAAGACACTCAGGGGCTGGGTTACTGTAATAAGATGTTACAGGACAATAAGACACTCAGGGCTGGGTTACTGTAATAAGATGTTACAGGACAATAAGGCACTCAGGGGCTGGGTTACTATAATAAGATGTTACAGGACAATAAGACACTCAGGGGCTGGGTTACGTAATAAGATGTTACAGTGACAATAAGTGCATCCTCAGGGTTGCTGTTACTGTAATAAGATGTTACAGGACAATAAGACACTCGGATTTATATAAAATAAGTGAACAAGTGAAGTGTGACTTGACATATTAGGAAAGAGATCCCTGCCCCAAAGAGCTTACAATCTAAGCAATAAGACATTACAGGACAATAATGCATTCATTATTGAATATTGTATAGACACAGTGTGGAATTCCATTCATACATTTTCCCTATACATTATATATACAGATGCATATTTCAGTATGAAAGATAAAGCTTACACTCTATATCTAATATTGTCTCCTTCTTGGACTTCCTTTTCTCCTCTCTGTACATATTTCACTGTAGCCCCCCCTTAGCTGTTCACCCCCCTCCGTACTTGGCTCTGTTTTCAATCCCCATCTCTTCTGATTAATCCTTCCCTCTCACTCAGTGTTAGTTAAACTCTCCCTATTCCTTGCTGTTGTTTCACATCTTCTATCTCGTTTATTATTCTCCTGTTTAGCCCTTTCTCATTGCCAATATCTTCTTCTTTCAGTCTGTTTTCTTCTCGGTTTCTCATCTCTTATTCCTCTTTTCATTCCGTTCCCTTGTTTTTTATATCCTTCTCCTGCTCCCAGCACGGTCACTCTATAAAAAAATCCAAAGTTGGAAAATCTGACACAGTGCTGATATCTTTCTCTATATAAATATATTTCATTTTTTATTTTTTTTTTCATAATACCAACATGTTGACATCACAGGGAACGGAACATTCTTATTGGCCAAACTTCGACCAATCCGAGAGTCTGGCTTCAGACACACATCTCTCAGAGGATGAAAACATTTAAAAAGTTGCAGGAAAATCTTTCTGATCTGTCTTTCAAAGGAACGAGGCACAGGACTCAGGGAGGTGGGGGAAATAATACAGAACCACCAAGAGTCTCAGCATCATCAGGGCCCAGCCTATGGACTTAGTGCCAGAGGTTAGAGTAGGTGAGAAATATTGGGAGGCTGTTTGCTTGGTATTTGGTTAATCTTGAATGAATTTGTTATGTTGTTATGCTGGATATTGGCGTGTTAATTATAATGGATATCAAAATCTATAATGTATATCTGGGAACATGTAATGGAGACTACTGTCATTGGAAGAATCAATCGATAGATAGATGATATATAAGAAAGAGCAGACATATATAGATGATAATTGACGGAATAATGAAAGCAGTAGATGTAGCAATAATAAGATAAGATAGATATTGAATAGATAGATAATAAAGTAGATAGATAATAGAATGAATAGATAGAGAATAGATAGAGAATGATAGATAGTTAGATAATATAGATAGATAGATAGAAGATAGATAGATAGATAATAGATAATAGATGATAGAGATAGTAGATAGATGGCAGATAGATATATAGATAATAGAGATAGATAGATAGATAATAGACGAGATAGATAGATAGTGACAGATAGATAGATAGATAGATCGATAATAGTAGATAGATAGATAGATAGATAGATGATAGATAGATAGATAGATAATAGATAATGATAGATAGATAAATAGATTAGATAGATAGATAGATAGATGAGATAGATAGATAGATAGAAGGCAATATAAGAGATAGAGATAGATAGATAGATAGACAGGCAGAATAGTAATAGATAGATAGAGAATGATAGACAGGCAGATAGATATAAAGAGATAATAATGATAGATAGATAGACAGGCAAAGATAATATAGATAGATAGTAGATAGGAGCAGTAGATATATAGATAGATTAATAGATAGATAGATAGATAGATAGATAGTATAGACAAGGCAGATGATAATAGATAGCTAGATATTATAGACAGAAGTAAATAGATAGAGATAGATAGATAGATAGATAGATAGATAGATAGATAGATAGATAGACAGGCAGATAGATAATAGATAGATAGATAGATAGATAGACAGGCAGATAGATAATAGATAGATAGCTAGATAAGATAGATAGATATTTAATAGATAGATAGATGGTAGAGAGAGATAGATAGCTAGATAAGATAGATAGATATTTAATAGACAGGCAGACAGACAGACAGACAGATAGATAGATAGATAGTTATCTAATATTGTTATCTGCTTTATGCACATTAAATAAGTCCTGATAGTGCCCTGGATTTTACTACGTTGGATGTATATGGATCCCATGCAGCAGCACCCAGGCAACCTGAGTCCTTGAAGGTTGAGCGCACACGTTTATTCTATGATAGAGAGATAGATAGATGATAGATGATAGATGATAGATGATAGATGATAGATGATGATATATAGATGAGATGATAGATGGATGGATGGATAGATAGATACGGATGATAGAAAGTGGTAGATAGATAGATAATAAATAGATAGATAAAAAATAGATAAATAGATAGAGACAGATAAATTAGATAACTAGCTGGCTAGCTAGCTAGATAATGTATTGGCACCTTATAGACAGGTCTCTTAAAACTGGTATTTCTGTTGTGATGTGTAGATGGGTCTTTTATAAGCCATCACTATTAGGGAGATTCAGAAAGAACAAATAAAGGGTTTGGCGTGGCTTTAAGAGCTGAATAGAGCAATTGTTTCATGTCCCCCTGCATGTCTGTCCCCTGTCATCTCATTAACAATCACACAGACACGGTTAACATGATTATTATTACATTTTTTATGTTATACTAATGTATGGTATTTTAATGATCGTATTTATTAATTGTAATTATTAGCGCTATTATAGTATGATTTCTTTTAATATTGCTATTATTCATTATTTCTATTATAGTAATTGCTTTTTATTGGCTAAATCATTACTATTGCTATTATTATTGATTGCTATATAACTATTGCATCATTAACTTATTGCTATTTATTGATGGTATTATAACTATGCTTTTATACTATCTAGTATTATTATTGCTATTATTAACTATTGCTATTATTATTATGGCATTATCACTATTGATTATAATTTGCTATTATTTATTATTGCTATATTAACGATTGCTATTATATAGCTATTAAATTATTGCTATTATTAACGATTGCTCTTATTAACTATTGCTATTTAACTATGCTATTATAATATTGCTATTATTAACTATTGCTATTATTAACGATTGCTATTATAATTATTGCTATTATAATTATTGCTATTATTAACTATTGCTATTATTAACTATTGCTATTATTAACTATTGCTATTATAATTATTGCTATTATTAATTATTGCTATTATTAACTATTGCTATTATTAACTATTGCTATTATAATTATTGCTATTATTATTATTGCTATTATTAACTATTGCTATATAATATGCTATTATTAAACTATTGCTATATTAACTATTGCTTTGTATTATTAACTATTGCTATTATAATTATGCTATTATTAACTATTGCTATTTAACTATTGCTATTATAACTATTGCTATTATAATTATTGCTATTATTAATTATTGCTATTATTAACTATTGCTATTATAATTATTGCTATTATTAACTATTGCTATTATTAACTATTGCTATTATTAACTATTGCTATTATAATTATTGCTATTATTAATTATTGCTATTATTAACTATTGCTATTATAATTATTGCTATTATTAACTTGCTTTATTCACTATTGCTATTATTAACTATTGCTAGTATATTATTATTGCTATTATTACGATTTGCTTATTATTAACATTGCTATTATAACTATTGCTATTATTAACTTAAATTGCTCTATTTATTTTAACTATTGCTATTATAATTATTGCTATTATTAACTATTGCTATTATTATTATTGCTATTATTAACATTGCTATTATTAACTATTGCATTAAATATATGGCTATTATTAACTATTGCTATTATAACATTGCTTTAATATTATATTGCTATTATTTATTAACTATTGCTATTATAATTATTGCTATTATTAACTATTGCTATTATAATTATTGCTATTAGTTACTATTGCTATTATTAACTATTGCTATTATAATTATTGCTATTATTAACTATTGCTATTATTAACTATTGCTATTATAATTATTGCTATTATTAACTATGCTTTATATAACTATTTGCTATTATAATTAGTAGCTTTTATTATTAACTATTGCTATATTAACATATTGCTATTATAATATTTATTGCTATTATATAATATTGCTATTATAACTATTGCATATAATTATTGCTATTATTATCTATGCTATTTAACTATTGCTATTATATATTGCTATTATAACATTTGCTATTATTAACTATTGCAATTATAATTCTTGCTATTATTAACTACTATGCTATTATTAACTATTGCTATTATTAATATGCTATTATTAAACTATTGCTATTTTAACGTTGCAAATATTATTTTGTTTAAGAATTATTGCTATTATTAACTATTGCTATTATTATACGTTTGCTATTATAATTATTGCGCTATTATTAACGATTGCTATTATTATAATATTCTATTATTATATATTCAGATGCTATTATAATTTGCTATTATACTATTGCTTTATTATTATTAAAGATGCGGGCTATATAATTAATTGCTATTATTCACTACTTTCTATTAATTATTATTGCTATTATTTATATTGCTATTATAAGATTGCTATTTATAACTATATGCTATTATTACTATTGCTATTAGTATATTGCAAATTATTATTATTATTAAGATTGCTATTATATTATTGCTATTATAACTTTGCAATTATAGATTGCTATTATAATTATTGCTATTATTAACTATTGCTATTATAATTATTGCTATTATTAACTATTGCTATTATTAACGATTGCTATTATAACTATTGCTATTATTAACTATTGCTATTATAATTATTGCTATTATTAACTGATTGCTATTATAATTATTGCTATTATTAACTATTGCTATTATTATTATTAACGATTGCTATTATTATTATTAGTGTTATTATTAGTATTGATTGCTATTATTAGTAACTGCTATTATTATTATTATTTCTCATTGCTCTAGTTGATTATTGCCATTATTATTGATTACTATTATTACAATTAATGATTGCTATTTTTATAAATGATTGGTGTTTTTAGTAATGATTGCTTCAGCTGCAATGTCTGTTTACAATCCACTTCTATGTCTGTCTGATTGGGAGTTTATTAGGTTAGCAGGTAGTACAGTCAGTAACTGGACCAGGTGTGATTTCTTTCCCTCCATGGGTCACTGGTCACACTGGTAGCGAGTCCTGGTGTGATGATCTTGCTATTAAATGGAGATTAATAATTGTGGGAATTGTGGGAATTTTGCTGCACAAGGGTCGTGTTTAGTTCCATGCAAGGCTGTGCTTTTTCCAGGACCCCTTCTGCCCCCCCCCCCCGCCCCCTCCACTTCCACCCATGGTCACTGGTTATGCCAGTGCTATGAAAATACAAATGAAAAACAAAAGCGGAGGAGCATGTTTCGGGGGCGCTATGTCCTTCCTGAGGGCTCCCGAAACATTGAGTCACTTTGTTTTCTGATTCAAATTTTGAACTGTACCTGCAGTGTGCTCCTCTGCTATTGTTTTTCATTTGTGGTTACACGGGTAATTTGGCACAGAGCCACGACCCCGATACATTCACACGATGAACAGTCGTTTCGGGTGAGAATCGTGTGTGTTTATTCATTCGGTTGGGGGTCGTTCATCGTTCGAACAATCCCCGACCAATCGACTACACACGTGCGATTCTCGCCCGAACGTGAATGAATCAGTGTCGGGGGTCGTGGCTCGATGCAAACATCGGACGTGTGTACCAGCCCTTAGAGTCGAGGGTTGGAGGATTGCCCCTACCCATTGTCTAGCAAACAGCCAACATCAGTGTGCCAGGGTGGTTCCGCAGGGCAACACCCCACATCAAATGGCATGTTGAAAACAAGTCAATAAGACTCAGGACCCTCCAAATTATTAAAAAAACAGTCCAACCAGTGTCTCCTCATCGCCACTCAAACCCATGGCAGGACAACAAGGGATGATGGGAGTTGCAGTTTAACAAATACATATTTATAATGTGGTATCATAATAATAATAATTTGTTAGTAATGTGACCCCAGGTAGGACTAGAGCCCTAGAATAAACACCCTCTCTGCCCTACAATAAAACCAGCGCTACTGACACTGTTACCAGCTGGATTTAAACAGGCGTTAGTGCCAGCGCCATTCTGAACCAATCTGTGCAAGGCTCAGGTTATCATTACAGAATAAGAAAAAAGGGAATAATGTATGGAGTCAGTCCCTCCCCTGGCAGGGTGACATAGACAGAAGGGAACTATGGGATATAGAGTCCCTACCACTGCAGGGTAACACAGTGACATAGACCATTGAGTGAGCCCCTACCAGTTTAGGGTGATATGTTCTGTCCCACCTGGATTGCCCACATTCCCATACATTCTAAGCTGTCAGACTGTCCTTGTTAGGAATTCCATCGATTTGATCCCAGGATGGTAAGAACAATGGAATGGTTAATTTAACCCTGTCAGTGCCAGACTGACTCATTAGAAGGCTGCAGTGTTCGCTCTCGCCAGGATCACAGTCCTCTCCATATAAGGTTCCCTGTGCTCCTGCACTAAATGCCTCTACTATATAAGGACATTGATGGAATCCAGTGTATAAAGGGGATAGACCCAGGTGTGAAATATCTTCCCTTTCTCTTCCTTCCTATTCACCCCCCCCCCTCCACACAATCCATTCGTAGTTCTATGGTGTATCTGTTAATTACAAGCTGGTAATTAATTGAAACACTGGCAGCACTGTCCCCATGGAATGTCCCCATCCATCAGAGGAAATATAATTAGCGCAGTGAATCATGGGAAATGTGTCAGACTGGGCACATTGTAGGGTTTATGGACAGATATGTGTGTGTGTGTGTTGGGGGGGGGGGGGGGTGGATCTCAGAGACACCCCAGCCAATTAAACTATGGATGGTGATGTGCGTGAACACACATCCATAGGGAGCGCTGGCAAAAAGAGGATGGTGTCAGAGGTATTTCATTTTTAGCTCTGAGGACACAAAATGGACCAATCAAATGTGTTATTACTGTGTAGATTTCCAGTGTCAATAGAACAAACTAATCTTTAATAATATAAATATGTACATATTTACCATTATTAGCATATACTCAATACTGCTATACAGAGCAGGAAGATCGTTATCAGTGTATAGATACTCAGTACCATTATACAGAGCAGTGAGATCGTTATCAATGTATAGATACTCAGTACCGTTATACAGAGCAGGGAGATGGTTATCAGTGTATAGATACTCAATACTGCTATACAGAGCAGGAAGATTGTTATCAGTGTATAGATACTCAGTACCATTATACAGAGCAGGGAGACCGTTATCAGTGTATAGATACTCAGTACCGTTATACAGAGCAGGGAGATGGTTATCAGTGTATAGATACTCAGTACCGTTATACAGAGCAGGGAGATCGTTATCAGTGTATAGATACTCAGTACTGTTATACAGAGCAAGGAGACCGTTATCAGTGTATAGATACTCAGTACCGTTATACAGAGCAGGGAGATGGTTATCAGTGTATAGATACTCAGTACCGTTATACAGATCCCCCTCCCCCCTATTCCTGCAAGCACTCAAAAGCAAAAGCAGCTTTGAATTCTGGGGAGTGTAGTTTGATAAAATATCTGGACATCTGAGGTTCAGAAACAGTTCTATAGCATATGGGAAAGGGATCTATTTTATGCGATGTGCAGTATAACAGGCACCGTGGTTTATTGGTACTGTATACAGTATATCATAATGCGGTAAGGTAACGTGGACAGAAACCAATTAAGGAACAAGCCTCACCAAAACACCCCATAGTCATACAGCGCCAAAGGGCCGTCTGGCTGGTTTTCCATATAATGCAGGGAGGGACTCTCTGAGCTGCATAGCCCAAACCTTGTAGACTTTTAATATTGAGGAAAGGAATCCTACCGAGTAATAACCAGTGAGTAAGCCAGGAGGTTAGGTTAAGAATAGAGCTGCATAATAATTTCAATGCTCAGGACTAGATCATATTTGGCGTCTGTTATACATGTACACTATAAGTCTGCACTCCCGATTGTCCATGAGAGATTTCCATTAGATTGTCTATGTGGGTGTACAATAAATGAGTCTAACTCTTACACAGCATGTAATTTTTATCTAAAGAGAACAACCCCGTTATATACATGCTGGTTGTAAGATCAAGCAGGCAGTGCAGCATATCACTTGCTTCCAGTACAACTGGGGTCCTTTTAACAGCCCGGTGTGCACATGCACCTTTTAGTCACACCTCTTAATTTCAGTAACATGCTTCCTTATAAGATTGTCCAGACTTCTTGACTGTAGTGGACTGATAACATGAGTGTCTATAAGACTCTAGTGAGTGGTGGCTGTGCTATAACTTCAGTTGACTCGCGGAAGAACACGGTGAGAAACCTAACAGTCATTGACAAAAATGGGGTGTACGTGTGTCTGTTAAATGTGATGATGGGAAATAAGGCAATGGACTAATGCTAAAAAAAAGCAGTCTCTGCCTAAATGACGTAAAGTCAAATTGCTTGTTGTAGGCAGTTAAATGGAATAAATGTGTTGGTTAATACTCCCAGCCAGTAACGTTGAGAATGTAATTAGAATTATAGATGGCTTACGGAATTGTAAGCAACTTCGGTCTGCTTTTCTACACGGTATCTGTTGCCTTTAATGAATTGAATGGTTGCAGCAACCAAGGGTATGTGCCATATCCTAATAATTACCTAGTCAGTTACCCAATCAGGATTTCAATTACCTTTATTTCCTTATTTATCATTCATAAGGCTTCGCGTGGGAGAGATTAGCAGAGATACATGGAACGTTCACGAGTTTTTTAGAATAATGAATAATTTTGGAACGAGGGGCCATGGATTGGTTCCTAGGGATTAGAAGTACAAAAGGTAGTTAACAGATTACTTGAAAAATCTTTTATTTGCCGTTGCCAAGAAATAAAAAGATCAATCATTTAAAGGGAAATATGTCCTTAAAAAAGATTTTATTCACTTTCCTGGGCTCTTAGGTGTCATGTGATATTAAGCTCTGAGTGAGGCCATGTTTACACGGGAGAAAAAAAGTGGCCAAGAATCTGCAATGTATGGTACATCCTTCCACTGAACGATAAAGGCTAAACAACTCATGGTGATTCGCTCTATGGCAACGCCATTCTCTTGTCAGATTGCAATATAGATGCAGGTAAATGTAGAATTTCATGAACTTTCCAAAGGAAGGTTTTTATCCTGCTATAAAAGTCTATTTCATCTGAATAAAATAGATAAATATTTACCAAACAGTATTTGGATGTGTAATTGGGCCTGACAGCAGGATATGAGAAGGAAATGCATCCCTATGCACTAGCATGTGCTCCAGAGTTTTGATGTGGTGCTGGTATCCTGGCATCATGCCGCATCCTTTAAGTCCAAACAGAAAATTAGGCAGATGCACACACAAGTACTGTGAAAAAAAGGGCCTTAACCCATTTATTTAAAGTGAATGCAGGGCGCTCCCTAATGAGGCACGATGAAGCACATTACGACCGCGACCCTGTAAGGGAGGCAGCGTTTTGATCTCATAAGAAAAACATTCTGGCATCATGTGCCTGGGGCCCAGATGCCAGAGGCCCCCAAAAATGTAAAAATGAGGTTTGTAAAAACCACACATTTTCACAGGAGTTTACGTCACTTTAATAGCAGGGGAAGTCGTGACTGTCATTGCACAGCGAATGCAGTATGACTCCTCCCCTCCCTTCTGACTGGCAATGAGTTCATCAATGGTGGTTCAGCCCTGCAGATCAAAAACAATGTTGGGCATCATTTACAGTCATTGTGGGCCATTATTACCAGTATGGGTATAAGCCCCTCCCAACTTCTGGAAAAGCCACACCCCACTTCCGGAACAAAGCATCACCCACTTTCACTGATAGAACCACACCCCTTCGGGTGGCGAGGTGGCGGGGGAGCAGCATTGGGAATTTTTTTTTGATGGTTGCCAAAAAAAAGTCTGTTAGACGGACCAAGCTCCACCCATCACAGATAAAATCTGGCATTATGCGGACCATAGGATCAGGCTCATTCCTCTTTACCATTCTGGGCTGAGAACTTGTCACTTTTCTAGACGGATTCCATTCTAGTTTGCACCATGTGACAAAAATGCTTATGACACTTTTGCAGACAAGATCTGCCCCACTATGAGTTAATTACGACTAAGAAGTTAAGTTACTGTAGATATCCCCTCCACTGGAACAGCCTTAAAAAATAATGCACTGAAATGTGTAAATTGGACCCATCTAATAGGTTTATCTTACTATGTGAGCAGTTGCCTTATTTCAAGGGAGGCCAATATCATGCCCTTCATTGCTGGTCAACTCTTATGTTGAGCCCCCTCTAGGTCATAAGAAGCTGCAGCATTTTTGCCAATGGGAAAAAGTTCATATTACTCTACTTGTCTGGAATAGAATAAGGCCACGTTCACACTAGGTGGTGTGTTTTTTTTTTAAAGATCGGAAAACCACTTTTGCCCGATTTTGTGCGTTTTTCTGCATCGTGTAAAGCCGCATGCCATTATTTTCAAATGGCAATGCGGTTTAACGAATGCTGAATGTGAACGGGGGCCATTCCATTTCTAGGTGCACGGTGCTTTGTGTGATGTAGTGTGAACGAAAAAGCTTAGACATTAAAACCATGGGAGAACGGAGAGACAATCAGTTCCAGGGTATCGCAGGGCAAGTATAGATCGGACATGCCCTCCCGTAGTCTCTTGGGCTCCTATTCTTAAACCCCAGCTCTGTGCAGGACTCTGTATCTGCTACATAAGAAAAACTCGGATAAATCAGTCATCCAGGTGTTAATGGATTATCTAGAGCATGAATTCTTTTAAAGGCAATTAAACCTTTTCAAAGATCCCCCCCCCCCACCAATCTAGTTAAATAAAGGTGAATAAAGGGTAAGACCCTAAACGTGAGAGTTCTTTACCCCCTGGGCTTACCAAGTTTTCTTAGGGCTCCATGTTATACTCCCGGTCTTTTGCAGGAATGACCAATGGGAAAGACCTTGCTCTGGAGCAGACCCAATGGTTCAATACCAGGAAGGGGAGCATGGGTCAGGAGATGGCTTTCACCAAGGCGAATTTGCGGTGCACGTTATATGGTAAGCAAGAAGTTAATAGTTTAGGTTCCTTCACCTGGTGGTACTTATCACAGGGAGAGGGGGTGGGGGGTTTGTTCTTTTAACGGGTATCTCCACTCAAAATGTATACTTACCTCTATTTCAAGTTTAATTTTAAGACCAAGTGGGTAAAGGAGATATGTTTACCTCCTCCTCTTCAGTTAATAGCTCCAGTATCCCATACCAGACACGTGATGTCAGCCACTCCTACTAGATGATTTTCTGCCTTTGACAGGCTGTATCTCCACCTGGAACGTTGAAGACAAGCGATACGCTCCTTGATTAGAATTAACGTGGGGCGATTAACGCACTGTAAAAGCAGTTTTTCTCCTTTCCATCCTTTTAAACAATGATAATTTTCTAATGGTGCTCCCATACCTTCATTTAGACTTAGAAATCTAGGACCGCAGATATAAAGGGGAAAAAAACTAATGAAATTTCATGTGCCTGTCTTGTGTAATGGGAGACTTTCAGCTGTAATAAAAACTTCTAGAGAAGAATAGGAAATTCCTATGAAGATATGTCCAAGATGGAGAACGCTGGCTTGTCGATGTTCAAAACCTATCAAGCAATACGCCCCCATGATAATTAATTCCAACTATTAACCGTTCACCGCTGTGCCAGACATTCCACCACAAAGGTGGCGCAAGCTGTATTTGAGAAACCAAAGCTGTTGTCTTCTGTCACAAACCTGGTGTTTCCTGTCAGATTTGTGTTTATTCAATGTAGAAATAAAACCTGACATGATAAGAGGCTTTAAAAAAAAAAAAAAAAAAAGAGGCTGAAATCCAGATATGAACAATCCATATTTATAGTTGCTGTTTGTTGTTTTGTAGTTATTTATAGGATTGCATCAGCACTATAATCAGCACATGGCAGATCCTTTTATTAAACAGTGGTGTTACCACTCCCTTTAGAACTTAACACAAAAATCAGACTGCTGAAATGCTGGTCTGGGTGTCTATAGAAGAAGGATGCACGAACAGAGTTGCAGTGCTTAGTAACACGTACATGTATAGTTGTCATGGTGCACGAACTGATCACATCAGGCACTTTTCAGGTTAGATTACATCTCCGATTTACTAACTATTGCAATTTTGGTGTTTGGGGTACTTGCTCTTAAATGCAAACTATGCATAGTAGCTTGCACCATCCCTAAAGCTGCCAGTAAAGCGAATAGAAAAAGGGTTTTTGAACAAAATTATCATAAAATATATTTACATTGTCACTAGCAGTAGTGTTTGTCAGTGAGCCTTGTATTTTTATCTACATTAAATACCCATGAACAGTCAACGAATGATGCTATTCTGCAACACAAGTTCTGCTGTATTCTCTTGAGTAGTGAAGGAAGGTAGCAGTGTGGGGAGTGTTAACACAGACCGAGTGGTAAAAAGGTACTGCTGGGAAGTTAATGACATCGGCTCTTTCGGGCATTCTAATTTGCTAGTCGTGATGCTTTAAAGGGGAACTAAAATATAAGAGAGATAATTTGCTGATTCTCCATGTAAATCTACCTTGCAAATAATTCCATGCTGATCCTTTTACTGTTTCCAAGGTCCTTTGCATAGATGCTGTCGGCCCCATTTTGTCAGCAGGCTGGTGCAAATGAAGATATGGCCACTAGAAGGTATAGCAGAAAAGAGAGTTTGGGAGGAAGAGGAGGAGCAGCAACCTAATATTGCATCATTTTTTTAGAGCCGCTATTAAACAATTCACTACCAGCATTACAAAATACCAGTCTGTAAGGTCCAATTAAAACACTTATCCTTTTTCTTCTGTATGAAGATACGGCCATTGCCAAAAGTCAGCAACAGCATAAGGTACCGAAATCTGTGCCTCCCTGATAAAGGGAGGAGTCTCTAATGAGACAGCCTTTGTATTGGCTGTGACTTCGGTACGAGAGGTTGGTGAGGATAGTCTCAATTTCTTCCGTAATTCCTATTAAACTTGCATTAACCTCCAGAAAGCAGAGTTTGGGCATCTGATTTCCTGATCCCACTCTCAGATGCCTGCAGTTTTTGGTGATTGTTTCCATTCCCACCGGTGATTGCTCTGGCTGGGATAATGAGAATCGATGTTTAGAATAGAACAGATGGAAGTTTATATCGGCGGATCTATCGCTGCATAAATCAAGTTTACAAATTATCTTATTTTGGAATGCACATGAAATGTTTAATTTAAAGGCGATGTTTAAAGGCAGCAGGAGAGAGACCCCAAACGAGAACGTCTGGGAGAGCAAGATCTCCATGTGCTGCAGGGTATGGGGTAATTCCGCGGCTGTAGAGGATAAAAATCTGTGAGTATTGTGGTGGGTGGGTACAGGGGTAAAAGAGTCTGGAACACACAAGCCACATTGGGGGAAATATATCCAGTCAACAACTGATTTCTTTATTAATTCATTTACTTTAAGTATTATGTATGGTCTATAGTTTACAACACAGCCATACAATCCAACTTTTGATTGGTACAGGAATAACATTGTCTCTCCAATCCATGTGCACATTTTGTACAAAAATTAATGGGATTGATATTGAAGTTTATCAGGAAAACAAGAGGGGCTTGCATTGCACAGAACACAGCTCAGTCAATACACACATGTCGTAAGGATTTCAGTGACAAGGCCTCTAGCAGAGTAAATGACTACAAGGCTACAGGCATTTCCAATGCTACTAGTACCTGCGGAGGGCACAAGAAAATTAAAATTCGATTTAATCCTCTGGAAACAAAAATTAACTTTCAATAGAAAAAGAAACATTTTTCTAGATATTTTCTTTATCTTGGGTTTTAAAGATCCCAGGAGCACTAATTGGAAACCCAACAAACATTTTATATTCTTTTAAAAGGAGGGAGCAATAGTTGTTTCTAAAGAGACCACTCAGCAATATCAAGACAGTATATCCTATAATACACGAATGAAAATCTGTTGGGTTAGATCAGCTGGTCTTGACGAAGTTCTCTACTCATCCGACATGGATCCCTAATCAGAATGAGTGATACAAGGATTGAGTTAAGAAACTCAATTGGATGACTAGTGAAAGGTCTTCAGTGATCTAACTGAATCCCACAGATATTAAAATGACATGCCTGGATGAAGAGAACCTTCACAAGCATGACATCCTGTAAATATCTCCTTACAAACTGTGCTTTAATCTATGGACACACTTTTATACGAGGCGAGAGCTATGACTTCACTGGCACATGACTTACCAAAATCATTTGATAAAGGGTTTTAGTCTCTAGAAGTCACGTGGAAAATAAACTATACAATTCCTTAATCTGTAGAAATGCCAAAGGGCACAAAAAAACATGTTTACGGAGCTCAAGTGGCGTAAACCACTGCCTACGAGAACCCCGCCACAGCTGAGGGGGGCACTAGGGGATGGATGGGACAGGCTTCCGGCAATCAGCTGTGTTTTAAAACAACTTGAAACGCCTGGGGTGGGTAGAAAGGGGGGGCATGAGGTGTCAGAGGGTCACGGGACTACGGAGCTTCCTGGGACACTAAAAGGGTTATTTGCAGGGAAACAAAGCAACCTTCTGCACTAGTATTCATTATTACATTGCTACGTTCATGTCCAGTTGATCTAATTGAATACCAACAGATATACAATGACCTGGGAGTGAATGAGAACCTTCACAAAGCTAAAGTTTACGCATTAATTAATTATGAATGATTACTCATTATTAACATTAATAAGCATTCTTACATTATTGCTCTTATTGCATGATTACATTATTACCGCGTTACTCATTAGTGCAGTATTACAGTAAGACGACATTATTAACATTATACTCATTATACTCATGGGTAGATTATTACTCATATTAATTAGTACTAATTACATGATTACTCATTATTACATGATTACTCATTACATTATTACCCATTGTTTGCATTATTACATATTATCATTATTACCATGATTACTCATTATTACATTAAATACTATTTGTCCCAAAAATGTACAATAAAGTTTTTTTTTCTATCTTATGCTGTTGGACTCCTTAGTAGAACCTTAAAACTAAAAACTGTACCATGTTTCCTGATCTAATTATTTTGACACGGCTGATATGGCAGGGGGTGTGATCACCCGTCTGCTGTGGGAGAAAGAAGCCATCACTTACAAAACAGGAATAAGTGCTCTGCCAGACCCAATCACTAAAGATGGCCATACACTAGGAAGGACAATAGATAGATTAGATGTTCGTATATAGACCAAAGGTCTCATCTAGCTAATGTTTCCAGCAGGCCATTCTTTAGATTGCCCGTCTTGCCCATTTGTATTGCAAATGATTGCAAAAAGAAACGGGCTACACAGTTCTTAAGGCCCCCTACACGGTATCGATAATTGCCGATTTGGCAAATTCGATCTATAGCGCAAAAAAAACGTTTTTCCATTTTCTGACGACGCGGTGATGAAAAGACAAAGCCCCCATTCCCATGCAATGGGGAAATCGGCAACCAGATCGGGATGGGAAGCTTTTAGATTGATTAGACGTTGTCTATAATCTATCAATATTACTGTACACAATGTTTATTAAGCTGAAGATGTAGGACTAAACCCACACTGTAGCAACATTATTCTTCCCTTCCTCTCAAACTGTTTCTCCCTACGCTCCAAGTCTCTATTCTCATGTGCTCACAGGGAGGCAGATTAGGGGGAAATACAATTCTGTCATTGGCTGTGATCTGAACTGTCATAGTATGACTGACGCTGATTAACCCTATATCAGTATATTGAAGGGTGGACTTCTCTTTAGTCACACATCCATGAATTTAGATAAATGGAAAAAAAGAACAGATGTCCACAGATGAAAAAAACACACAGGTACCCTGCCCCCATACACTTCATTTTTAGTAATAATACGTATTCTACCAACGAGTGATATTACAGACTTGTTGCAGATGAGACCTGGTTAGGGAGGGTTAGAGTGAAAAGTCCTGTGACGGGATAGGATTAAGAACTTAGTGGAGAATCTGATGATCTGACAAGCATTATCAGGTACTTTTCCTTATGTTTTATCCTGAGCTGCTCGTTGGGATTTCAATGTCTTTTCTTCATAATTGAATTAGTCTGTATCCCACGTCGCTGTGCGAAAGCGATTGGCTTAAATTAGGTGATTGGGGTCTAGAGTTAGTTGACACAATTGTTTTTCCTCTAATTCAGGTGCGGGCCGAGAAGGAAAACACAATTATTTAAAAGTAACAATGGCCGGGCCAGGATGAGCCAAACACGGCTCCTATCACTGTACTGTGGCCGACTCAGGTACAAAATCCCAGTCCTCAGGAGCCTGTTGTGTTCAGTTCTCTGAGTTATCGTTACAATAAAACACAGAGAAGGCTTGAAAGAACTTGGTGTATCTTCGCTGTAATTGTTTCTGGTGTGTTTGAGGCCATTGAAGAAGAAACGGCATCGAGCTTAGTTTAAAAAAAGTATCCTTGTTACAGCAGCACTTAAAAGAAATCTAAGCAGAAAAGGCGTAATTAATACTAGTATAATATCCCGTGTTCTGTCTCGCAAAATTGCATCAGTGATTGTATTCCGTAATGGAATCCTGATGTTCCAAACGCGCTTCGCTTCATTTCGTTAAAAAGGATAAAATCTAACCGCGATGCGATGGAGTGGAGAGAAATATTGAGTTTTGATAACAGCCCTGGCTTTTTAAGGCCACGAATGAAGAATTCCTGCCAATAAACAGGGAAGTTGGGGTTAAGGATATAAATATACTGGGGTGTAAATCAACTGATCCAAGTTCATGTTTCGCCATGAACATGTCCCAATCTCCACTGCAAGAATTCTACATTTTGGGGCTCTCGCACTAACCCTACCTTGAGGGACTTCAAATGTCGCCCATATATGTAACAACCAAGTTAGGCATGCACTTAATTGGTGAGAGGATTAAAGTGTAACGTCACAAAAAATTCTTAAAAAAATGAACAAAATATAATATTATAGATATATTAAACCTACCTCTGTTCTAAGTTAGCAATATCCTTATGTTAAGATTACAATGCTTTACAGCCCCCATGTTCTGGTCTATCTTCAGGCCCCTGTTAAGAAGATGGGAGGAGTGTCAGAGGAACTGACAGGGGTAGGGCTGGAAGCTGTCAAGTGGCCATCGTACCTAGTATATATAAAATTTTTTTTTTTTTTTTTTTTTTTTGGGGGGGGGGGGGTGTTTTAAATGTCTGCATGTAGAGCTACTTTGGATAGACCTAGTAAAACCAGTTTGTTCAATGCCGTTTTGTAGGTCAGCTTCCTGGTTTGCTTCAGCTCCTTAGTCAGCGTATTCCTGATTACCTTTGATGAGTCTGGCTGGGTTACCAGCCGTTCCTGCTGATCACCAACAACCCAAAATCCCTTGCTGTCTACCTTGACCCTCTGTTTCTTTACTGCCCTGAACTTGCCGTCTGCCTTGACCGTGATCCACCTCTTGGCTTCACCTTTTTTAGCTTTATTCTAGTCAGCTAGTCCAGCTCACCATGCTTTTTTTCTTGGGTACCTCTATCTGGGAATTGTGACCTGATGTCGGCCTTGCAGCGCACATCCCCACCACCAGGGGATCTGATGGAGGGCGGCAGAGGACATAGACTGTGCACCCACGGAGGGTTTCTGGTTCTCATCGCTAATCTCAAACATTACGAAGGATGAGCCATTTTCCTTGTCTACAAATGACAGTGTTCCCGCCTCCCGCCTATTTATTATAAAATCGGTGTCCTTGTGTTTAGACAAATATCAAACGTATTATTAAAATGAAATTTAACTGGTTCTTTTTACACAAATGCTAACCAAATCGTAACGGCAGGTTACAGACTCAGGAGATGGATTCAAGGTCACAAACCTGAAATCCATTAAAGGAACAAAACAAGTTTATTAAGGAGAATAAAACCCGAAATACTTAACATGGATAAGGCAGTAGTAATTGAAATGAGATACTGTGGGTAATAAGCAGGCACCCACAGTATATAAAATCAGTGACTTAAAGGAGAATGTAGTGCGATAAAAAATTTCAAAAAACGTTCAAATGAAAAAGTACCTGGGGCAGGGATGGTCGGATTGGTATTTTATACCTCAATATAATTTCAATAAGAAGTAGCAGCAGCACCAAAGAAAAAAACTGATTTCTCCCAGGCTATCAAGTGCTTCAGCACTATCTTTAATACAGAAAGGCCCAGGGCACTTAATCTGCTGCAGTTTCTTATCCAAAAAAAATTTTGGGAGGTGGGAATAATCAATTCTATCACCCTTACCCAGGTACCGTTTTATTTTTTAAAAAGTTACTTCTTACAGGGTAGTTGTCCTGCCTTTAAATAAAAGCTGACATCCGAGGGACCTTAACATTTCAGGGTTCCTTCCCCTTCTTAGGTGCAAGGTGAAGTGAAGGACCCCACAGTAATCGATTTGTCAACTATATTTAATAAATCACGTAAGTTTGCACATGTTCATTTCCCAGTCGTAATTACTGTTGGATAGCGTTGGTGAAGCAGCTTTCGAAGTACTCACATTCCAAAGTATCATTGTGGAAAGACAGAATTCTGCACATGAAACCCTATATTTATGCTTGATTGGCTTTCTAATTTTTTCTGTTCCGGCTGGTAACAAGCAAGACACAGAACAAATAGCAAGTGGCTGATATATCTAACAACATCTTCCGTCATGAATAATGTAGATGCAATATTAGTGTTGCTTGAAGTCGGTGATCTCGGTTTACTAAACCCAACAAATCCTAAATATAAAATTCTTAACTGTGTGTCTGGATTTACAAAGCTTTATATAGAAAATAAAGGAGATTCTCCTGGAAGTTATGGTCCACACAAGCTTCCTGCTCGCTGGTGATACTGTAATGGGGATTGCAGGTATAGGGAAGTCCTAGAGCTAGAAATTCTAATTGTCTTGCCTCTACATTGTGACAAGCTCAACTTGGCCTTCTAGGGTCTTCCTTCATCTGACTGGTTCTGAAAAAGGATTCAGGGACAGATCAGGGTTCAGTGAAATTGCCGATCTCACTCCCCAGAACTGCTTGGGTCACAGGGAATAATGGTCTTTCCAAGCAACATGACCACATAGCAAGGCGGTGACTCAGTGAGAAAGTCCCGTTGACTTGATAGGGGACAAAGAGGATGATGACGGAGTACAGTTGTAATGGAAAGAAAAAACACACACACAGAGCATACAGAATAAAAATATCAGGGGTTGGAAGGACCTTTATTCCGTGCAGAACTACAACTCGTGGTTATGGCATTCGTTGGAAAGAGCATTATCTGTAAGAATGCGTATTTTCTTCGCGTCAAAACTTTTTAAAACAAAGTATCGATGCCTCATCATAACCAATAAATAGCAGAAGTAACAGGAACGGCAATCACATTGCATGAAACATCTATCCATGGCTTGTAGTCCAATCAGTGGGATTTCCTGGACTGCTATTCAGCATCCAATTAGTAATATATCTTAATTTATGGATCAAACCCACACTGTATGTATTAATCCGTAATTATCAAATTATATAGTATCGCCGTACAAAACCAGAAAATACAGTATATGTATTAATACAGACTTTCAATAGTATATAGTTCCCGTTACCAACCAGAACTACAGTATATGTATGAATACCAGTAATTCCAATATTATATGTATATGCCGTACAAACCAGATACAGTTATGTATATAATAACCGTAATTCCTCAATATTATATAATAGCCGTACGACCAGAACAAGTAATGTATTAATACCAGTAATTCTTCAATATTATATAATATCCCCATACCAATAAAACTACAGGATATGATTAATACCAGTAATTTCTCAATCTCATGTAGTATCCCTGTACAACCAGAACTACAGATATGTATATACCAGTAATTCTCAATATTATATAGTATATGCGTCCAACCAGAACTTACAGTATATATTAATCCAGTAATTCTCAATATTATATAGTATCCCTGTACCAAACCCAGAACTACAGTATAGGTATTAATACCAAGTAATTCTCACTATTATATTAGGATCCCCGTACCACGGGAAACTACAGTAATGTAATAATACCAGTAATTCTCAAATTATATAGTATCCGTACCCGAGAACTACAGGTATATGTATTAATACCAGTAATTCTCGATATTATATAGTGATTCCAGTACCACCAGACATTACAGTATAGGTGTTAATACCAGTAATTCTCCATTATATAGGATCCATTACCAACCAGAACTACAGTATATGTATTGATACCAGTATTATCGGATATGATAGGTATCCCAGTACCAACCAGAAACAGTATATGTGTAATACCAGTAATTCTCAATATTATATCGTATCCCCGTACCAACCAGAGCCAGTATATGTTATTCATACCAGTAATCTCAATATGATATAGTATCCCTGTACCAAACCACAATACAGTATATGTATTAATACCAGAAAGTATTATCAATATTATATAGATCCCTGTAACAACCAACCTAAGTATATATTTAATACTAGTGTATTCTCAAGTATTATAGTAGTATCCCTGTACCAACAAGAATACAGTATATGTATTATACCAGAATTCTCAATATTATATAGTAGCCATGTACCAACCAGAACGTATAGTACCGTATATACGCGAGTCTAAACCGACCCGATTATAAACCGAGGGGGGGTTACCCAATTTCACCTAAAAATCCAATAAAAGTCTTGTTGACTCTGTAGAAAACGAGGGTAGTAACTTGCATTCAAGATGTTTGGAACCTACAACTTCCCAGCATGCTTGATTAGCTGGGAGTTGTAGTTCCTAACATCTTGAATGCCAAGTGAGGGTGGCATTCACATGTGGAAATACACTCCAGATAAAGCATGTGGAGTTGTGGAGTTTCCAAACATCTTGATGCCACCCTCACCACTCCAACCCAGTTCAGTTTGTACTTGTGGGCTTCTCCTTATCCAAGGAGCTGTGGGCTTCTCCTCCATCCAGGGTTTCCTGTTGAAGGTTTGGCATTGAAGTAAGTGTATCTCAATTCCGGCAGACAGCGTCCTCTCCATTACGGCAGCAGCCGTCCTCTTCATTTTTGGCATCCGCGTGCTCATTCAATTGTACGGCGCGCGGCGACGTCACTAATGGCGGCTTGGTACTGACATGATCGTGCAGCTGCCAGGAATGGAGAGGACGCTGACAGGTAACCTTCCCTTAGTGACTCGAAGTTATAAACCAAGTCCAAGTTTCAGGCTGGTTTTTACAGCGGAAAAAACTCGGTTATACTCGAGTATAACGGTATATGTATTAAACCAGTAATTACCAATATTAGATAGGATTCCCCGTACCAACCAGAATACAGTAATGGTATTAATACCAGTAAAATCTCAATAGTATATAGTATCCATGTAACCAACCAGAACTTACAGTATATGATAATACCAGTAATTCTCAATATTATTTAGATTTATACACTATTCCAGACCATTTTTTAAAGCGATTCAGGCAATTGCCATTACCAACTCTGCGGAAGACAGTTCCACATTTTTCACCGTTCTCACTGTAAAGAAACCATTCTAAACCTGAAGTGTGATGTTAAACTTCTGATTCTCCAACCTAAAGGATGTCACGGTCCTCAAAAGTACCTTATTGAACAATGTTCTAGAGGTGAATGTGCCCCATCAATTAAAGGGTATTCCACTGGAAACCACTTTTTGCTTATTCAGTTTTATTGAAGGAAGCTGGGCCGTACCACCCGTTCAGGAGCTGGGAACACAGGTAAAAAAAGTGTTTACATAGCATTGCACTGGCGCATGCGCATAGAGTACAAGTCCGCAAACGGTCAGAGGAAGCGGCGGAGGGCGATAGACGGTGTAGAACTTCGTTCTCGGCTACCTGCACGGTTTTATTGAAGAGGTAAGAGCAAAAAAGTGTTTTCCCAGTGGAAAATACCATTAATATATTTATATGAAGTATCATATCCAACGCAAAACGTTGCTTCCCAAGTAACCGCCCTAACCTGTCTAATCTGCCTGCATAGTAATCCCCTCATCTCCTCATTTACTTTCAGCGGTGTAACTACCGCCCCCGTCACAACCCACAACCTCTCGCCCACCAGCTTTTTAAAGATCGGACTGGAAACTCGGAACGAACCGTAAGTTTGCATCTGGTCTTTTTTCAACAGCTGATCGTGCGGTATGTTCACATACACGAAATCAGTGTTAAACAATTGCGGCGGGGCCCCGGACCCTGCAGCTATGCCCCATTTTTGAGGTACCTGTGTAGTTTCCTTTAGACAAGTGTCCTAGGAATGCCCAGCCATGCAGTTTGTATTTTATCGGTAATTTTCTCAGGGGAATGGTTTGTCTGTCTGTTATACGACCTGTACACAGTGTTTTATTGATCTGCCCATCCAATCTATCCCTTAGCTGTCTACAGCAGCCCCATGCGACATACTTCCCTAATGACTCAATGGGGTAATCTGCCTGGCTGAAATCTGCTGCTGAACCCCAGGGGCAGAGTGTCAGGTGAGTTTATATATAATATGCTCCATCTTCTGCACACACGCCCATTACGAATGCAACCTACATGTTTCACTGCAGCACCGGGGAATCACTAATATGGATTAATGTGGAAACAAAATACAAGGAAATTGGGAGTCAGAGCCTTTTTACCTACAGAAGACACACTTTCCATACAGAGAGCCCCAGGTACATTGCCTATTTGCTCCAGGGGATTCAGCACTGTGTGTATGGTTTATATCTACCATGAGGAGGCGCTGTAGGGGCAGGTAACAGGCGGCAGAGGGTATCGTACCACATTGACCCCAGCTCTGCAGAAAAAAAATAACCAAGGACACAAACACAGCAAAGTCTGCAGGAAATTTTCATTTTCATGAGGGTTAATGGAAAGATAAAAAGGGCACTTACCATAGATATAGAGAGCTCTATAATTTGTAATTAGGGTGGGGTGTATATATATATAGATACTCAGCACATTATAGAGAGCAGAAGTCTGTATAAACGTATGAACTATAACACGGTAACGACCTCCCTGCCTCTGTATAGGGGTACTGAGTATCTATTACATGATCAACGTCTCCTGCTCTGTACTATAAACGGTTATGATGTATATAACTGATAACGGTCTCCCTGAGTGTATAGATACTCAGTACCGCTACACAGAGCGGGGAGATCGTTATCCGTGTATAGATACTCAGTACCGCTACACAGAGCGGGGAGATCGTTATCAGTGTATAGATACTCAGTACTGTTATACAGAGCAGTGAGATTGTTATCAGTGTATACTCAGTACCATTATACAGAGCAGTGAGATCGTTATCAGTGTATAGATACTCAGTACCATTATACAGAGCAGTGAGATCGTTATCAGTGTATAAATACTCAGTACCGCTATACACAGAGCAGGGAGACCGTTATCAGTGTATA